>JAMPIV010004203.1:0-187500 GCA_024509875.1 Oreohelix idahoensis
TCTTCTATTTCTTCTTTGTTTTTTCTTCTTCGCCTTCTATTTCTTCTTTGTCTTCTTCTTCTTTGTCTTCTTCTTCTTTGTCTTCTTCTTCTTTGTCTTCTTCTTCCTCCTCTCTTTCTTCATTGCCTTCTTTGTCTTCTTCTTCTCCTTTTTCTTCTTCTTCTTCTTCTCTTTCTTTGTTTTCTTCTTCTATTTCTTCTTTGTCTTCCTCTTCTTCTTTGTCTTCTTCTTCTCCTATTTCTTCTTTGTCTCCTTCTATTTCTTCTTTGTCTTCTCATATTTCTTCTTTGTCTCCTTCTATTTCTTCTTTGTCTTCTTCTATTTCTTCTTTGTCTTCTTCTATTTCTTCTTTGTCTTCTTCTATTTCTTCTTTGTCTTCTTCTATTTCTTCTTTGTCTTCTTCTATTTCTTCTTTGTGTTCTTCTATTTCTTCTTTGTCTTCTTCTATTTCTTCTTTGTCTTCTGTTTCTTCTATTTCTTCTTTGTTTTTTTTTCTTCTTCTTTGTCTTTTTCTTTCATTTCTTCTTTGTCTTCTTCTTCTTCTTTGTCTTCTTCTTCTCCTATTTCTTCTTTGTCTCCTTCTATTTATTCTTTGTGTTCTTCTATTTCTTCTTTGTCTTCTTCTATTTCTTCTTTGTCTTCTTCTATTTCTTCTTTGTCTTCTGTTTCTTCTATTTCTTCTTTGTTTTCTTTTTCTTCTTCTTCTTTGTCTTTTTCTTTCATTTCTTCTTTGTCTTCTGTTTCTTCTATTTCTTCTTTGTCTTCTTCTATTTCTTCTTTGTCTTCTGTTTCTTCTATTTCTTCTTCTTCCACATTATTGTTTTCTTCCTTCTCTTCCTCTTCTTCTTCTTCTTGTAAAATAAAATCAGTTCTTCAGAATGCACCATGACAGAAAAAGGATCAGATATGAAACACGTCATTAGACCCAAATGCCTAGGCACGTTAATAATTTAATAGTATTATATTAAATGATTGCCAGAGGTAAAGAATAGAACAGCCCAGGCCAAAGTAGCTTTCAATCAAAGTAAAAATATCTTAAGTAACAGATCTTTGTCAATAGAAGTAAAAAAGAGATTGCTTAAGTGTTTTATAAAGCTAGATCTGACATACGGAAGCGAGTTGTGGACAATTAGTAAATTAGCAAGAAAATCCATGGAAGCCAAAGACATGTGGGTCTACAGAATACTGCTAAGAATACCAATAACAACTAACAATAGTGATGAAGATATTTTGAAAGGAGCTAGTTGATAAGGTTGGATAAACGTTGGATTTTTATTCCCGTTAATGATATCCACCAAAAGATAGATATAAGTGGATGGAAGCAGACATCATCATCATCATCAGTTGATAAGATCTCTATGGTGTTGTTTGCTCCACTGTAGTGTATGGAATGTCAACTTGACCTACGCAGTGGTGTGTAGACATGGATTGAGTGTATAATGTGCGAATGATGATAAAGGTTCGTGGTGTTGACAAAAAATGTTCTTTTCTCACACTCATGTATGGCTGGAAGTCATCGACACCAACGACTGTGTACCTTTTCTAAAGTTTAATTGGACGTACACACTCGACAGCACAGATAGTGACAAATCACAGGTTGCCATAATACATCATAGTACAGTGGATAAATGGTCTTGCAATGTTATGTTACATGGGCACTCATGTAGATTAATATTATAATGGACTGTCAGTAGCCAAGCCCTCAGCATCGCCCATACATATAAATCATCTGACTTCACTGACTGAGCACGTCAGCTTATAAACAATATTTCAGATGGCTTCTAAACCTAATCTCGTCTAGCGACGATTCTTCAACATAATGTTCAGCACATATTTTTCCATATAATAATATTGAACCGCTAGCAATGGGTTCTCATGTGTAGCAGTGATCTCTGGACTGATCAAGCGATAATACGGGCATCCCTTTTCTCTTCTTGAAAGTCACTACATGTTTTGGTTCCAAGATGGCTTCACTCGTGAGCTGTCACTCACGTTTGGATACAGATAATGAATCTGTCCTAAAGTTAGTCATTCATAAAACATTTCATTGCTCTGTAGATTTGATCATGAACAATTGACTGCAATCTACAGGATATAGTGCTGCTAGGAATCGAAGTCGTTTTCATCGAGTCAAATATATTCTCTTAGACATTCAAATCGTAACTATCGAAAATGGTGGCTTCGATCGAGAGTTCATAAGAGTATCTTTGATTACCTTGGTATAGGAATTATGAAACTGCCATTCCTTGGCAATACGACTAAACACTGGGGTAAAGCATACACGATAGGTTTAGACAACTATCACCTTCCCCACAAATACTGAGATCACTTTTTTCCCCCGGCGACAGGCCGACATGGAAAACACACAGTCCCTATCGGGACGAAGCCAAATCACACCACACTCTAGCGACACATCCGCCGAATAGCCTTCGACCTCTCTAGAGACAACAGAACATATAGTTCGACTTAGATATGTAAAGATATACAGATATAAGACAGACTCGTCCTACTCAGACAAACAATACACATAAATTCAGGCCATAGATATTCTGAAGCAAGAACAATCTATTATTACCCAAACAACGAATAAATCGCAGTAAAATGGATTTATCCGCGGAGTTTGATCGAAAGAGCCGACACAACTTTCAAGGGAAGTAACACAATAATGACTTTCCCTTAAGCACTATTTTGCTTTCAAAATATTTGCGAAGATAACAAGAATACCAATGTATAATATTGTAAGATATCAAAGACTGCACGTAACAGTCTTACCACACCTCCCGGGAAAAAAAAAATGGAACACTTTTTTTTCTTTTTGAAATACATCTAGGAGCAACGTACAATAGGCTCACAACGCATGAATAATGCGCAGATGAAAATATCAGGAATACCTATAACGCCTAATATGAGGCTAAGTCGACTTATGGAGCGACTGGTGAGAATGTGTCTCATAAACTGAGAGAAATTATTTCTCTACAAGTATATTTTTCCAGGAAGGTGTCATCAAAGTATAATACAATTCTGGCAATTACACAATGCCTAAAAAATTCATATCATCATTTCGTATTAGATATCTTAAATTTATGATTTATGAAGAAAAAATCATCAAAGCACAGCGGTGAATAAACATCAATGAACCGCTATGTAGTGATACAATCATTATATTATTAAATTACAAATGTGTATCTATCATGATATAGAAAAGGAACTACTATAGAACTAGACATATCAAGAAGTCTAAGCCCTAATAGTTATTTGGAATCATGTGGGCATCTTGACAGAATGTCTGCCATCACATTATCTGATCCACGAATAGCTCGCACAGAGAAATGAAAAGGTTGAAGAGCAATTGCATATCGAGTAGACCTCGAGCTCTTCAAATTCTTACTCTGTATAGCAGTAAGAGCTTTTTGGTCGGTTTCTACTATGAAATGTGCGCCTAGAAGGAATCTCTGTAGTTTGAGGATCGACCAAACCATAGCTAATAGCTCACGGTCTAAAACCGAATAATTCCTTTCTGCCGCATTAAGTTTTCTGGAAATATACATTACAGGATGCAGAGTTCCAGAGTACTCTTGCATTAGTGCCGCTCCAATCCCAGTGGATGAAGCGTCACTACGAAGAACGAATGTCTTATCTTTAGTGGGTAGCACTAAAATAGGTGGTGTTGAAAACAGTGTTTTAATCTTATCCAGAGAGCATTGGCATTCCTGAGACCAGTGGACCACATTAGGCGAACCTTTCTTTAGAAGTGTTGAGAGAGGTGCCATGATAGAGGATAGATTCTGAATGAATCTGCCATAAAATTGAATAAGACCTAACAGACTTCTCACCTGTTTTTTAGTCTTAGGGATTGAGATGTTAAGTATCTTACTAGTATTATGGTCCTCTGTCTTTAGGAAACCATGACCAACTCGGTGGCCTAGGAAAGAAATTTCGCTAAAACCAATATAGGCTTTAGAGGGTTTCGCTGTCAGGTTGTGCTCACGCAAAGTAGACAGCAATTCATCTAACCCTGAATAGTGATCTTCCCAAGTATCGCTGAAAAGACAGATGTCGTCTAGATATGCAATGACATCTGACCGATAAGATAGGATTCGGCGCATCATGCGTACGAACGTAGCTGGTGCGTTCATAAGACCGAAAGGCATAAAATTCCATTGGAACAAACCTCTAGGTGTTGAAAAAGCCGTGAGAGGTTTGGCGCGTTCAGATAAAGGAACTTGCCAATATCCTTTAGACAAATCAAGTTTAGTGAAAAAATGAGATTTGGAGAGTCGAGTAAGTAGCTCTTCCAGTAAAGGCATAGGTTCGGCATCGAACTTAGTTACTTGATTCAATTTTCGATAGTCAACGCAAAGACGTATGTTATTGTCTTTTTTACGCACAATAACCATCGGCGAAGAATATGCAGAGGTGGATGGTTCGATTATTTTCAAATCTATCATCTCATCCAACTCTTTCTCGACCTGTGCTTGAAAATGTATAGGTATAGGATAAGGTCTAACCCTAATAGGAGTATGGTCAGTTAGAACAATGTCATGTTGAATGACATTCGTTTGTCCAGGGATGTCAGTGAGTACATCCTGAAATGTTTGCAACATAGTTGAAACTTGTCGCTGTTCTCCTAGAGACAAATCAGGAGAGACAGTAACGTTCTTCCATGATTCACTGGAATGAAGTGGGATCATTGGAAGAGGAAGATTTACATCTGAAAAACTTGTTTCCTCATCCTGTATCACGGACAGTGATGAGTAATGACCATGTTGTACTGGAGAATTGTCCGTTGCTTGGAAAATGGGTTGCAAATAATCCGGACGTTCATGGAATTCAGTAAGCATATTGATGTGGAAGGTTTTATGCTTCCCATCAATATCGACAATATAGTCGACATCGGAAATTTTCGATATTATATCGTACGGACCTTTCCAAGAAATAAGTAATCTGTTTTCCCTACAAGGTAGTAATACAAATGCTTTGTCACCAGGACAAAGTTGTCGTAAGCATCTCTTCTTATTGGCAAATTGCCTTGCCTTCTGTTTCGCAAATTCAGAAGAAGAAGTTGCTAATTTGCATGCTTCGATAATTTTTTGTCTCAACGCGATGACATATTCGTAGGATGACTTTGTGTCATCGTCAATATTGTCAGATGTTATGAGATCGTGAAGCAACGACATAGGGCCACGCGGACGCGCGCCAAAGACGAGTTCAAAGGGAGAAAATCCCGTATGTTCATTGGGTACCTCTCTGTAAGCGAAGAGGGCCGCAGGTAAAACTCTGTCCCAGTCTTGAGGATGATCCTCAGTTATCTTCCCCAGTAAGTTTTTTAAGTGTTCTATTAAGGCGTTCGACCATACCATTAGACATTGGATGGTAGATACTACTTAAAGATCTATCTATCTGCAGAGTAGACATTACTTGAACATGGTATCTGATATTAGTTGGGTGCCATGGTCTGACAATATCTCTCCGGGGAACCCCAGACGAGAAAATATAAGCCAAAGAGCATCTGCAATATCAGCAGTAGTAATGCTCTTCAGAGGAATAGCCTCTGGCCAACGTGTGCACATATCAACACACGTCAAGATAAACTGATGTCCTCTGGCAGACTTGATCTTAAATGGACCAATAATGTCTATGGCCATTTTTTGAAACGGCCGAATAGGAATGTCCGCCGCCTGAATGGGTGCAGCATGCCGTGGACCTTTGGATTTAACTTCCTGACATACTTTACAAGATCGACAATAAATCCGTATGTCCTTGTTTACCAATGGCCAAAAGAAAGCCGCAAGGACTCTTGACTTAGTACGGGAAAAACCCATGTGTCCAGCACACTGAGAGTCGTGAGCGTGCTGCAAAATTTTAACTCTCAAATTCTTGGGAACCAGGATTTGAGAATGACTTGACGTAATGGAGTCTTGAACCATACGTACAAGTACGCCATTCTTCTTTGTAATCCACGATTTACGACTTGTGTCTTTATTCGGATCACCTTTAGTTGCAAGAATGAAGAATTTCTTCAGAGTGGGATCATCTTCTTGCTGTTTTATAAACGAGTCACGAGAAATTACCAAGGGATTATCTTGGTTATGCACTTCATTATCTTCAATAGATGAAGTTTGAGGCATATTAAGAGCCTGAGCTCTAGTGACTACAGCGTTAGCAATCTGCATGTTTTGCCTTTCCCACGTGGAAATTTGTTGCGGAGTGCATTCCTTGACTCCATGAATGCGACCGATGATGAGGTCAGCGATCGGATTCGGAAGAAGACATGCGTGTACATCTCCTGTAAAGAAAGGAGTAGCAATCCTAATGATAGCAGTAGAGTATTTCTCTAATGTGCCGCCAAATGTTACACATTTGACTACTTGTCCAGTGGCACGGGAAGGATCTACGAGTGACTGCCTAACACCAATTGTGGTGCATCCAGAATCAAATAGCACAGAGACTGGATTGTTATTCACTAAACCCTTATGTAAGACAAGAGAACCTCTTCCATCATGCGCGACTGATGCTGGAAGAGCAGGAAGAGGATGGCCACAGCTTAAAGTAGACACTGTGGTTGGCTCAAATAACGTTTTGCATTGGGGGCACTGAGATGCTCTCCCAAAATCAAAAGCGGCACATGCCATATTACTAGCATCATTATTATCTTTACTCTGTTTATAGGCTTCATGGGACTCTTGTTGTGCAGAGTTTGCCTGAAAATGTGGTTTATGTCTTTTGTTTTGAGATCTACCTCGGTTATTATCACCTCTGTAGTTATTGTTACCTCTATTGTAACCCCTATTTGGGTTTGAGTCATAGTTCCCTTGGTTACCATTATCATATTCATTATAATGAGTATCTCTGTAATTATGATCTTGTTGACTCCAAGACGGATAACCCTGATAGTTTCTATAATTACTTCCTCTACGGAAATTCCTATAATTATGACCACCCCTGTGTCGAGAGCTATCAGGTCGTCTCCAGTTCTTTGAAGAAGAACCCTGAAATGATTGGTTACCTTGGTTTTGATAACTATTATGGTTACCTTTTTTATCAAATCTGTTTTGAGGTCCCTGAAATCTGTGTGAATAATTGGGATTGTATGGTGTTGCTGAAGCAACTGGCATACTCTCCTTAATCTTAGTGTTGCCAAAAGTCACGTCGGGGTGTGCAGTGACATATTGGGAACAATATTCTTCCATTTCTTTTAGAGATTTGGGTTTACGCTCATGTATAAATTCAAGGAAAGGTTTGTTCACACATGACATAATCTTATCTCTGAGCAACAAATCCATAAGTCCTTCATACGTTTTTTCTGTTTTGGAAAGCTCAATCCAACGATCAACTGTGAGACGTGCCTTTGCAGTGAATTCTGAGAATTCTACACCCGTCTCAGGTACCATCGTTTAAATAAAAGGCGATAGCCTTCCTCACTTAGCTGATATTTTTTTATCAAAGCCGCCCTAATGACATCATAATTATCCTTATCTGCTTCTCCTACAAGGCATAATCTAGTCAAAGATTCACCTTTCAAGTTTTCTGATAATTGATTAGCGTATTGTGATTTATCCACATTATGTGTACGACAAGAACGTTCAAATCTATCCAGCCAGAATGTAATATCGTCACTGGACTGATTGAACGGTGGAACCTTAACCTTGTAAGTAGAAGGTTTATCATTACCACTAGATGCCTGATTAACATTACTCATACTTGTCAATCTTAATTTCTCCAACTCAAATTCATGTTCTCTTATTGCTTTTTTTTCTTCAGCCTCTCTGTCTAATCTTTTTTTGTTCAGCTTCCCTGTCTAATCTTTTTTGTTCAGCTTCCCTGTCTAATCTTTTTTGTTCAGCTTCACTGTCTAATCTTTTTTGTTCAGCCGCAGCTTCTCTTTCCAATTTTTTTTGTTCAGCTTCACTGTCTAATCTTTTTTGTTCAGCCGCAGCTTCTCTTTCCATTTTTTTTTTGTTCAGCTTCAAATCTCCTTTCCTCTACCTGCATCTGCAATTTCTTTTGTTCAGCAGCAGCCTCAGCTTCTCTTTCTAATCTTTTCTCTTCCGCCATAGCTTTTCTTTCTTCTGCAGCTAATCTTTTCTCTTCTGCCATAGCTCTTCTCTCTTCTGCAGCTAATGCTTTGTCATATTGAGCAACTGCCCATTGTTCTAATTGTTGACCAGTCTTATCAAGGGCTTTCCCTTGTGTAATGAAGTATTCTAATGTAGCCATGATGTCTAACAATAATACTAATCACCTGAATCAATAATAATACCACAAGTTCTCAATGACTTGATTAATCAGTATACTATCCCAATATTTGTGGGTCACAAGCCTTTAATAAGGTCTTGTATAATAGTAATAATAATCAGGTACTGGTTTATACCATAATCCAAGTGCAGTGCACAGGCAATTGTGTCTTATGAAATATACCTATATAAAACATATGTCAACCAACAGAATAAATAAAGTACAAATAGGACTGACAATACAAGAACGTTTGCAGAAATCAAAATAAATCAAATAGGGAAATCAATGAAAATAATCACTGAATCTGCAAAGAATAACAACACAAATGACGTCACAATATATGAATATAAATTGTGAATAGAACTGAAAGATAGAAAAGGTTAGACCAACAAATTACAAACAAATCAAAACAAAACTAAAGAACAAAGAAATATCACAAAAATAACAATAATTACAGACTTCACAGCTAACACAAAAGCAACAGTTGTCGCAGCAAATTTTCAATCAAGAAAATTGCACCTATAGAAAACGCCCACAACGGACCCTCTATGACGTGGGATATTCTGTTGTGAGGACGCCGCCCAACCTTAAACACAACCCGCTGACATAGAAACTAACATACTATACAAACAAATAACATGTAAACATAAATATATATAAATTATGTGTATGATAGTATGTGTTGCAAAATAGGCTCAGTCTTACAGTAATGGCAAAGTTATTTTTATGAAAATAAACAAACTGCCACTTTATTCAATTAAACATTCTGGCCTTAAATATTAAAGTTCATATATGGAAAACAAGAAGATCCATCGATGAAAATAGGACTTCTTAGTTCACTCATACTGTCTTCCTGTTAATATTGACAAGAATTGATCCAACTGTTCTGTGAAACTCTATAATGTCTAATGTAAAAAATGTCAACAACGCTGACCTACATACTGCATTCACCTGACAGGTCACGTGACGAAGTGTTGACAAAGAGCAAACCAATACTGCAAGTGTGTCGTATCAGCCACAGGAAACGGTCTGGTATCGGTAATCTGTTGACTTCTGAACTTCTGCGAGGTCAAACCCAGAAAGCTGGTCCACCAGTTGATAAGGTTGGATAACGTTGGATTTTTATTCCCGTTAATGATATCCACCAAAAGATAGATATAAGTGGATGGAAGCAGACATCATCATCATCATCAGTTGATAAGATCTCTATGGTGTTGTTTGCTCCACTGTAGTGTATGGAATGTCAACTTGACCTACGCAGTGGTGTGTAGACATGGATTGAGTGTATAATGTGCGAATGATGATAAAGGTTCGCGGTGTTGACAAAAAATGTTCTTTTCTCACACTCATGTATGGCTGGAAGTCATCGACACCAACGACTGTGTACCTTTTCTAAAGTTTAATTGGACGTACACACTCGACAGCACAGATAGTGACAAATCACAGGTTGCCATAATACATCATAGTACAGTGGATAAATGGTCTTGCAATGTTATGTTACATGGGCACTCATGTAGATTAATATTATAATGGACTGTCAGTAGCCAAGCACTCAGCATCGCCCATACATATAAATCATCTGACTTCACTGACTGAGCACGTCAGCTTATAAACAATATTTCAGATGGCTTCTAAACCTAATCTCGTCTAGCGACGATTCTTCAACATAATGTTCAGCACATATTTTTCCATATAATAATATTGAACCGCTAGCAATGGGTTCTCATGTGTAGCAGTGATCTCTGGACTGATCAAGCGATAATACGGGCATCCCTTTTCTCTTCTTGAAAGTCACTACATGTTTTGGTTCCAAGATGGCTTCACTCGTGAGCTGTCACTCACGTTTGGATACAGATAATGAATCTGTCCTAAAGTTAGTCATTCATAAAACATTTCATTGCTCTGTAGATTTGATCATGAACAATTGACTGCAATCTACAGGATATAGTGCTGCTAGGAATCGAAGTCGTTTTCATCGAGTCAAATATATTCTCTTAGACATTCAAATCGTAACTATCGAAAATGGTGGCTTCGATCGAGAGTTCATAAGAGTATCTTTGATTACCTTGGTATAGGAATTATGAAACTGCCATTCCTTGGCAATACGACTAAACACTGGGGTAAAGCATACACGATAGGTTTAGACAACTATCACCTTCCCCACAAATACTGAGATCACTTTTTTCCCCGGCGACAGGCCGACATGGAAAACACACAGTCCCTATCGGGACGAAGCCAAATCACACCACACTCTAGCGACACATCCGCCGAATAGCCTTCGACCTCTCTAGAGACAACAGAACATATAGTTCGACTTAGATATGTAAAGATATACAGATATAAGACAGACTCGTCCTACTCAGACAAACAATACACATAAATTCAGGCCATAGATATTCTGAAGCAAGAACAATCTATTATTACCCAAACAACGAATAAATCGCAGTAAAATGGATTTATCCGCGGAGTTTGATCGAAAGAGCCGACACAACTTTCAAGGGAAGTAACACAATAATGACTTTCCCTTAAGCACTATTTTGCTTTCAAAATATTTGCGAAGATAACAAGAATACCAATGTATAATATTGTAAGATATCAAAGACTGCACGTAACACTAGTGCACACAGAAAGCTCGTTATTCTTATAAAAAGGAATGATGACCATTTCGCGATAACTGGAAACACTGAGTATATTGATGCCACAGGAAAGATTACATGAAACAAAGATTGATGCCACAGGACAGATTACATGAAACAAAGATTGATGCCACAGGACAGATTACATGAAACAAAGATTGATGCCACAGGACAGATTACATGAAACAAAGATTGATGCCACAGGAAAGATTACAAGAAACAAAGATTGATGCCACAGGAAAGATTACATGAAACAAAGATTGATGCCACAGGAAAGATTACATGAAACAAAGATTGATGCCACAGGAAAGATTACATGAAACAAAGATTGATGCCACAGGAAAGATTACATAAAACAAAGATTGATGCCACAGGAAAGATTACATGAAACAAAGATTGATGCCACAGGAAAGATTACATGAAACATAGATTGATGCCACAGGAAAGATTACACGAAACAAAGATTGATGCCACTGGAAAGATTACACGAAACAAAGATTGATGCCACAGGAAAGATTACAGGAAACAAAGATTGATGCCACAGGAAAGATTACAAGAAACAAAGATTGATGCCACAGGAAAGATTACATGAAACAAAGATTGATGCCACAGGAAAGATTACATGAAACAAAGATTGATGCCACAGGAAAGATTACAAGAAACAAAGATTGATGCCACAGGAAAGATTACAAGAAACAAAGATTGATGCCACCGGAAAGATTACATGAAACAAAGATTGATGTCACAGGAAAGATTACAAGAAACAAAGATTACATGAAACAAAGATTGATGCCACAGAAAAGATTACATGAAACAAAGATTGATGCCACAGGAAAGATTACAAGATACATAGATTACAAGAAACAAAGATTACATGAAACAAAGATTGATGCCACAGGAAAGATTACAAGAAACAAAGATTGATGCCACAGGAAAGATTACATGAAACAAAGATTGATGCCACAGGAAAGATTACAAGAAACAAAGATTACATGAAACAAAGATTGATGCCACAGAAAAGATTACATGAAACAAAGATTGATGCCACAGGAAAGATTACAAGATACATAGATTACAAGAAACAAAGATTACATGAAACAAAGATTGATGCCACAGGAAAGATTACAAGAAACAAAGATTGATGCCACAGGAAAGATTACATGAAACAAAGATTGATGCCACAGGAAAGATTACAAGAAACAAAGATTACATGAAACAAAGATTGATGCCACAGGAAAGATTACATGAAATAAAGATTGATGCCACAGGAAAGATTACATGAAACAAAGATTGATGAGACACAATAAAGATAAAATACTGGACAGTTTGACGTGGTTGTATAGAACAAAGCTAGAGAATTGATAAACAGCACTAAGACAGAAAGCTGTGGAGAGACATGATCCACTACGCCAGCTAGCATGATACTAGAAAAACAACCGCCTTGTTATTATTCATATTGTATTTCTTCATAAGCTTTCAGACGTCAACTTGAATATATCGTGTGTTAACCTTAGGTTGCTGGTATCTCCATAAATGATGTCGACAACTCATAAAGATGGCTTACTTCATAATTTATTTCTCTTCCCACTTTTTCTTTTCATTGCTATTAAGATTTTAGACAGGCCCATAGATTCTTGGCCCAGAGATTATTCCATGTATTGTGATTGCAAATTACTACATTTACACAGGCTGCCAGTTTTAGAAGATCGTTAATGACACGCTGTGTTTCATAACAGCCTCGTTCGGGTCGTTCTCTTGTCAATCAACCTGTTGTGGCCACTTCTTTGATTATTAAGTGGCACTTTCGATTGTTAGAACAGGAAGACTGTCGGCCATTTTGAAGATGTTTCTGCACTGCCTATCAACCTGAAATCCTTCCGATGCCTTAATCCGCGAAAGTTGTTTATCGCGGATGCAGATGGTAACTAGACACCTTAACTCCGTCATCAAAATTATGCTGGTAGATTATCGCCCGTTTTCCTCGCTTTGTCTGCATTGTTGCAATATTGAGTTTCTGTCTCTATTTGATACAGTTAGATCGTAAACACCTTGAGATTTATGATGTTTCTCCGCGATATTTGAGTTTTAAGCGCACAAATAGAACGATGGAAAATATCTCACTTGGGGTAGTGCTGTTACATTCTATAATATTCTCTGGCTCGGTCCAGCAAGCCGCTTGTACTAAAAGAGAAATGAAACGAGGGAAGGGGTTAAATGCACCCGTTGTATGTGTGCGCGCGCGTGTGTGTGTGTGTGGGGAGGGGTAAGCCACGCCTTCTAGCAACATCCGTTTCTTCTTCCACAAATCCAGCAGTTGTATCGTCGTCTGGCATTAGCGCCAGTGGAATAATAGTTGAGAAGAAGGCGCTGAAGATAGGACAGTCATTGAGACATCCCAGGGATAGTATTACGGGGCAGTCCTGCTTCTGGAATCCTCGGGGTATGAGAGGTGGGGGGGCGATCAAGAGCACACAGTAACGAGAACTGGAGACAGACGTGAAGGACAGACCTTGACCTGATGACACGTGACAGGAAGACTTGGTATAAGTTTGTTGAAGGCCTATGATCCTTAGGGAGCTGAAGGCTAGTGGTGATGGTGATGGTGGTGGTGATGGTGGTGGTGGTGGTGGTGATGAATGTGTGAGAACAATTGTAAAGCCGGAAACAGTCATTTATGCGCAGCGACCCCGCACAAAATATTTATTACAACATAAATAATAGATATTCATCAATTCTGCTGTGAGATACCCCAACAAACGTTAATACTCTTTTGTACTTGTGCATATGTAGGTCAGCCTCGTGTACTTGTGCATATGTAGGTCAGCCTCGTGTACTTGTGCATATGTAGGTCAGCCTCGTGTACTTGTGCATATGTAGGTCAGCCTCGTGTACTTGTGCATATGTAGGTCAGCCTAATGTACTTGTGCATATGTAGGTCAGCCTCGTGTACTTGTGCATATGTAGGTCAGCCTCGTGTACTTGTGCATATGTAGGTCAGCCTCATCATCAAAAACATATTGCTACATAAACCACTGGTGTAAGAGCACGTGAATGATTGGTACATAGTTCCAGCAAGGTAACCAGCTGTAAGTGGTTGCTACATGTTTCATGAGGGGCGCAAAGGAAAGTGATGATGATGATGATGTGTACGTCAAGCTGAAAACGCCATATCGTGTACACACATCTACACTGACAACATCCTACTCGTGATTACATGTGTACACTGATATTGATCTGTGTGTGTATACGTTAGCATTTATACTTACTTTCACGTGTGGACATGTCATAATCAACGCCGTACTCATGTACACATATTAACATTAACACGCCTCGCTCATGAACACATGTTAACATTAACAACCCTCACTCATGTACACATCCAGCACATTCCCCTCTGAAAAGACCAAGCCAGCAGGACTACTACTACCCAAGCATGTCGTAAGCGGCTACAAATATGAGGTTGTGCATGAAACTGGCCACCTTATCGTGTAAAACAAAATGTAAAAGCACTGTTGTAAGAACATTTAAGTGTTTGGTGCTGACCTCCTGCAAGGGTGACAACTGTAGTGGTAGTCCCATGTGCAGTAGAAAACAAATATTAAACTGACGGTGATGACGAATTCTCATGAACACACTTTCTAAATCCTAAAGTTGAACACAGGTCAACATTGACACTTTCCTGTAAAGGTCAAGGTTGACATGCCGAAACAAGAGCACGCGACATCAATTAACCTACTCTTGCGCATTACAAAAGGTGAAGATAATCCCATGGCAGATACTGCCTGTGACGTATAATGGAAATAGAGCCTACAGTAATCTGACAGTCTTTGTAATCCCGTTAGCGCTCTATGAATTCCTAGCTAAAACCCATATCAGAATTTACCCTCGATGAGAATTTAATTTAATCTCTCGGGATAAAACTTCCTTTACATTTAAACTGAATAGCTTTAGCTTTACATTACATTTAAACGAAAAGGTTAAATGTACAGATATAATATGTTTTACATTTACATCTCCACTGTTTGAAAAGTGTTCACAATATAAATTCATTTATGTTTCGTTTATATTTACACTTATGGAAAAGTTTGACACTTCTATTAATTTAAAGTGAATATTTTCACTTAGACATTTACTTGGGTTTAAAGCTTGAAAACTTACATTAATTTTAAAGTGAATATGTTTATAGGGACATTTACACGGCTTTAAAAATGTAAGTATTATACTGAGAACGTACATCATTTCTTTTCATCTTTCCCTCCCTGCTCCATAGGGAACCTGGAACTACTTTATGCTTTTAGTTCTCTTTACGAAACTATCAATAAAGCAATCACCAGCCCGTGCAGTGTTGGTTCATGAATCATTATTCTAGATACTGAGGTTGCCAGCCTCAAATGACTTTGCCATCCAATAGCAGTTTGATACATTAAAATTCACAGGGTAATATATGCATATATATATAAAATACATACATACATACATACATACATACATACATACATACATACATACATACATACATACATACATACATACATACATACATACATACATACATACATACATACATACATACATATATATACATACATATATATACATACATACATACATATATATATACATACATATATATTAGTTCACATGTTAGTAATAAAACATAGAATAAAAATGCACTACTTACGCCAATTTTGGCTACAGACGTTTTTTGCTCAGGGGATTAAACGAGATGAATCGTTTACACGCGTCTGGGATGTCTTTAATTTTGCAAGAGATTCCCTTCTGGCTCTGTGTTTCCTTAGTTTCCTAGTCCCGGTGTTCCTTATTAAAATGTAGAGATTTCCGGCGCTTTTGTTTTTAAATATTATCTGGTTCTCCAATAAAAGGTCCGGTTAACAAAAAGGAATTATGAATCTAGTCTTCACTCTGGCTAGGCCTGAGGTTGTCTTGGCGAGCTTGAAATTCACAGTGAGATAAAACTGCAAAATGGGCAGGCTATATTCCCCTCAATGTTGTTATCAATCTTAATCAGAAAAATCCAATAATTTCAAACAGGTCGGGTGTGGCACTTTCAAAAAGTTTCCTACATGGAAAAATTTTGCAAAAGGTCACGTCTCCCATATATTTTAATATGATGTCTTGCATAAACTCTCACGAACACATTTGTAGACTCATATTGTCTAAAATTTAATAAATCCATGATTACTTTTAGCCAAGTGACCGGAAGAGATTATATCACACTTGTTTGCCTACATGTGTCACACAGATAGAAATCTCGTTATCTGTGGTATGAATGCGCAAACTCCGTGTCTTATCGGTGATTTAAGCCGATAGCGCTGGCCGATGAACGTGTTCGTCTGCCGCGCCTATAACCACAAGTCTGGGTAGCGCCAAGCAAATGTGATATATCATATCAGTCGCTCCTTGCAAATGTGATATTTATCACCTACAGGGTGATTTAATAAAATCAAATATCTGCTACTTTGCAGAAAAGTAAAGAAAGAAAGAAAAGTGCGATAATTGACAGCACATAATAAAAATCAGTACCACAAATGTACCGATACTGCCGGAGAGAACCAAAGATCGATTGAGGCCGTCCATTTCGTCACAGAACTCTTAAATAGTACTGAAGACGGGTAGTTGCGGATAGTCATGATCACCTACCCCACCAGGCGTGGTACTTGAAGAGAACAAATATTGGAGCATGACGTAACTTGATTACTTCTTCTTCTTCTTTGTTCACTTTCAGACGTCAACTTTAATGTGTTCAAAGAAAGTAGTGGTTAGCTCGAGGCTGTTGGTATTTCCGTAGAGTGTTTTCACGAATGGTACTGGTGATGGCCATATGCGCTTTCTCTGTTCACTGGTTTCGAACCTGGTCCCTTTACCTCGAAAAGAAGCGCTCTTGCCATTGTGGTACTTGGGCGCAGAAAACCTACCGTATTCATACTTACATAGCACAATAAGAATGTTGTAAACACAAAGGCACCAACATTAAAATCGTTATACAAAAGTACATAGCAGTTTAGCAGAGCTGATGTCGTCGACAGAAGAAATTAACGACATAAAAGAATATTCTAGAGAGGACAACTTGATTATTTAGAATAACATGAAAAGGGAAATTCAATTATTTAGATCAGGTCTTCTTAACATATTTATTTTCTTTTTTGTGCCATAGACCTGTCTAGGATTGTCCGATAAAGATTAGAGAGACCTTATTGGGGACAAAAATGGATATTAAAACAAAGTAAAAAACTGAAATTTTAGGTTATTTGCACTCCCAGGGGGTCTGTAGACCACACGTTAATAAACCCCGATTTAGAGGTTACTTAATTGGATGGCGGTCAAACCTGCTATCTTCAAAGACAGGAGTGAGTAAATGTGGAATAAAATTGCCAGAGCCGGCACCAGTTATATTTCCTTGAGTAAGCTTTGCTTCTCATACTAGAAGGTCTACCCAGCTGTAAATGGGTACCTGAGTATGATCTTGAGTTAGAGAAGACAAAGGCAGCGAGGAAGGGAACTGGTAAACCTTTCTCTCGATGCTGGACCTAGCATAGTGAAGTATCTAACACTTCACTCCCATACAGAAATATATACTATGGGACTACCTTACTAGAAGGCATAAACTTGTTTTCTTAAGTACAGGAGTTTCGTCTGTTTTTCGCGGGATATGTCCAGTTCAACCTTGTGACGACATTTTGTCGCGTCATTTTACAGCTCTTCTCTCTCTCTCTCTCCATCTTTTTTTTTTCGCATATAAAATTGTGTCCCGCCACTCCTTAGATTTGGTTACCTCTTTTCACACTGCAATCTTGTCATTTTACGAATAATAGACACGCTGGCAGATTAAAATTGTAATCGCCGAGCGTTTTGAACTCATACAGATAGACGACGGTCATAATACGGTAAGCGGGAACGTATTTGTTGACTTTCTACGTAATTCATTTCCGCCAGACAAGAATGTCCATCTGGGTGCGTGTTCATCGCAAACGTGTTCAGACACTTTGGCGGAGAATACAATGAAAGCCAGGTTGAGTGTGTCTGCATCAGAAGGTAATAACTAACGCCGCGACCCACTTCCTTCCTTTCTCGTGAATTGGATCAAATGAGAGCAAGAAATATACATTCGTTCTGATTGGAAGCCAGTCAGAAAACCAAGTGGACGGCTGGACAGGAAAACTGCTATATAACGTAGCTCATTAAAAATATACGACACTGCATTCCAAAATCGTCAGGGTAGACAAACCATACAAAGCCAGGAAAGAATAGAGTCAGGATTCTGAACTTATAGGACCGGACAAAACGTACTGGAGCATCTTCTGAAACATCAGTAGAAAAACTCAACAATATTAATACGAAAACTGGAAATACGTGACATTATATGGGTCGATCTCTGCTTCACTCTGGTAGTAGTCAGTTACATTTGTTGTACTGACTAATTGCGTGCGTTTCAGTGGTCAGCACCTTTTTTCTTTCTCTACTATGTAGCAGATATTTTGTATCTTCAAACATTCTTACACTTCTCTCAGCGATATGTCGTCATGTCTGTTTGCTTACCTGTTCCTCCCTACTGGGGAAGGAACTGATAAGATAATATTAGCCGACAACCATGTTGGTCAATTTCGGGTGTGCCCGACATCAGGCCTACGGAGCAACATTAAAATCGCCCAGCGCAGTTGTTTAATCGCTGATAAGGCCAGGGTGCGTCCTTTGCCAAGATGGTTGTAGCGAAAGGTTTTTATGAGTATAGTGTCAGTAGTCCTGAGGAAAACGGAAATAGAATTCTGTATGAAAATAGTGAAGTCCCAGTGTTGGAAAGAAATACTGGTACCACAAGATAGTCACAGCTGTGAATGTATCTGTTTCAGAAAGTATTTGGAGTAAAGTCAGTTCATACCTTGTCACCTTTACTATGTAACTATCTGTGATATTTAAATAAATCAGAACAACTCAACTTTAAAAATTATAAAATTAATAAGTCAGCTCAGTACAATTTCTGAATTTATTACATACATCTACGTTTGTGCTGAATTGTGAGTGTTGGAAGATGAAATCAATGGATTAAAACTTTTACAACATTTGGATGATGGTGAATTTATCTCTAGGTAATTGACTGAAATAAATAGTCCTTCTTCGATCTTCCTTGGATAGAAATAAATGTTTATCTGCTGTGCTGTTAACTCTAGTCTCTGGCTTTGCTAAAAGTCAATAATTTTCCTCATAGAGTCTGACGGCTCACAAATGATGCAGGAATTGGTTCTATTGCATACTCTTCAGAGTAAGATCAGTTCTTGTTAAGATGACACACAACACTGCATTCTGACGATCTTTGCATGAGCCCACCCAACAGTGAAGGGGACTAAGGCTGAATTACAGATAACAGTCGATAGGCTCCTGTGAGGTTCCAGGCAGCCTGGATTGAACTGAACTCTAGATCTCAGGTTTGTGATGACTCATATGAACCTGTGAACAATGATAGACATGTGGGTTGTCTGTGTTTATGGAACCACAAGTCAAGTGTGTATGATATGAGTGTGTCTCAGATGTTTGCATGTATATGAATGATACATGGCTCAGTATGATTTAGCAATAGCGAGACAAGACAGGTGTCTAGCTGCAGAACATTTTATCAAATAATATAATATATAAAAAACACCAAATTACATTGTAAACATGTCAATCATACAAAGCCTCTATGCCAACTTTACGTGTAGCGTTGGGCAGAGCAACCTAACCTTTGAGGTGAAGACAGGAGTACGACAGGGATGCCCCTTATCAACCACTGTATTTTTAACAGTCATAGATTGGGTGATGCGACAGACAACAGAAGGCAGTCCAAGAGGAATAAGATGGACTACATTTTCTACATTTGAGGATCTGGCATATGCAGATGACATTGCACTACTAGCACATTCACATCAACACATCCAGGAAAAAACGGATAGCCTTAATAAGTATAGCCAGCAGGTGGGCCTTAACATCAATCTAAAGAAGACAGAGGTCATGACGCTCAATGTGAGCAGCCCTGAGCCCATAACAATAAGGAATCAGCAACTGGAACAGACAGACACTTTCACATACTTAGGATGCATAGTAACACCAGACGGCGGAGCAAGCAAAGACATCAACAACAGAATGAACAAAGCAAGAACAGCCTTTTTAAGTCTAAACATCATCTGGAAGTCCTCTCAGTACAGCACGAACACAAAATTAAGACTATATGAGAGCTGTGTGCTTTCTGTGCTTCTCTATGGTGCGGAATGCTGGAGAGTAACAGAGAAAGAAATGTCGAAATTGTCCTCTTTCCACACAACCTGCTAAGAAAAATTTTCCGAATCTTTTGGCCGAATACCATCACCAACCAAGATCTGCTTACTCTGAGCAAGCAAGAGGACATGCACACCATCATAACTGGCAAACGCTGGAATTGGGTTGGCAATGTCCTCAGAAGAGACCCCGATGCCATCACAAGAACAGCTATGCTATGGACCCCGGAAGGAAAAAGAAAGAGAGGCCGACCGAAAACAACTTGGCGGAGGACTGTGGAGGCTGAGATGCAAAGAATGAACCAAAGTTGGGGCACTGTACGAAGGATGGCCACCGACCGAGCAAATTGGAATCAGTTTGTTGCTGCCCTACAAGATGCCATCAGGCGTAGTGGCCACTGACTAATTTGACGGTCAGCGGCTAAGGATAAAAGAAGAAAGAAGAAGACATTGTAAACATAGGTATGATGCTACCGTTGTCTTTCACATATGGAATGCCGTCAGCTCTGAAAAGTGTTGTACTTCCTAGCAGGTTATATTAATCCTGACAAGGACTGTTGAGGTTATATTAATCCTGACAAGGACTGTTGAGGTTATATTGTCGGTTTCCATCTTCTGCAATCATACTAGTTAATACAAATATCCTGCCTGGTACATTCATATCCTAACGATGTAGATCAACCAACTAAAATTCTGAAATAAACAGTGATATTAGTTTCACAAATATGTACAGTAATTCCAGATACCCTCTTAGGATAGATGTTAAGCACAAATTAGACTTGAATTAGTGAAGTAAATCTACACGGCAAGCATACGGCAAAGTATTAGCCTTGGCAGCTCTCTTCTTCTGTCTATCTCTCTGGCCTGTTTTGTGTTAGTGTACGGTTTGAATGCAGCGCTGCCTCTTTTTATAAGTTGGCCGCGGACGTATAGGGGAACAGCGTCATTGGTTCGTTTCAACTTCCTTGGTTTCCGTAGTGCTGAGTAAAACTGTGTAAGTTACCATCCAAACCTATACTCCGTATAACTACACACTTCTATCCATAACTTTCTGATATACCGTCTTTCAATTCCCAGACTGGGAGCTTCCTTTCCATATATATTTGGTTGAATTTGGTTATGATATATAATATTTACAGAATTTTAAAGTCTATCGACTTAGTTGTTTCCAATGTGCTGGCCCAGGCAAACTCAATTTTCTCCACAAATACTTCTTCCCTCCAATATTCCTTTGAAATGCACATTCCTTGCTTTTTCCTTCGAACAACAAACTAACTTCTATCACGTTTCGATAATACATGTGCTTATACTAAAATAAATCCGCCCAGAAGTTCGTACAAAAAAGTACACTGCTTTCGCCATGTTAAAGTGCCATACCATTATCGATCGGCTTTTGCAGTCTCCGGCGTTTTGATTGGATGCCCTAGATTCGCCTTCTAATACTAAACATCGGGTCTACACTAAATTAATATGAGACAAACATAAAGGTATGTTATCAGGCACTCGTATGAAATAAAGAAGTAGAACACTAGAAAGCAGAAAAACAACAGACATGAGTGGCTTACCCAGGATTTGAACCCTGGACCTTCCGTGCGACAACCCTGCCATCTACGCATCACCTACACACACATGCCATACTTGTCCTGTCTTTCATGCATTTACTAGGCATGTGTTACAACGTACGCTACAATGGTAAAGAGACGGACTTTGTATGCTCAAGCGACAGATAACGTGATTACTCGTCTTTGCGACACATTTTGGACAGACATGCATGACATCATCTTTTCCGACACACTTTGTTACAAAGACATTACTTTAGATTAAAGTAATAATAAGTTATTTGTAAACATTGCCGAGAGAGGATCGGATGTTTTCATTCCATATATGGGAGACGTGACCTTTTGCATCACGCATATTATTTCAGGCGGAAAAAGTTTTGAAATTACCGCACTAAACACGCATGTTTGAAACGATTGGAACTTTCTTAGCATCGTAACAAAACAAATGCGGGGGAAGACAGGCAGTATAACCTGACACGCTTCAGTGTCAAGACACTGTGAAGATCGCTTGCCAAGACGAAACCAGACTGCTAGAAGTTAGAATCCAGAATTCAATTTATCAGACCGGACTTTGTGGAACATCGTGAAGGACTTAACGGAAAACCATTTTTAAAAGGAACCGGAATCTGAGGAAACCGAAACAAGGAGTCATAGTGGGAATTAATTGTTAAAATAACGACCCCCAAGAACACGAGAAAAAAAGGCATCACCAGTTCCTTAAACATACTTCTCTGAGCAAACAGTCTATGAGTCAAGATTGGCGTAAGTTGTACTTTTTACATTTTATATTTTTCATTACTAACATGTGAACTGATATGTATATATTGCCATGTGAATATTAATACAGTTGACATTCAAAAATCCGGCAACCTCCGGACCTGAGGAGTGCCGGATTGTTGAAAATGCCGGATGTTTTATGGTTATATATGCCGTATATATTTAACAGAAAATTACTACCTGTACAGTCCTTTAAAGAAAGAAAATTAAAAACTATATGATCTGCAATCGACAACGCACGATGTTTACGTTTTACACCACTTCTTTTATTTGCTGAATCCATAATGGGGCTATACAGCAGCAAATAAATGATAAATTGAGAAGGAATTGGCAGGAATGCCTGTTAACACGTGCAAGCAAGACCCAACAGCTGCACCAAAACATAAACGGCTCCAGAAAACAGTGGCGCGCCAACGTGGTAAATTAAAATATGCGCTCCGAAATCCATGCCGGAAATCTGAAGGAACCAGATTATCGATGGCAGGATTTTTGAATGTCAACTGTATGTAAAAAGGGCTAGTGAATGCCCTAGTCATTTGAGGCTGGCAACCTCATCATAAAGAATGATGATTCCATGAACCACCACTACAAGGGCTGGTGACTGCTTTATTGCTAGTTTCTTACAGAGAACTAAAAGCATAGGTAGTCCCAAGTTCCATACGGAGCAGGGAGGGAAAGATGAAAGAAATAATGTACATTCTAATTATAATATCTACATTTTCAAACCAGTGTAAATGTCAGTGTAAACATATTCACTTTAAAATTAATGAAAGTTTCAAAGCTTTTCAATCAGTGTAGATGTAAATGAAAACATATTCAATCTATATTGTGAACACTTTTCCATCAGTGTAGATGTTAATGTAAACATATTCTATCTATACTATTAACCTTTTCATTTGAATGTAAGGAAATATAAAGCTATTCAATTTAAATGTAAAGAAAGTTTTCTCTCGAGGGATTAAGCTTAATTTTTCACCGAGGGTAAATTCTGAGGTAGATGGGATGGTGGAATAGGAATAGGAAGACACATAAGCATGCGTCGGGAAACGCAATACTCAGGAGAGCATTTTGTTTCTATTCTTTTACCATACTAGTTGGTGGTACCAGTTGAGGGTGCTATCTCTGGAACAAGACGGGAAAAGTGGCCTGAGCTTTAAGACGAGGGACCAACTTCGTAGACGCTCCTTGACACTTTTGGGAATGTGCTGCGCCCTACAACTTTGACCAGCGACGAGCGTGATCAGTCTACCAAGAACCAACCCATCAGAAGGAGCAGAACCGTCACTGACAGCTAAGTAACCCCTAAAAGCTGCCAAATGACCTCTTGTACACACTTCTATTCCATCACAACAGTGATGATAAACTTTTTGTTATAAATAATTATTAATTTCTTTAAAACTTTGTTAAAACCTAAATGACTAGTAAATATGTTATTTGTAAATATACAAATTTAACGTCGATTTAATCATTTTGAATGTACTGCATGTTTGTCTCAGTCAATTTACTAAATACACTCTAAACAGAGCTATATCAGAATAATAAGAATTCCACTGAGTAAATCATGGCGGGGGCTTGAACGAGCTAACATTTATAATAGCTTAATTCTTCATAAAAGGCGGCGGATCAGATACAAGTTAACCATTGCCCTGCCAATGCAGCATTTGTTCTTGACCTCTGAAATATCTAATGAACACTCCCTTGAGATAGAAGCATCACTTTCCTTCTATCTACAACTCTGACAAGAGTAATCTTGTGCGAAGGTAGACGCCTTTGAAGACCCATATAAGGTACTCTTGAGTTTTGGGCCACTGTTGGACCACTAATGCAAAGCAGGGGAGGCAATTCCGTGACAAAATCTACAGAACCGCTCACAAGTCACAGAGGGATTCTAAATAGAATTAATACCCCAGACGCGTGTTCGAGGCATCTTTATCAAGCTGCTAAGACAATTCAACTGAGCAAGACGTTTAGATTTCCCAGCTACTGGGATTAAAGTTAGTTGCTTATCCTTTACAGGACGTGGCAATCAACCCCAGCTTTTATTGGCTTTTTGTGATTTTTCTAGGCAATTTTTTCATTCAGTAGTTTGCCATTGCTTTCTGAACGGTACGGCGCTTATACCATTGTTAAAAATCCATACAAAGTGATCTGCTACCAAACCGCCTGCAGCAGGTGTCGAACTTGGTATATCTGGATTATGAAACTTCGTTCATATCCATTAGGCCACAGACGCCGACACTACTGGGGTAAGTTGTAACATATATTTTATATTTTAAATTTAACATGTTTGAACTGCTGGTGGTTATATATGTCCATACGAGGCTGGCAACCTCAGCATGTGAAAATGATAAATTCATGAACCACGACAGCAAAGAGCTAGTGACTGCTTTATGTATGTTTCTCATAAAGAACCAAAAGCAGAGGTAGTCCCTAGTTCCAAGTAGAGCAAGGAGTGAATGATGATGACATCATGTGTTTATATTTATTATTATTTGTAATACGTTATATGTATACTTAGACATGTTCACCCAGGCACAAGCCATTGCATTCTCCGCTGTCCAGACATACATTTCGCTCAGACTAACTAAAAGTTATGGTAAATTTTTATCATATCCACTGAGCTACAATGTATACTCAGAGGGGATCAAATTGCTGAGAAAAAGAGTCGCTGGAAGAGACAGTGGGAAGGCGCCTGATTAGTATCAGAGAACATAAAACTTAACAGAGTCTTTTGTTTTCCTCTAAAGTTCGTGGTACGAGTCTACAAGACCATTTGTGGTACCTGTCTACGATATATATATATATATATATATATATATATATATATATATATATATATATATATATATATATATATATATATATATATATATATATATATATATATATATATATCTCCAATAAGAAGAATTTACTGTTAATTCATTTGGGGGTTTGAACGAGCTAATAAATAAATCATACAATATATCCCTTCACAAAAGGCGGAGGGCAGATACTAAGTCAACTTTGCTAAGACACGTTCAGCATTGTTCTTGACTTCTGAATATCTTGTGCGAATTCCCTCGAGGTAGAAGCATCATCATCCATCTATTTGCATCTCTGCCAAGAGTAATCTTGTGAGAAGGTAGACACCTTTGAAGACCCACATTAGATACTCTAGGTTTTGGCTATTGTTGAACCATCATTGCAGAGAAAAGTGGGAGCAACCCGTGCCAAACCTAACCACAAAGACAGTAGATTATTTTACTGTGCATGTTCTAATATAAAAGACCGAGGGGTTTTGTACAGCTGCCAGTCACATGCGCCCTAAAATAATCTTCTTGTGTATTTTTTTTTCTTTTTCTGTCTATTCTTGACCACCAGTACTATTTAATGCCCTTATCACTCTTTAAAAAAAAAGTGTCAGTGGCGTTTCAAGCAAACCACGTGGCTTGGTTGCAAGTTTCGTAAGGTTTTCTCACTCGCTGGTTTACATTGCAACTGATGCAATTTGATCTTGAGCACAAGTGATTTATAGCCATGTCGTCACTTTGCCAGTGTATATCTTACTGTTTGAGCTAATTATAGAACCGCGAGATCGGTGTCAAATTACGGATAATTTATTTTATTATTTCTGCCGGTGCTGCTACTGGTAGCCTTGGCCTCGTGATGACTGAACATTTAAAACACCTTTAGTGAGCTAGAATTCTGGGATGTTTTCCTCCAGATTGTCGCAAAAGACTGGATGGAAATTTGATCTGATTTGTGCATGTGTTTATATGTGTGTATGTGTGGAGGGGTGTGTGCATGTGCGAGCCTGTGTGTGTGCCTCCGTGTGTATATCTGCCTATGCGTGCGTGTGCGAGTGTCAGCTGGTGTCTGTAGTTTATTGCAATTAATAGGCTTAATTCGTTGGCCATTCTAGGATAGCTAAATACGTTTTCCTGCTACCTCCCTATCACCCCCCCCCCCCCCCCCCCCCCCCCCCCCCCCCCCCGAAAAAAACATAACAGCAATAACGTGCGATTGCCTGTACAAGCCACTATCGAACATACCTTTTTATCCGTGACAGTTGTCGATAGAAGTGAGCCATTTAGCAGAGATAAGGAGGAGCCCGTCAGTTTTTATATTTCTCTCTCACCCGGGGCCCTTACATAGTCTCATGCCCCGTGACTGCAGGCTCCTCAATCCCCACCTTCCTCTTACCGCGCTTACGCAGTATAGGTTTGCAATTGATACTGGTCACCTATTTCAATTTTGAGCTGTTTTCATTATCCGCCCAGTGCGTAATTTAATACTAGCAATAACCCGTCAAAATTGACAGATTTTTAATTGCAGCCATCTTATCATTTTGATCCATAATAATGTCTGCAATACTTTAAATTAAAATTTTGCCTGATTCTCAACTTCTTTTTATTCTTAGAGTCGACGCCTGGGCCCGCTGATCAGTCTCGATCGTGAAATAGGCGCCTATTAAATATCGTTGAAATTTGGTTACGCTCCAGTTGATTGCTGTTGCGTGATAAATTCTCGCAACATCGTTTTATTTCAATATCTGTTTTATAACGCAAGGGCAACAACTGCCTGAAATTTATAGTCACTTTTCTCGGTAAGCATTTGTCTTCTCGCGTTAGTATCGAATGCAGTTAACTTTTGAGCTGTGGTCATTTTGCGCTGGACTGCGCATGACTTGTCTTGCTTCTTTGTCGATCGGTTTCCGCCCACCACTAGTGGGAGTGAGGGATTTGGAATGGCGAAAGAGATGCCTCGTTGAAGAGGGGATCTCCGCTATTTTTGTTCTGTCAGGGATGTGTAGTCCTCTTATGGATATTTCGTTTATTCGGGATAATACCTCTAGTGTATTTGCACATGCCGGGAGGCGTGATATTTCTGTATTTCTTGAAAGCAAGGTAAATTAACATTTTCATTAACTCTATCGATTTTGGGTCGTGAGCGATTTCGATTCATAGCCTGTCTCCGAAAGTCGTCGTCACGAGATGTTCTTTCCCAGCTCACATGTCGCTGCATTGTACTGCATCGGTTGATGCATGTACCAAGGACCATTACTTGCTACTTTGTTAAATGAACTAGGTTTAGAAAACCTTTATTATCTAGAGGATATTCTTGAGGACATTATTTATACTTCGGCAGACGTGTCTGTCTTGCTGAAGTCAAACTAAGGAGAGTGAACTGATCTCATACATCTGGTTATCTCCTGGCTGTTATAGAAAAGGATGGAGTTTTCCACCTGACTACATTTACAGCACTATGAAATATAACATGCATCTGACTCATCATTGTAATGCTGTCTACCGTTTATTGCTGTATTGAATGTTGCTGTGATAATGACTGTTTGATGTGCCTACACATTTGCGTAACCATTTTGTCACTGTGGCGTCCACAATAAATAATGAAGAAAAACGTCAACGGCTGTTTCAAGACTCATTGACTTTATACGTCGTGAGTTTACTGACGTCCTATGTGGATTGCCCTGTTATTGTTGCATGAACATTGTTTTGACTGAACACATCTACACACTACACAAAACCAGACATGCGGGTGCCATCCATCATTTGGTGGCCAATGCATCATTTGGTGGCCATAAGCTGGTTTGATTCTGGTACTAGCAAACACGGGGTCCCTTACCCACTTCATTTTCAACAAGAATTCATCAGCATCCTTCAAGAAATTAACATTCTTCAATACAGTCAACATCTTCAAAATTTTCAACGTACTCGGCGTTGCCCGGTAAAAGTCAAAATTTCAATTTTTTGACGAAAACAAGAATTTGACAGTACCCGGCGTTGTTACATGTTGCCGGATAACTCGGACTGCTGTTATCTTTTACGCAAGTCAAGCAAGTTGCTGCTGTCAAGGTTCCAGTGCTGTCGTTTTTTGAGAAGGTCAAGTGCCGGTTGAAACGGGTTGTTTTCTGAAGAAGGCCAAGTACCGATTTCCATCAACTTACTTTTGGATTAGAAGGTCAAGTGCCGAAACAACTCAACACACAGTATGTCAGAAGCTCTTGTACCATCGTGTTAGCAGTGGAAGCAGTTCAGATGTGCCATCATCGTTGGAGCTTCGCTCTTTAGGACGTTGATTGACATCCGTTTTTCTGCTGTTCTACGATTGGAAGCCTATAAGTTAAGTGGCCTGTTTGTATGTAAACTGTGCCCTTATACTTCTGCTGAGTCTTCTGTGTATCATCTCATTCTATATGTTATATGTCTATATGTTATTTGTATATTTATATGTTTATATTTCAGCGGGTTCTCGGTTGGGTGGTGTCTCCGTTAGATTATGCCACGTCATAGAGGTCGTCTATTGTGAGCGTTTTCTGTAGGGTTTGCAAATTTCCGATACTGGAATTTGCTAAGCGACTTCTGTTGCTATTTATGTTAGCTGTGATGACATGTTTTAATATTGTTTTCGTTATTATTTCACATTCTTTAGTTTTGTTGTGATTTGTTTGTATTTGTTAGCCTACTCTTGTCTATAATTTAGTTTCATACAACATTTTTGTTTATACACTGTGGTGTCATGTATTTTGTTTAATTCTATCGCAGATATCGTCACATTTTTTGTGATATTTCATTAATTTCTGCTTTATTTTTAGTTGATTTCTGCGAAAGTTTTTGTATTGTTGCTGATCTTTGTTATTGTTTACATTGTTATTGTTTACATTGTTTGTATTGTTTACATTTTCAATGTTTACATTCTGCATGTGTTTACATAGTCATTGTTTACAGTTATAGTAATTAGTTAATGGGCTATGCTAATGCACTGTTACTACTATACTGATGATAAATGAATGATGAATAGTGTCGTGCACTATTGAATGAGAAGTGCACTTATGATCAAGATTTGAGTGCTGATATTTCATATACAAGTTCTTTGATTGGAGACTTGTTTCCCACAGAGACTGGGATAATATAATGTGATGTGAATATACAAGTGCTTAATTAAGACTTGTTACACTTAGGTTTGAAATAAATTAGTTAATTATTTCAGGTTTTGGACTCATATGTTAGACAACATGTCTACATTTGAGCACTTTATTGAGCAGGGTAAATTGCTTGGGAAGACTGGTGATAAGTTAGAAGAATTTGCAACTGCTCGATATGATAAAGCAATGGAAGCTGAACAAAAGAAACTGCATATGGAAGCTGAACAAAAGAAACTGCAGATGCAGGTGGATGAAAAGAGATTCCAAATGGAAATGGAAAAAAACAAAAAAGGGAATCAGAAGCTGAGGAAAGAAAGCTACAGCTAGAGGCTGAGAATAAAAGACTTGAAAAAGAAGCTGAAAATAAAAGACTTGAAAAAGAAGCTGAAAATAAAAGACTTGAAAAAGAAGCTGAAAATGAAAGACTTCAAATGCAGGCTCAAGCTGAAGAAAGGAAGTTACAAAGAGAGTCTGATGAGAGGAAAGCAAAAATGGAACATGAAGAAAAACTCTTAGCTTTAGAGTTGGAGAAATTGAAATTGACGAGCATGAGTAATGGTAATGATTCAAACAAGGGTTCATCTTCTGGGAAGGCTAATAATGATACTTTTAAGATTAAGTTACCAACATTTAGTCCTTCCAGTGATGACATAATGTTCTATCTGGACAGATTTGAACAAGCATGTACAGCTCATAACATAGACAAAGCAAAATATGTTTATCAGTTATCAGGGATACTGACAGGTAAAGCTCTAAGTATATTAAATATGGTGGATGAACCTGACAAGAACAATTATGAGGTTGTCAGGGCCGCTTTGTTAAAGAAATATCAGCTTAACGAAGACGGCTATCGTCTACAATTTAAAAACATGTTACCTGAAAATGGAGTTGAATTCTCCGAGTTTATTGCAAGAATACGCATTACTTTCTCACGATGGGTTGAACTATCTAAGACGGAAAAAACTTATGAAGGACTTATGGACTTAATACTTAGAGACAAAGTCATGTCGTCTGTCAATGAGTCTTTCCTTGCTTTCCTTCATGAACGTAAACCTAAAACAATAAAAGAAATGGAAGATTTCTGTTGCCAATACGTAACTGCGCACCCACACATAACCATGGGTAACTCTAAGGTGAAAGAAGGTTTACCAGTTGCTTCGGCAGCTCCGTATGGTCAAAACTTTGCTCGTAGATCCCAACAAAATTTTGATAGAAAGGGCAGCGGTAATTTCTGTCAAAATCATGGAAACCAATTTCATGGTGATTCTTCTTCGAAGAATTGGAGACAACCTGATAGTACTCGTTACTATCACCCTAATAATTATAAGCATTTCAAAAGAGGATATGGTAATAGAGGTTATTCCTGCCGAAGACCTCAGAACCAAACAAATAGATGTTCGCATCAATGTGAACATGATAGTAATCGTGGAAACTGGAATTCGAACCAGTATAACAATTACAATAGAGACAATAATAACTGCAGAGATAATAATAACTCTGATAACTTCAGAGGTAATAATAGTCGGGGTAGATCTCAACACAAAAAAAAAAGAGATATCAGCAGGCTAATGCTGTACAACAGGAAACTGAGGGAGCCTGTAATCATGTGGTTGATAGTAAAAAACTTTGACGCTGTCACTAGTTCTGCTTTTGACTTTGAGAAAGCAAACAAATGCCCCCAATGCAGTACTTTATTCGAACCGGGTACCATAACTACTTTGAGTTGTGGTCACCCACTTCCCGCTCTTCCTGCTGCTGTTGCGCATGACGGGAGGGGTTCTTTAATTCTACATAAGGGTCTTGTTAATGATACTCCGGTCTCACTACTTTTCGATTCCGGATGCACCACTATTGGTGTTAGACAATCGCTTGTAGATCCATCTTGTGCTACAGGAAGGGTTATTAAATGTGTCACATTTGGCGGCACTCTAGAAAAATATCCTACTGCTGTAATTCGCATTGCCACTCCTTTCTTTACTGGAGATGTGCATGCTTGTCTCTTACCTAATCCTATTGCGGACCTTATTATTGGTCGTATTCACGGAGTTAGGGAGTGTACCCCACAGCAGATTGCTGCTTGGGAAGATAATAACATGCAAGCTACAAATGCAGTAGTTACAAGAGCACAAGCTCTACAAACACCCGAAACTTCACTGAATAGTGATAATGGAGTTGATAGCCAAGATAGTCACTTAGTAATTACTCGTGACTCTTTCATAAAATTGCAAGAAGAAGATCCTTCTTTAAAAAAATTCTTTGTTCTTGCGAAGAAAGGTGATCCGAATCAGGATACAAATAGAAAATCTTGGATTGCAATGAGAAACGGCGTACTTGTACGTATGGTACAAGATTCGACTACGTCGGCACATTCGCAAATTCTTGTTCCCAAGAGCATGAGAGTCCAAATATTACAACATGCTCATGACTCGCAATGTGCTGGACATATGGGTTTTGCCCGTACGAAGTCGAGAGTCCTTGCGGCTTTCTTTTGGCCTTTTGTCAATAAGGACATTCGTATTTACTGCCGATCATGCAAGGTATGTCAGGAGGTCAAATCTAGAGGACCACGACATGCTGCGCCTATCCAGGCTGCTGACATTCCTATTCGGCCGTTTCAGAAAATGGCCATAGATATTATTGGCCCTTTTAAGGTCAAGTCGGCCAGAGGACATCAGTTTATCCTTACATGTGTCGATATGTGCACACGTTGGCCAGAGGCTATTCCTCTTAAGAGCATATCTACTACAGATATCGCAGATGCTCTTTGGTTGATATTTTCTCGCTTGGGGTTCCCCAGAGAAATATTGTCAGACCATGGCACTCAACTCATATCTGACACTATGTCACAGGTAATGTCTACCTTACATATTGAACGATCTCTCAGTAGTATCTACCATCCTATGTCTAATGGGTTAGTTGAGCGTCTGAATAGAACGCTCAAGACTTTGCTTGGTAAGATAACTGAAGATCATCCTCAAGATTGGGACAGGGTTTTACCCGCGGCTCTCTTTGCCTATAGAGAAGTCCCTAATGAACACACAGGATTTTCTCCCTTCGAACTTGTCTTTGGCGCGCGTCCACGCGGCCCTATGTCTTTATTACACGATCTCATCACTGCCGATGATATTAGCGATGAAACTCAATCCTCATATGAGTATGTCATTGCTCTTAGACAAAAGATCATTGAGGCATGTAAGCTAGCAACTGCTTCATCAGAAATTGCTAAAGAGAAGGCAAGGCAGTTTGCTAACAAGAATAGATGTCTACGACAACTTTGTCCAGGTGACAAAGCATTCGTCCTACTCCCCAGTAGGGAAAATAGACTTCTTATTGCATGGAAAGGTCCGTATGCAATAGTCTCTCGGATTTCCGATGTTGACTATGTGGTCGATATTGATGGAAAGCATAAAACTTTCCACATAAACATGCTTTCGGAATTTCACGAACGTCCGGACTATTTGCTGCCTATTTTCCAGGCAACGGATGATGCTCCTGCACCTCACGGTCATTATTCATCCCTGTCTGTCATTCAGGATGAGGAAGCTACCTTCTCTGATGTCAACCTTCCCCTTCCAGTGGTTCCATTACATTCCACGGAATCTTGGAAAGACGTTTCTGTTTCTCCTAATCTTTCTGGTGACGAACATCGACAAGTCTCGTCGATGTTACAAACATTTCAGGATGTTCTCACTGACATTCCTGGACACACAGATGTCATAGAACATGACATAATTCTTACCGACAATAATCCAATTAGGGTTAGGCCGTATCCTATTCCTATACACTTTCAGTCGCAAGTGGAAAAGGAATTGGATGAAATGATTCAATTAAATATAATTGAACCATCGACTTCACCATATTCTTCTTCCATGGTTATTGTCCGGAAGAAGGATAAGAACATACGAATTTGCGTTGATTATCGCAAATTGAATCAGGTCACTGTCATGAAATATTCTAATCCACATATATAAATTATTAGGTAAATATAAAGCCTAACAAATAAAATTAATAAAGAGAAGAGCAATGGGAAAATGACAGTGCTGTCACCAAGAATGTACTCGAAATCCCCCTTGTTTTCTGCTTCGTCTGCAAATTGTAACGCTTTCACGTTGATAGTAAAAGCTTACTGTATTATACCCGCTTTCTTCAATGAAACGTGTGCTGCATTTCTAAGAAAAACATTGAGATGTACTGCGTAATGACCTAAATTAATCCTAACATTAATTATATTACGTTACCAAAACGAACGAACAGATGGACAAAAGGATGGCGAGAGGGGAGGGCTGGAAATCAGGAACGCATGCAACACGCGACGCGCGATATACAAATGCTGGCATCACGCGTGTAAGTCTACAAGCACTAACTTTTTCAGACGGACAGTGATAAAATACACTACCCTTTCCCAGAGTTAGGTTTATAAATCATAACAGACCCTTATTAGAAAAGATAACAATAGATGGGTTTACGTTTGAACACATAACAGTACCCAGACAGCACATCTTCCAAACAGGAGGTAGAAGAAATTGCATATTTTGAACGCAGCCACGTAGCTCCTTTAAATTAGTATTTTTGGGTTCCTTAGGGCTTGCTGACAAATAATATGTAAAACGTTACGCAAATAGTCCAGGAATTAATAAATTATACCCAAAATAAAATATTGGGGGTGCCTGACAGCATAAAATCATTTCTGCTCATAAGATTTTTTTTTAACGTGTTTGAAAAAAATTTACGTTACAGAAATAGCCTACCATGTAAACTTCAAATTGATTGGAGCGCAACAAATGAAAGCCTAACCACGATTGGTCGGGCTATAAATACTATCTTGGTTGTTAGGGGAGACGGGAAAAGATAACATTTTTTTCAAACACTTGTCGAAACGTGGCTCATTGGCCAGTCTCGCTGATATACACACTTGGGAGCGTTAGTTCGAAACCACTTGTTTAAATACACTTGATAAAGCATCAGTGCGTTGAAGCCAGCTTATATTTGGCTCAATAAAAGCCTGGAAGATAAGCAGAAGGAAATTTGTGCCAGTTTGTGCCAGAATTCATTGCTAATCAACGTATCTGTGTTATTCGTATGAATTGTGGTAAGCTTGAACCATTTAATATCTTTTAATGAAAATTGAATGTGAATTGTTGATTTATGCCTGTATATATATATGTGTAGTTCAGTGGCAAACGTGAGGTAAAGCCTGTAATGCTCCAGCCTGAACAGAGGGTGTCGGAGAGAAGTAAAACGGCATGGAATGGCCAAACAGTACACTGACACCTGGATGATTGACTAGAAAGAAATAATGCTGGAAGTGCAGAGGCGTAGTGACCATTAAGGATGGTAATGCTGGTATAAAGTATTTCAGATGAAGCTGACTGTTGGCCTAACGCTCTGAACGCAATGTTTGTGCTGTATTGTGATCAGTGTAAAAGAGAATATAAATTAGTTATGAAGTAGAAGGTACATCCTTCTTGATTTCAGGGACAGTGGTCTTGATGGTACTGAGCAGCATCTGGTCAGAGATTTGCTGAATCCAGTGTCGGACAGCATACTCCTTGGTCCTTTTAGCTATCAGTGAGGTGTCTCCAGAGCCCAGAAGAGAATTCGAGCAGAGGAGTCCTTTCCTGCCGCCATCACTCAAGATAAGCAGAGTTGGCCAGCTGAGCTCAACATTATGTCCCCTCATCTTGAAATAACTTTATAAAAATACTATTCAGAGGGGAATTTACTTGTCTTAAAATCAGGAACTGTGAACATCTCCAATCCTGGTCCCTAAAGACAAACTATTGAAGTCATGATGACAAATACCAACAGAGCTTGAACAAAACAAAACCAGTATTACCTCATTTTACTACTACACAACTGACACACATAGAACATTTGTACTAATATATGTCACTACAATATTCATATTAAATACATTCTGTACATAACTTGTAATTTAAATTGATTGTGATTCCTGGTTCCCTTGTAGTTGAATCAGGACACATATTCATTCATGCCAGTAATGAATACATATTGTTATTCGAAAGTTTATCAGTGACTCTTTTAAGATATCTTTGTAGAGTGGTATATGTATGTGAGTGTCACAGTGTTGTCAAGAGTAGTGGATTAAATTAAATTGTTTATCTGTCTGTTGTTGTGACTTACACTTCACCATACTCATACCCTAGACACATAACGTAGCATCACACTATTCCAGAATAATTCTGACTGAGATATATAGATATGTGGTAGCAAGTAAGGTTATCTATAATACACTACTCTTAATAGATATAGATACCTTCACAGCTGATCTCAGTCAGTACACTAAGTTCCCTATAAGTATTTATAACTTCCCACTTCACCACATATATTGGGGGCTCGTCCGGGATTTTGAATCTTTAACTATTAAAAATATTGGGGGGTAATTCACTTCAGGGAATATAAGAATTAAAAGGTATCCTTGGGTGGAATTAAATAAGGTTGAGCTCACGGTGCCTGTGTTGTCCATTAGAGATTGAATTGTTGGTTAGACATTGTATAAATTTACATAATAGACAATGGCGGACCTGGCCAAATTTCGATCTGCTGCGGTTCAGACTGCAAAAGAGTTAGGATTAGATGGGCAAGTTATGGTTGCCTATGTTACTACGGAATGTGACAAATTTATTGAACGCGAAGAAAGAAGGTTTGAAGCCGAAAGAAAGTTAGAGGCTGACAAGGAAATTAAGAAGTTACAGTTTGAGGCTGAGGCTGAGACTAAGAGGTTGCAAGCTGAGGCTGAGACTAAGAGGTTGCAGATTGAGGCTGACAAAGAGGCTAAAGCATTGGAAGCCGAGGAAAGAAGACAAGCTGCAGAAAGGGAAGAGAAGAAATTAGCTGCAGAAAGGGAAGAGAAGAAATTAGCTGCAGAAAGGGAAGAGAGGAAATTAGCTGCAGAAAGGGAAGCAGAAGATAAAAGATTACAAAGGGAACATGAGTTACGACTAAGGGAGTTTGAGTTTCAAGGCCATGCTCCTGAAAATGGTGCCAGTCCCTTTGCCTCTGATGCTACGGTTACTCAAGGAGCCTCAATCTCAGCTATGAATTTTCATTTAGATCATTTTGTTGAGAAAGACGATGATATTGAGAGCTATATAAATAGGTATGAGCTATTAGCTACCACGTATGGGTTAGAGAGAGAAAGGTGGAGCTTAAAGTTGTCTCAGGGACTTCGTGGGGCAGCTTATGAAGTTTTTGCAAAAATGAGCAGAGGTGATCAGGAAAATTATGACATGCTAAAGCAGGCTCTTTTGTTAAGGTATGAAAAGAATGCAGAGTTTTACAGGAAAAAATTTAGGAATGCTAAACTACTGTCAGGTGAAACCTATCACCAGTTCTCTGCACGCATAGAGACATACTTGGAGAAATGGACTTCTCTGGGGAAAACCCAAGATCTTAAGGAAATGGTCCTTATAGAGCAACTAAGAGAGTCCATGGCTCCAGACCTGAGAAAGTTTCTCATGGAACAAGGTGCAGAGAGGCTGGGTGAGTTGCTAAATGTTGCTGAAAGGTATCAAGCAGCTCAAGCAGAGGTAACAGGTAATAAAAAGAAACAGGTGGATAACTTTAGGGCACCACAGAACTTTAATAAATTTGATCCTAGGGATCAAAATAAAGGTAAGCACCAATTTGATAGGCCACGGTATGAAAATAAAAATAAAGTCCCACAATTCGATGAAAGGAAATATGATGAAAGAAAATCTTTCAACCAAGGAAAAAGGTGGTGTAAAAATTGTAAGATGAACAATCATGACACTGACCATTGTAGAAGGAAACCTCCTCATTTTGCTGCTATGACATCGGGGAAAAAGGAAAAGAAGGGCAAACCTGAAGAATTACAGGAACCATACCACCCCCCAGTGTGTGAAGATGTCATTTGTAATGGTGTCACTATAAGATGTTTATATGATACCGGTTTAGATTACGATTCCGTTGTGAGTTCTCACCTGGTGCAGGCCGATCAATACACCACAGAAACAGTGGAGATTCAAACTGCAACCAAGGATGTAGCTACCATGACACTTCCCGTCGCCCGAATAAAAGTGAAAACGCGATATGTGGAAGGAATCATAAAAGCAGCAGTGATAAATGAGCCAATCTACCCTCTAATATTGGGGTGTAGATATGTCTTCTTGGGGAATCCCAAGAGACCTGTGATATTGGCAACAGTGCAGACCAGATCACAGACAAAGAAGGAGGAGGATAATCCAATAAATACTCACCCAGATGAGATGAGGAAGGCACAGGCTGAGGACAAAACACTCAAGCCATGTTTCAAGAAGTTGCCCAAATCTCATACACCTCCAGGCAAGGGAGAGTTTTATATGAAGAACAAATTGATATATAGGAAGGCTGGATCTGAATCCAATGGTCACGGACAGCTGGTCCTTCCCACTTCATATAGGACTAAAGTGTTGGAACTAGGGCATGCGATTCCCTTCAGTGGTCATATGGGAATCAGCGCAACAGGACAGCGAATAGCTTGTCACTATTTCTGGCCAGGAATAACTGAAGATATCAAACGATATGTAAAATCCTGTCCAGAGTGCCAACGAGTAGCACCTAAACATTGGACTGCACCAGCAACTCTGGGGGAAATGCCCATAGTGGGAACACCCTTTGAGAGAGTTGCCGTGGATCTTGTGGGACCTCTCACCCGAACCAAGAGAAGGAACAGCTACATTCTGACTCTGGTGGACACTTGTTCTATGTGGGGAGAGGCAGTAGCCCTGTCATCGATTGATTCAAAACATGTGGCAGAGGCATTGCTCACAATTTTCACAAGGTTAGGCTTTCCCAATCAAATCTTGACTGATAATGGCTCTCAGTTCAAGGGGAAACTAACTGAAGAAGTTTTCAGGATCTTCCAGGCCAAACACTTCCATTGTAGTGTGTATCATCCCCAAGGGAACGGCCAAGTGGAAAGATTTAACGGCACATTGATGTCGATCCTGAGAAAGTTGGCACACGAAAAACCAGATACATGGGACCAGTACCTGCACGCCGCCCTCTTTGCTTATCGGGAGGTACCCCATAGTTCAACCGGTATGGCCCCGGCAACATTATTGTTTGGAAGGCCAATAAAAGGTCCACTTGAAGCTTTGTTAAGAACGTGGACTGATGAAAAGGCAGAGGAAAACATTACATCTTCATACCAATATGTGAATGAGCTGACCACTCGGTTAAAAACTGGCTGGAAACTTGCCAATGAAAATTTGAAACAAGCCAGGAAGAAACATGCTGCCTATTATAACAGGAAGGCGAAAGACAGAAATTTGGCTGTGGGAGAGAAAGTACTGCTTCTTTTGCCTGGGAGTCAGAATAAGTTACAAATTGGATGGCAGGGTCCATATACAGTTCTAGAGAAGGTGTCTAGAACAAATTATAAGATAGATAAGAAGGGGAAAGAAAAAATCTATCATGTGAATCTCCTGAAGAAATATTTGGAAAGAGAACATCAGGAAGAGACACACTTGTTGACCTTGTCCATCGCCATGGAGATGAAAAAGGAACCACTTTCATCATTTGAATATCCATTACACCCCTGTGAGACAGCAGCACAGGTGAAAATCAGTACACATTTAACGAAAACTCAGAAAGAGAGAGTGCAACAGGTTCTAAATAATCATGCAGAGGTGTTAACAGACCGACCAGGGCATACAAACCTATTGGAATATGATATGAAACTCATAGACTCCACCCCTGTCTGTATGAAACCATATTCGATTCCGTTTGCTAAGGAAAAAGCTTTGAAGGAAGAGATAGACTATCTATTGAAGGAAGGAATTATTTCGCACAGTGAGTCTTCGTATAGTTCCGGTGTTGTACTTTTAAGGAAGCCCTCTGGAGAACATAGACTCTGTATAGATTACAGGAGACTGAATGCTATTACAGAAGGACAGGTGGATCCATTGCCGGATACAAATCAGCTGTTTGCCAGACTAAATAAAGCTAAATATTTCTCAAAAGTGGATCTGAGTAAAGGATACTATCAGATTCCAGTAAAGCCTGAGGTTAGACCATACCTAGCTTTTAGTACCTCAGAAGGACACTATGAGTTTAATAGATTGCCATTTGGATTGAAGAATGCGCCTAGTGTCTTCTCTAGAATGATGAGAAAATTATTGGATCCTCTGAATAATCCCTGTATAACAAATTTTATGGATGATATCCTTATAGCAACAGAAACATTTGAGGAACACATTGACTCTCTGAACATGCTGTTTGATCGACTTAGGGAGGCAAATTTAACAGCCCGACCAACCAAATGTTGCGTTGGATGTAAAGAATTGGAATTTTTGGGACACACAGTTTATCAGGGAAAACATGACCCCTGACCCAAAGAATTTAGAGAAACTACAGAAAGCCCCGAGACCACAAACCAAGAAGGACGTGAGATCCTTTGTCTCATTATGTGGTTTCTACCAGAAGTATATCAAAAACTTTAATTCCATATGTGCACCTTTAACGGAATTGACACGTAAAGGACTTCCAGATCGCATTACATGGACACCACAATGTGAAATGACTTACCAAGAATTGAAGGAAAAGCTCACAAGTAAACCCATTTTGAAATTACCTGACTTAAGTCAAGAATTCATAGTAAGGACGGATGCAAGTAATATTGGGTTAGGTGCAACTTTACTACAGAAATCAGATGCATTGGATGGGGAATTAAGCCCAGTGGCATATGCTAGCAGAAAGTTGAATAAAGCTGAAATCAACTACTCAACTAGCGAAAAAGAATGTCTTGCAGTAATATGGGCAATAAAGAAATTCAATATTTATCTATATGGGAAGGCATTTAAGTTGCAAACTGACCACAAACCTTTATCGTTTTTAGCACAGGCTAAGCATGAGAACTCTAGGTTACTCCGATGGTCTTTGCTTCTGGCTCCATATAATTTTAGCATTGAATATATATCTGGAAAAACCAATCTGGGAGCGGATTTTTTAAGCCGCCATCCGTGTGAGGAGAATCACCGTAAACCCCAGAAATAATAATAAATTTCTCTATGTGTATATAGAATAAAGGACTGACATATAATGTCTGTTTTAAGAGGGGAGGTGTCATGAAATATTCTAATCCACATATATAAATTATTAGGTAAATATAAAGCCTAACAAATAAAATTAATAAAGAGAAGAGCAATGGGAAAATGACAGTGCTGTCACCAAGAATGTACTCGAAATCCCCCTTGTTTTCTGCTTCGTCTGCAAATTGTAACGCTTTCACGTTGATAGTAAAAGCTTACTGTATTATACCCGCTTTCTTCAATGAAACGTGTGCTGCATTTCTAAGAAAAACATTGAGATGTACTGCGTAATGACCTAAATTAATCCTAACATTAATTATATTACGTTACCAAAACGAACGAACAGATGGACAAAAGGATGGCGAGAGGGGAGGGCTGGAAATCAGGAACGCATGCAACACGCGACGCGCGATATACAAATGCTGGCATCACGCGTGTAAGTCTACAAGCACTAACTTTTTCAGACGGACAGTGATAAAATACACTACCCTTTCCCAGAGTTAGGTTTATAAATCATAACAGACCCTTATTAGAAAAGATAACAATAGATGGGTTTACGTTTGAACACATAACAGTACCCAGACAGCACATCTTCCAAACAGGAGGTAGAAGAAATTGCATATTTTGAACGCAGCCACGTAGCTCCTTTAAATTAGTATTTTTGGGTTCCTTAGGGCTTGCTGACAAATAATATGTAAAACGTTACGCAAATAGTCCAGGAATTAATAAATTATACCCAAAATAAAATATTGGGGGTGCCTGACAGCATAAAATCATTTCTGCTCATAAGATTTTTTTTTTTAACGTGTTTGAAAAAAATTTACGTTACAGAAATAGCCTACCATGTAAACTTCAAATTGATTGGAGCGCAACAAATGAAAGCCTAACCACGATTGGTCGGGCTATAAATACTATCTTGGTTGTTAGGGGAGACGGGAAAAGATAACATTTTTTCAAACACTTGTCGAAACGTGGCTCATTGGCCAGTCTCGCTGATATACACACTTGGGAGCGTTAGTTCGAAACCACTTGTTTAAATACACTTGATAAAGCATCAGTGCGTTGAAGCCAGCTTATATTTGGCTCAATAAAAGCCTGGAAGATAAGCAGAAGGAAATTTGTGCCAGTTTGTGCCAGAATTCATTGCTAATCAACGTATCTGTGTTATTCGTATGAATTGTGGTAAGCTTGAACCATTTAATATCTTTTAATGAAAATTGAATGTGAATTGTTGATTTATGCCTGTATATATATGTGTAGTTCAGTGGCAAACGTGAGGTAAAGCCTAAAATGCTCCAGCCTGAACAGAGGGTGTCGGAGAGAAGTAAAACGGCATGGAATGGCCAAACAGTACACTGACACCTGGATGATTGACTAGAAAGAAATAATGCTGGAAGTGCAGAGGCGTAGTGACCATTAAGGATGGTAATGCTGGTATAAAGTATTTCAGATGAAGCTGACTGTTGGCCTAACGCTCTGAACGCAATGTTTGTGCTGTATTGTGATCAGTGTAAAAGAGAATATAAATTAGTTATGAAGTAGAAGGTACATCCTTCTTGATTTCAGGGACAGTGGTCTTGATGGTACTGAGCAGCATCTGGTCAGAGATTTGCTGAATCCAGTGTCGGACAGCATACTCCTTGGTCCTTTTAGCTATCAGTGAGGTGTCTCCAGAGCCCAGAAGAGAATTCGAGCAGAGGAGTCCTTTCCTGCCGCCATCACTCAAGATAAGCAGAGTTGGCCAGCTGAGCTCAACATTATGTCCCCTCATCTTGAAATAACTTTATAAAAATACTATTCAGAGGGGAATTTACTTGTCTTAAAATCAGGAACTGTGAACATCTCCAATCCTAATCCCTAAAGACAAACTATTGAAGTCATGATGACAAATACCAACAGAGCTTGAACAAAACAAAACCAGTATTACCTCATTTTACTACTACACAACTGACACACATAGAACATTTGTACTAATATATGTCACTACAATATTCATATTAAATACATTCTGTACATAACTTGTAATTTAAATTGATTGTGATTCCTGGTTCCCTTGTAGTTGAATCAGGACACATATTCATTCATGCCAGTAATGAATACATATTGTTATTCGAAAGTTTATCAGTGACTCTTTTAAGATATCTTTGTAGAGTGGTATATGTATGTGAGTGTCACAGTGTTGTCAAGAGTAGTGGATTAAATTAAATTGTTTATCTGTCTGTTGTTGTGACTTACACTTCACCATACTCATACCCTAGACACATAACGTAGCATCACACTATTCCAGAATAATTCTGACGAGATATATAGATATGTGGTAGCAAGTAAGGTTATCTATAATACACTACTCTTAATAGATATAGATACCTTCACAGCTGATCTCAGTCAGTACACTAAGTTCCCTATAAGTATTTATAACTTCCCACTTCAAGAGGAATAGCCTCTGGCCAACGTGTGCACATATCGACACATGTAAGGATAAACTGATGTCCTCTGGCCGACTTGACCTTAAAAGGGCCAATAATATCTATGGCCATTTTCTGAAACGGCCGAATAGGCTGACATTCCTATTCGGCCGTTTCAGAAAATGGCCATAGATATTATTGGCCCTTTTAAGGTCAAGTCGGCCAGAGGACATCAGTTTATCCTTACATGTGTCGATATGTGCACACGTTGGCCAGAGGCTATTCCTCTTAAGAGCATATCTACTACAGATATCGCAGATGCTCTTTGGTTGATATTTTCTCGCTTGGGTTCCCCAGAGAAATATTTGTCAGACCATGGCACTCAACTCATATCTGACACTATGTCACAGGTAATGTCTACCTTACATATTGAACGATCTCTCAGTAGTATCTACCATCCTATGTCTAATGGGTTAGTTGAGCGTCTGAATAGAACGCTCAAGACTTTGCTTGGTAAGATAACTGAAGATCATCCTCAAGATTGGGACAGGGTTTTACCCGCGGCTCTCTTTGCCTATAGAGAAGTCCCTAATGAACACACAGGATTTTCTCCCTTCGAACTTGTCTTTGGCGCGCGTCCACGCGGCCCTATGTCTTTATTACACGATCTCATCACTGCCGATGATATTAGCGATGAAACTCAATCCTCATATGAGTATGTCATTGCTCTTAGACAAAAGATCATTGAGGCATGTAAGCTAGCAACTGCTTCATCAGAAATTGCTAAAGAGAAGGCAAGGCAGTTTGCTAACAAGAATAGATGTCTACGACAACTTTGTCCAGGTGACAAAGCATTCGTCCTACTCCCCAGTAGGGAAAATAGACTTCTTATTGCATGGAAAGGTCCGTATGCAATAGTCTCTCGGATTTCCGATGTTGACTATGTGGTCGATATTGATGGAAAGCATAAAACTTTCCACATAAACATGCTTTCGGAATTTCACGAACGTCCGGACTATTTGCTGCCTATTTTCCAGGCAACGGATGATGCTCCTGCACCTCACGGTCATTATTCATCCCTGTCTGTCATTCAGGATGAGGAAGCTACCTTCTCTGATGTCAACCTTCCCCTTCCAGTGGTTCCATTACATTCCACGGAATCTTGGAAAGACGTTTCTGTTTCTCCTAATCTTTCTGGTGACGAACATCGACAAGTCTCGTCGATGTTACAAACATTTCAGGATGTTCTCACTGACATTCCTGGACACACAGATGTCATAGAACATGACATAATTCTTACCGACAATAATCCAATTAGGGTTAGGCCGTATCCTATTCCTATACACTTTCAGTCGCAAGTGGAAAAGGAATTGGATGAAATGATTCAATTAAATATAATTGAACCATCGACTTCACCATATTCTTCTTCCATGGTTATTGTCCGGAAGAAGGATAAGAACATACGAATTTGCGTTGATTATCGCAAATTGAATCAGGTCACAAAGTTCGACGCTGAACCGATGCCTTTGTTAGAAGATCTACTGATTAGACTTTCTAATTCTAGATTCTTCACTAAACTTGACTTTGCTAAAGGTTATTGGCAAGTGCCTTTAGCAGAGCATGCCAAACCTCTTACTGCTTTTTCTACACCTAGGGGTCTATTTCAATGGAATGTTATGCCTTTTGGTCTCATGAACGCCCCCCCTGCCACTTTCGTTCGCATGATGCGTCGAATTCTGTCACATCGTTCGGATGTCATCGCATACTTAGATGACATCTGTCTCTTCAGTGATACCTGGGAAGATCACTATTTAGGGTTATATGACTTACTGTCCACTCTACGTGAGAATAATTTGACAGCAAAAACCTTCTAAAGCTATTGTTGGTTTGGGTGAAATCTCTTTCCTGGGTCATCGTGTTGGTCATGGTCTCTTGAAGACAGAGGACCACAATACTTCTAAAATACTGAACATCTCTGTTCCTAAAACGAAGAAACAAGTTAGGAGTCTCTTAGGTTTAATTCAATTTTATGGGAGATTTATTCCAAATTTATCTTCGATCATGGCACCTCTATCAACATTGTTGAAGAAAGGTTCGCCTAATCTGGTCCGTTGGTCTGAAGAATGCCAATCTTCACTAGACCAAATCAAGAATATATTTTCTTCTCCTCCCATCTTAAGATTACCTACTCTTGATAGGACTTTTGTTCTTCGGAGTGATGCTTCATCCACGGGGATTGGAGCAGCACTGATGCAAGAATATGCAAATACTCTGCATCCTGTTATGTACATTTCTAGAAAACTAAATGCGGCAGAGAGGAACTACTCGGTTTTAGACCGTGAGTTGTTAGCGATGGTTTGGTCAATTCTAAAGCTACAAAGATTCCTCCTGGGCGCACATTTCATTCTAGAGACTGATCAGAAAGCTCTTACAGCTATTCAGACTAAGAATTTGAAGAGTTCGAGATCCACTCGATATGCTATAGCTCTTCAACCTTTTCACTTCACGGTACGAGCTATCCGTGGTGCGGATAATGTGATGGCTGACATTTTGTCTAGATGCCCACATGACTCCAACTAATACTTCTGTCCTATATTTCTATATATTACAGAGTCATAACACACCTATATTTCTACAATAGATTAGCACATCTGTACTTACTTTATATGTACACACTATCGTGCTTTGTTGTCATCTTCTTCTGTTCGTTTTTTAAAATGATAGAGGAGGACTGAGTAGTTAATATAAGGGCCGTTAGTTTACTAAACAGCCACAATTATTAATAATGTATTGTACCTTATGAAGCATATTAGTTATTAATTAGCATTATATTGCTTGTACTTTCTCAGAATGTCATTGTTCTCGCGTTAGTATCGAATGCAGTTAACTTTTGAGCTGTGGTCATTTTGCGCTGGACTGCGCATGACTTGTCTTGCTTCTTTGTCGATCGGTTTCCGCCCACCACTAGTGGGAGTGAGGGATTTGGAATGGCGAAAGAGATGCCTCGTTGAAGAGGGGATCTCCGCTATTTTTGTTCTGTCAGGGATGTGTAGTCCTCTTATGGATATTTCGTTTATTCGGGATAATACCTCTAGTGTATTTGCACATGCCGGGAGGCGTGATATTTCTGTATTTCTTGAAAGCAAGGTAAATTAACATTTTCATTAACTCTATCGATTTTGGGTCGTGAGCGATTTCGATTCATAGCCTGTCTCCGAAAGTCGTCGTCACGAGATGTTCTTTCCCAGCTCACATGTCGCTGCATTGTACTGCATCGGTTGATGCATGTACCAAGGACCATTACTTGCTACTTTGTTAAATGAACTAGGTTTAGAAAACCTTTATTATCTAGAGGATATTCTTGAGGACATTATTTATACTTCGGCAGACGTGTCTGTCTTGCTGAAGTCAAACTAAGGAGAGTGAACTGATCTCATACATCTGGTTATCTCCTGGCTGTTATAGAAAAGGATGGAGTTTTCCACCTGACTACATTTACAGCACTATGAAATATAACATGCATCTGACTCATCATTGTAATGCTGTCTACCGTTTATTGCTGTATTGAATGTTGCTGTGATAATGACTGTTTGATGTGCCTACACATTTGCGTAACCATTTTGTCACTGTGGCGTCCACAATAAATAATGAAGAAAAACGTCAACGGCTGTTTCAAGACTCATTGACTTTATACGTCGTGAGTTTACTGACGTCCTATGTGGATTGCCCTGTTATTGTTGCATGAACATTGTTTTGACTGAACACATCTACACACTACACAAAACCAGACATGCGGGTGCCATCCATCATCATATGGCATCACGCATCAATTGCAAGCAATTCATTCTCAAGAATGGGATACTTGGTTTCCGTAGGTGTAAGTTATCGACTAATATGAGGACTAGGCAATCTCAAAGTAGGTGACTTCGAAAAAATACACATTAATGTAGTTTAAGGTCTCAGAACAACAAAAACTTACATTTTAAGGTTATTTTTAAGAAAATGATGAGTTAAATCCGTTTCCGGAATGAAACTGGACAGAAGAGTATCTTGATTGTCTGTTGATTTAATCAGCATTTCCGCACCTTCCTGTCTCCAGTTCATGTACTGTTTATCAATCGTGTTGTTGGCTTCTTTCCATAATCAAACTGTTCATGCACACCTTCATTTGCGCATTTTTCTTTTTTCGAGAGAGTACATTAACTTTCAACCACAGCTAAGGGGGTGCAACAGTGGTTGAAAGTTAGACAATAATTGTATTGTTTCCCTTATATGTGACCGACCAACCGACTTACTTACGGTGCGTTTTATGGTATTGAACTAGGAACTTTTGAATCTCAGCCCTTCTCCGTAATGCCTCTGTAACTGCTGGGTGGCTCAGGACGTCTGCTGTGGTGTACTTGTTCATGTTTGATTAGATGTTTGTTTTAAATGTTGTTTATTCACCTTATGAACAATTTTATTAAGTATTAAGTTGTGACATTATTAGGTCGATCTCTGCTTCACTCCGGAAGTATTAAGTTAAATTTGTTGTACTGACGTTATTATGTGCTTTTCAGTGGTCAGCACCTTTTGTCTTTCTCTGCTATGTAGCAGATATTTTGTATTTTCAAACATTCTTATACTCCTCTCAGCGATAATTCGTCTTGTCTGTTTACCTGACCATCCCTGCTGGGGAAGGAACTGATAAGATAATATTAGCCGGCAACCATGTTGGTTAATTTCGGGTGTGCCCTACATCAGGCTACGGAGTAACATTAAAATCCCCCAGCGTATTTATTTAATCGCTAATAAGGCCAGGGTGCGTCCTTTGTCAAGATGGTAAAGAGATGGATTTTGTATGCTCAAGCGACAGATAACGAGATTACTCGTCTGTGTGACACATTTTGGACAGACTTGCATGACATCACCGTTTCCGGAACAACTTGTTACAAAGACATTACTTTATATTAAAGTAATAATAAGTTATTTGTAAACATTGCCGAGAGAGGATCGTATGTTTTCATTCCATATATGGAAGACGTGACCTTTTGCATCACGCATATTATTCCAGGTCGGAAATATTTTGAATTATCCAACTAAACACGAATGTTTGAAACGATTGGAGCGTTCTTAGCATCGTAACAAAACAGGTGCGGGGGAGGACAGGCAATATAACCTGACCTTTTCGCAGTTTTAAGACACTGTGAAAATTCGCTGTGAAGATCGCTTGCCAAGACGAAACCAGACTGCCAGAAGTTAGAAATCATAATTCCAGTTTTCAGACCGGACTTTTGTTGGAATATTTTGAAGGACTTGAACCGCCCAGGAAATCTCTATCATTTGATAAGGAACCGGGGTCTGAGGAAACTGAAAAAAAAAAAACGGAGTCGTGGAGGAAATCTAGTGTTAAAATAACGATCCCCAAGAACACGTGTAAGAGGCATAGCCAAGTGCCTTTATTCATCTGAGCAAACAGTCTGTGAGCCAAGATTGGCTTGTTGGTGGTGCCAGTTGAGGGTGCTATCTCTGAAACAGGAAGGAAAAAGTAGCCTGAGCTTAAAGACGAGGGACCAACTTCGTAGACACTCCCTGACATTTCTGGGAGCGTGCTGCGCCCTACAAACCTGACCAGAAACTCGAGAACTCCAGTGACCTATCTGCACAGAACCCAAAAAAAACCCAGCGGGAAAGAAACTACCATTGGCAGCCATGTTAAACCTATAAGCTGCCAAGTGACTTCTTACATAAAATAACCAGTCCATCACCACAGTGATGATATTTTTCCTGATCAGTCATTATCCTTTTTTTTTAACTGTTAAAACTTAGATGATTATTAAATTTGTTATTTGTGATTATACAAATTTAATCATTTTGAATGTACTGCATGTTTGTCTCAGTCAATTTACTAAGGACACCCTAATAGAGCTAAACTATGATAAGAAGAGTTTCACTGAGTGGATCGGGGTGGGGGCTTGAACGAGCTGAAATTAATAATTGCTTAATTAAACTCCGTAATTCTCGCCGTTTGTACGTCGGTCACATCTAAGGGATGCAACTGTGGTTGAAAGTTAGACATTAATTGTATTGTTTCCCTTGTATGTACTGTCCCGAAAATAGTAACACTCAACGAAAAAAGTCGGTGAATTGTATATGAATAAAATGTAAGTTTTCGATTGTAGAATCCAGTTTCATTCCGGAAACGGATTTAACTCATCATTTTGTTAAAAATAACCTTAAAACGTAAGTTTTTGTTTCTTCAAGACAAAATTTTAATTCAAAGTACTTACTTACTTACTTAGTAGTTCCCCTTCTACCGTGAGGTGTAGAGGTTTGGGAGAGAGAGCGCCAGACTATCCTATCGGCTGTCTTCCTCCTAGCCTGGTTCCATTCTAGTCCTCGGTCCTTCAAAGATTGTCTAATGTTGTCCTCCCAGCGGACTCTGGGTCGTTCTGGGGGTCTGGATCCCTGACTCTTTGTTTCCCATGCTTGTCGTGGTAGCCGATCTTCCCCCATTCTGCAGACATGGCCAAACCATCTTAGTTGGGACTGTTCTACTTAGGTCTGCAGGGGATGGTATTTTAGGCCTTGACGTATCGTCTGCTTGAGGACATGTCTCTTCTTGTTAGTTCAACCAGCTTCCTCAGATACCTCATTTCTGAGGTTTGGATCTGGCTTTTGTGGGTTGTAGTCGTTGCCCATGACTCGCATCCATATGTCAAAACTGGGATATTGGTGGAGCGGTATACAGCCATCTTCGTTTTCTTACCAACCTCTCTCTGGCTGAGGAATCCTCGATTTATAGCCTGAAAAAGTCTCCCAGCTGCTGCTTTTCGAGTGACAACTCTTCTTTGATGCCTCCCTTTTGGTCTATAATAGCTCCAAGGTGGATCTCACACTTATACTCAAGGGACTTTTCACCCAGCTGTCTGAGTGTGAAGATTAGGTCTTGAGTACTTCGGTTTGCTCGGAATCCGCACTGGACCTCATCCAATTGTAGCTCAGCTAGGCGTCAGAGTCTCTGCTCTAGGATTCTAGAGTAGATTTTACCAGGGACACTGAGAAGGGATATGCCTCTGTGAGGATTTACTATGATTTTATTTTCAACGGGCCCCATTTTTCTTCTCCACGTATTATTTGCGTTTATTTATAAGGAGGTACTGTGGATTTTAATTTCAATTTTGTCCCAGTGTCGTAGATGTTTTTTCAGATAGGTAATGGGTGTTTATACTCCTGTCTGAGCGGAGGTGATAGTGATACTATGTGAGTGTAAGGCGTAAGAAATAGTTTCTGTTTCACAAGGTGATCGTTTAAGAGAAAGGACAGTCTCTGGGTTGAGTAATTTCTCTAATCCAGCCTATCGTACGACTATCTTTTAAATCAGACGCACTTTCTCTCCTTATACAAAATACAAGTTACACTGCACCCACGTGCACACAATTCTATGACAAATACGCTCAAGACGTGAAAACAAACTATGGATAAATGATAGGGTAGGTGTTGACCAACACAATAACTTAAGAGTTAATTAAGTTTATTTATCACTAGATCTTTACAACATAAATCATATACAACAATAGATCATGGTTTTACAGACAAAATGAAAATTAATCAAATAGGTTCTCCCTTCTGGTAAAGGAAAATAGAAGAAGATCCAAACAGGTAAATTCACCCACAAGATCAAAAGTTAACATAAGTGTATGGGATAGTCCATAAAGAAAACAAAGGACAAGTCCCTAATTAATCTATCCCGTAAATACTCAGATTAATGAGAACAAACGAGAAAAGATTTGTATGATAGTGGTTAACAACAGAAGTAAGTTTCTTTCTCCATTCATTTAATTCACATACGTACAGTGGCCACTTTCATAATTCGCTTACCAATAGATGTCACAGCCGCACAATATATTTGGCCACAGTTGGCTGATGAGATTGGTAAAAATGAAATCTGGTGATAGTTCTGGTCCAGTTAACCTTTACAATTATTGTTCTAGTTTGGTCTCTCTCATAAAATGAAGAAAATGGACCGCACAGGTCATAGCCCGAAGACGCAACAATATTATAAAGTTTCTGGCTGCTTATAAGATTATAATACTTTAGAACGTAAGTTCATATGATCATAAGTCCGCTAGTACGCAGGTTTTGACCAGCCTATATTATATGGAAGAAAATATAAACATTTAAACATAATGTCAATATTTATCTACCACGTGTTAAAGTAAGCCCTCTTCACAGCTCCGTTATAAAGAAGATTTAAAACACAAGGGTCTAACTTATCCTATCGTTTTTTAACGTGTGATATGAACACTATTTTTTATAGTCATTTATGAACTTTACATAAAATGGATAGAAATAAATAATATATATACCGTCAGTAGACAGTTATTTTTCGGCGTCTGTGGCCTAATGGATATGAACGCAGTTTCATAATCCAGATATACCAGGTTCGAAATCTGCTGCAGGCGGTTTGGTAGCATATCGCTTTGTGTGGATTTTTAACAATGGTATAAGCGCCGTACCGTTCAGAAAGCAATGGCAAACTACTGAATGAAAAAATTGCCTAGAAAAATCACAAACAGCCAATAAAAGCTGGGGTTGATTGCCACGTCCTGTAAAGGATAAGCAACTAACTTTAGACAGTTATTTAATATATGAACTAGTCAATTTAAAACATCTCTTACTGGGAAATAGCGAGTAATTTTTACTTTACAGCTGGAAAAATTTAGCTATAAGTTATTTAGTACGTTATTCAATTTAACACAGAAAATCCCAGTGAAATATAAATGAAAACTTTAAACACATCAAATCACTTAAGATGCTAGTATATAAATTACCACAAAACAGAAGAAACTGAAAATATCTCCACGAATATAAGAAGTACTATGTACGAAAACTCTCATAATATCGAGCTAGTTATTCTCAAGAATTCTCTGAGTGACTGATATCTGAGCTAGGAGAGACGAGGAATATATCTATGGATTCCGTTCTTTCGCTCCTTAATGCGAAAGTCACACCTCCGACCAGGGCCGGGCCAATTTGCCGTTCCATTCCTGAATAAAAGGTAATTTCTTCCCCTCTGCCACCTCTCAGCTACGTAAGTAATTCCCTTGAAAATGTAGCACTCCAAGTACGTCTCAGGCTTATCGCTCCGTTTCTCTGATCAAAGAACGATTACGCCGTAATGCTCACTTCGCTCTGCTCCACGTTCGTGCTTAATTGCCAGATGGCTCGCGTGTTAATTGCGATGGTGAATCAGGCATTACTGTAAAGCAAAAAATAAACTAGATGGGGAGGGACAAAAGTGGATGATCACTGCTGCACTATTTCCATATGTGACACCCAGTCCTCTTCTCACTGTAAGTAATTGCGTTCATTTTCATTTTATTAGGCGGTTGAGTTATATTATTAGGCTGGGTAAAAATTTTCCGACGATAGGAACACCCATCCGGTTTAAACGAGGGGGGGGGGGCAGATTCACCGCTAGAACCAATCATATTTATTCTAGTAACGGAAAACGGTCAGTAGTAATATCTGACGTGACGCAATTAGTTGCGCGTGAGCAGAATAATCATGAGTCATGAGTTAGTTTACGATATCATTGGCGGAGGTCAGAGTTTATTAAAATGCAGCATTATTATTGGTCCAGGGCGGCCCCAGAGGGACGCCACGCGATGACTCATAGGCGTGGGTTATAGCGTCGTTTTTCTATGATAAATAACAGCGTTGTAGTCTTTAGCGGTCTCTCTGGTTTTCAAAATCTACTGCCGTGGAATCAACGTCATATCGTCTGCTCTTAGTGAGAAATTCGATAAATTGGGTATGTGTACATCTTAATTAGCGTCGTAGATATTCGTTTCATAATCGATCTTAGCACGATAGAGTAAGTTTTTCTTCTGGGAGTTAATTTAATTTTTATTAAACAGAAGTGCCATCGACCGCTATCTTATAGAAATAATAAAAATGTAAGTGGTGCATATAATTTTTTTTCTATGATAAGCTAGTAGTGTCTTTGATTTGTGTAGCGGCTTTGAGATATTAACTGTGTGAGGATTCGCGCTTAGATACACGGGCGCTCTGCAATATGTAGTAGTAGTTGTGAAAATCGCAATTTGATTATGTTAATTTGCAGTGTAAATACGCTAGCGTATTTGTGTACTTTATTTAATTGTGTATTAATTTGTTGTGTAGTCAGGAGACAGGTGTGTAAGGGATGTAATTAATATTACTGAGTTGAATCCACAACAGTGGGTTAATATTGTGTTAAGTGATGACTTTCCCGTGTCAGTCGTAAAAAGTAGGGCCTAGGAATTTTACTGGGGAATGTTTCGCTTCAACGAGACAGATAGTTACGTTGAGGTGGGGAAAGAGATAGGAGAAGACTGTAGAGAGGTGACCCTTGGGTAGGAATAGTTGTGTATCGCCGGTGCATAGTTGTGTAGGGGAGCTGTATTGATTTAGGGGAGAGGTATTTATTTAGGTGGTTATATATTAGGGATGAGAATATGTTGAATTGTTGTACAGTCGTTGTTATTTTTTTCGTTTTACAGCATTTTCACGGCACACAAGAAGGGTTGTAAATTGCCTTACAACTTGCCAAGGTATTCGGCCTTCTCAGGAGTAGAAGGGTCAAGGCATCGCCAAAGGTGAAAGAGAACTGGTGACCCGGTATTTACCGGAGCCAAGTACGTCTGCACCAGTAATAGAAAGCAGTTCTCCTGCAGTGAAGCCCATGCTTCAGCGGAAACGGGTTTATCTTTAAAATCCGGAGCTTTTAGCTCGTTATACCACTCCAAAGAGAGGCGCGTGCCCTGGAGGTTGGTTTTATATATATATACGGCCAAAATAATGCCGTTGGTCCTTAAACCCTAAGAGGGTTAAATCGGCCTTTAAAGAATTGTCAGCAGCAGTGAAGCATATACATCCCAAGTCAAATACCTCGTGCTTGATACCAAAGTCATTAGTGGCATTAGTCAGGATCAGGAGAGAGGGGCATCATTCATTTTCCGAATGCTATCAAGAGGAGGGGCGTAACGGAGACGCCACTCAGCAGAAGACAGGAGTGTCAGAGAGACACTGAGCAGAACCAGAGGAGAGACAGAATTTACAGAGTCGGATAGTCAGAGTCAGAGGACAGCCTCTGAGTTTGCACTGAAGAAGTCCAGTAGTGGATCAGTGCTGGTGATTAGCTGTGTAGGACATTAGATAGTTCATTCAGATTTGTGTACACATTTAGTTACGTCTGCAGCCGGACAGTGGATTAGATTAACAATTAATAATAGGATAGTTAGGAGTGGTGGCAAGTACTTAGAGACCCCCACCAAGTACAGTGGGGTTAATCCTTAATTCTTTTTTCCCATGCAGGTTGAAAGAGAGGGTGAAAGGGTTGGGTTATATTGTCTGTCATTTTAATTGTTTTGGTTCTTTTCCAGGTGTGCGACCTCGCACGTTATTTATTTTGATGTGTTATTTATTTTGTTGTGTAAATAAACTGTAAACTGTATACTGGATCAGTTTCTCTATAAATATACTGTACGTATATGCTTGTCTGTATAGTGTGTCTGTGGACTGTTAGTGAAACCTTATCTCCTTTATGGTAGTCAGAGGTGATGAGTCTTTAGCTCTTAACTAAGTCGCGAGTGGCGAGAGAGAGTCAATCTAGGTTCTCATCCTCGAAGCTATAAGTCTCATCTTTCCACAGTCACTGTCATTTCTCATACAAAATCTATCTTCTCAGACTTTCTCATACTAGTGTCTTGTCTATATACTCAGACAAGCTCTAACCTTAAATCCACTTCGTGACAGCCTCTATGGTTTCCACATTGTCGATTGTCACCATTTTTGAAAATTGGTGTTATGATGGCAATCTTCCAATCCTTTCGTATGGTCTTGTTGCACCACGCTGCCTGTAGGACCCTTAAGAGTAATAGGTCGCCTGATGCTCCCATATACTTAACCATTTCTGGTGTTATACCATCATGCCCTGCTGCTTTGCCCATCTTGATTTTCTCCAGTGCTGCCTTCAGTTCTTCCATCTTTATGTCATCTTCACCATCATTGGTTTTCTCTTCTGTGCTAGTGGTTATCATTTCTAATGCTTCACCATGCTCACCATCCAGGAGTTTAATTTAAAGTATTGCAGACTTATTGTTGGAGCTACTCGCTGGAAATGAAACGGTTTATTGGAGCATAGATATTTCCGATGATCCCAAAGACGCAGTTGATTTCCCAACCGAGTTCCTTAACGAGCAGTGCCCATCAGGAATGCCACCGCATTTGCTGAAATTAAAGGTTGCTGCATTTATCATACTATTGCGAAATCTGAACGCAAAAAAACGGACTATTGAATGGCACGCGTTTGGTCACAAAAGTCTTGCATCGGAATTCCATTGATGCAGACTTTATCACTGGCAGTAATAAATGAGAACGAGTCTTAATTCCTCGCATTGACTTAGAACCGAGCGAGCGCAGTTTGCCATTTAGGATGCGACGTCGTCAATTCACAGATATTTTAGCATTTGCAATGCCGATCAATAAGGCGCAGGGACAATCTTTTGAACACATAGGAGTTTTCCTTCCTGAACCTGTTTTCGGACACGGCCAGCTCTATGTCGCCCTAACCCGAGGAACAAATCACGAAAACTTGAAAGTTTTTGTTAAAAACACTTTTTATCAGGGAACATTCTTTGAAACAAATCCACGCACTTTCACAACATATGTTGTCATCAAATAACTTTTATATTGAATTAAAAAATATTTTTAAAATCTATTACAGTTTTTTAATTACTTCCGTCATTATTGACGGGTTATTGCTAGTTTAAAGATAATACGGTTAAAGATCCGGGTATAAAAACAGCTGCTAACGCTAATCTGAACTCTAGATGTAAAAGCTTGATAATCTCAGACCTAAGGGACATGCGCCCTAATATAACCGACTAGGTTGAACGGGACGCGCCTCGCCAAAAACTTTATTTTTTTAAAAATCGGAACCCTTATCCTGAGCCTATTTGCGTCAAAGATGGGGTATGTGCAGTGAGCTGTGCTTAAACTAATTTGGATGGGTGTGAAAAAAAATCGAAAGAAGGTAATTCGTCTTACGAGGACAAAAGACAAAGAAAATAGCCAACGTTACGACCACAAGGCCTTCGTCAGGGAAAGGAAAGAAAGTGAAGGCTAGATAGGACACATAAGAACCTAAATAAATATAAAAAAATATAAAAATTAAACCTAGGTACTTCCCTGAAGGAAACTTCCCGCAAACCGATTGGCGTGCCCGGAAAAGGAAATGACTATCACCACCGGATGTATACAATACATACTACGAAACTAAAAAACGAAACTGTCAGAGGAGCATGATCTGTTCGCCGTGACATGAATGTTGATGGGACCATGATGGTCAGAACCATTAAAGTGTATGGCAACTGGTGTGGATTTTTGCTGAGCGATGTCATTCAAGTGCTGGCTGAATCTGTCCCCAAGTCGTTTGTCTGTTTGGCCAATATAGGTTATGCAGCAACGTTTACATATGATCGTGTAAATGACATTGCGCGACTCACACGTGAAGCTACTGGTGATGGTGTACGTAGCCTCAGGAAAAGACACTTTGTTGGTTGAGATGACATACTTGCACTTAAACTAATTTTCACCTCATATATGTTTTCGAGCTTGTAAGAAAACTTCTATTTTACTATTGACAATGTTTGACAATGTGAACCGAGGCGTCACTGACCTGGTTTGCTTGTACTTTCAGAAAGAAAGAAAAAAACCAAAGAAACGAACGTTTGTTAACGAACTAGACCTTAGTAATCTAAATCGTGAACCTGGCATGACCCGCGTTGCGAATGGCCAAATAATTTGAGCCAATTTGTCATGTGGGTGTACTGGCCGTGATCGTATAGTGGTTAGTACTTCGCGTTGTGGCCGCGACAACCCAGGTTCGAATCCTGGTCACGGCATATGCAGGCTGCTGTGATGTCTCGCACTGCCAAGCCCATTTTTTTTTTCTCCCATTTTTAAAATATTTTTGGAGCAGTTATAATTCTTGTGTGCTTTGTTTTTAGATATATTTTGTTCTTTCAATTTACAAAGATATATTTTTATATTCTGCTCACATTCAGTGAATAAATTACCACAGACCTCATTTGTCTGATCAAGTCATATCACCATCCGTACCTAGAGCCTTAGGCGATCATGTCCCTCCCTCCACATATCTGGATTTGTTAGTGTGGTTCATAAACGACATCACTGCACGTAGAGCAAACCCATAGGCACGCAGTTTCTCAGCGAATGTCAAAGGTTATGAATGCTGATTGTTCCTGCTGCGTGTTGGTTGTATACATGCCTGCTTCATCCTCTCATGCGTCCATCCATGGTAGTTTTACGTTTGATGCCAAATTCCAAAAGTCTGGGTCGTGTTGAATCTCTCGACTGTAGGGTGATTCTCCAATAGCCGATCGTTAAGTGTCCATTAGTGGGAGCACTTCATATGTGATACAGGAAAAATAATAAGGATAATGGATAATTGGATTGTTTATGTTTTCCATCAGTTCTGCTGTTGATCTCTACCCATGTCACAGTATCAAACGACCCATTATCTCTCTTCATTTAAACAAATAAAGACGAAAACCCAAGGCCAGTAAACAGTAAATAAATATTACACACATAAAGATATGTTTCAGGCACTCGTGAGAAATAAAGAAGTGAAAAACTAGACAACGTAAAAACAACAGAAGTGAAGGACTTACCGGAGAACTGAACCCAGGACAATGGCAACACCGCCTAGCTACGAAGCGAATCGAACTATCATCTAGTTCGCAGGGAGGATAGTGCGATTCCCTTCCGCAGTATGTTCTTCTTCTTTATTTCTCACGAGTGCTAAAAACATATCTTTATGTGTGTATTATTTATTTTTATTATCTTCCATCCCTGTCTTTTTTCTACTCATTGTAAATTTTATTTCATTGCATTATTCATTAACTGTTCTCAAGAATTCTTCATTAGTTATCGTAGCTGTCTATAGCTTAATGAAGAATCTTAGCTGTCTATAGTTTAATGAAGAATCTCAGCTGTCTATAGCTTAATGAAGAATCTTAGCTGTCTATAGTTTAATGAAGAATCTCAGCTGTCTATAGTTTATTGAAGAATCTTAGCTGTCTATAGTTTAATGAAGAATCTCAGCTGTCTATAGTTTAATGAAGAACCTTAGCTGTCTATAGTTTAATGAAGAATATCAATTGTCTATAGTTTAATGAAGAATCTCAGCTGTCTATAGTTTATTGAAGAATCTCAGCTGTCTATAATTTAATGAAGAATCTTAGCTGTCTATAGTTTAATGAAGAATCTTAGCTGTCTATAGTTTAATGAAGACACTTAGCTGTCCATAGCTTAATGAAGAATCTTAGCTGTCCATAGTTTAATGAAGAATCTTAGCTGTCTATAGTCTAATGAAGAATCTTAGCTGTCTATAGTTTAATGAAGAATCTTAGCTGTCTATAGTTTAATGAAGAATCTTAGCTGTCTATAGTTTAATGAAGAATCTTAGCTGTCTATAGTTTAATGAAGAATCTTAGCTGTCTATAGTTTAATGGATGGGTTTGAAAAAAAATCGAAAAAAGGTGATTCGTCTTACGAGGACAAAAGACAAAGAAAATAGTTTACGTTACGGTCACAAGGCCTTTGTCAGGAAAGGAAAGAAAGTGAAGGCTATATAGGACACATAAGAACTTAAATAAATATAAAAATAAAACCTAGGTACTTCCCTGAACGCAAGGCATCGAAATCCTATCACTATTTGCTGTCCGCTGATGGACGCGTGGCTGAAAAGGAAGTGACTTCTGCCCCCGGATGTACACAATAAATACTAAGAAACTAAAAACTAAAAAACGAAACTGAACAAAAAACTACCCAAACGTAATAAAAGTAAGGACTGGAAATAGAAGAGGACAGAATGAGTAGGAGATAAATGAATATGAAATAAAAAATCAAGACAAATTAGAAACCGTGTATATCCATAAATATTATGGAGGATGGCATAAAAAATAGAAGAATAGGATAAGAGTGGAAAGAGTCCAAATAGAGCAAGAGAAGAAAGGGTGACCTTAGACAAAGGTGTATAAAAAGTTGAGACCGGCTGGTTTTAGACACCCCATGCGGGGGATAAGACGGTTCTCAAGCTGTTCTCGGCTGGCAGTGTCAGAGGAGCAGGATCGGATCGCTGTGACCTGGATGTCGATGGGACCATGGTGGTCAGGACCATTGAAGTGTATGGCAACTGGTGTGGACTTTTGCTGAGAGATGTCATTTAAGTGCTGGCTGAATCTGTCCCCAAGTCGTTTGCCTGTTTGGCCAATATAGGTTTTGCAGCAACGTTTACATATGATCGTATAAATGACATTGCGCGATTCACACGTGAAGCTACTAGTGATGGTGTACGTAGCCTTAGGAAAGGACACCTTCTGGGTTGAGATGACATACTTTTACGTGTTGCATCGTGTCCGACCACAGGGTAGTGTGCCAAAGTGAGTGGCATTCTCCTTTAGGAGACGGCTGTGAACAAGAAGATCCTTCAAGTTCTTGTCGCGTCTATTTGCCACCAAAGGTTGTCTATAGTTTAATGAAGAATCTTAGCTGCCTATAGTTTAATGAAGAATCTCAGCTGTCTATAGTTTAATGAAGAATCTTAGTCAGGATCAGGAGAGAGGGGCATCATTCATTTTCCGAATGCTATCAAGAGGAGGGACGTAACGGAGACTCCAATCAGCAGAAGACAGGAGTGTCAGAGAGACACTGAGCAGAACCAGAGGAGAGACAGAATTTACAGAGTCGGATAGTCAGAGTCAGAGGACAGCCTCTGAGTTTGCACTGAAGAAGTCCGGTAGTGGATCAGTGCTGGTGATTAGCTGTGTAGGACATTAGATAGTTCATTCAGATTTGTGTACACATTTAGTTACGTCTGCAGCCGGACAGTGTATTAGATTAAAAATTAATAATAGGATAGTTAGGAGTGGTGGCAAGTACTTAAAGACCCCCACCAAGTACAGTGTGGTTAATCCTTAATTCTTTTTCCCATGCAGGTTGAAAGAGAGGGTGAAAGGGTTGGGTTATATTGTCTGTCATTTTAATTGTTTTGGTTCTTTTCCAGGTGTGCGACCTCGCACGTTATTTATTTTGATGTTTTATTTATTTTGTTGTGTAAATAAACTATAAACTGTATACTGGATCAGTTTCTCTATAACTATACTGTACGTATATGCTTGTCTGTATAGTGTGTCTGTGGACTGTTAGTGAAACCTTATCTCCTTTATGGTAGTCAGAGGTGATGAGTCTTTAGCTCTTAACTAAGTCGCGAGTGGCGAGAGAGAGTCAATCTGGGTTCTCATCCTCGAAGCTATAAGTCTCATCTTTCCACAGTCACTGTCATTTCTCATACAAAATCTATCTTCTAAGACTTTCTCATACTAGTGTCTTGTCTATATACTCAGACAAACTCTAACCTTAAATCCACTTCGTGACAGCCTCTATTTTTTCCACATTGTCGATTGTCACCATTTTTGAAAATTGGTGTTATGATGCCAATCTTCCAATCCTTTCGTATGGTCTTGTTGCACCACGCTGCCTGTAGGACCCTTAAGAGTAATAGGTCACCTGATGCCCCCATGTACTTAACCATTTCTGGTGTTATACCATCATGCCCTGCTGCTTTGCCCATCTTGATTTTCTCCAGTGCTGCCTTCAGTTCTTCCATCTTTATGTAATCTTCACCATCATTTGTTTTCTCTTCTGTGCTAGTGGTTATCATTTCTAATGCTTCACCATGCTCACCATCCAGGAGTTTAATTTAAAGTATTTGTTGCGTGGCTCTTTTGTTGAGTGTCTCTTTAGTGTACGCCATAATAGTTGAAGGCGATGAAGACACAGTATGCCACACAACGTTGAGGGTGTTGTAATTCATCTGCTTCCCAAAGGTACTATGATACTGGCCTTTGCAGAGTAGTGTGCCACCCTCAGACACCAGGGATGATGAGGCGTAGTAACTTGGTGTCTGTAGTCTGGTTTAAGTGTGATGTAAGTATATAACTTCTGTTGCCAATGGCAGGTAGTGCTGGCACTTAAAGTATGGTGTAGACTTAGGACTGGTGTACATGTGTAAAATAGTTGCACAGTCATACAGGTACAGTTCCAACAGGAACGTCACACCAAATCACGACGTATGAAGTCAATCAAGCTTTAAACAGCAGTGATGGGTTTTTGGCAATATATATTGTACGCCACAATGACAAAATGCATGGACATCGTTATGTGGAAAAACATCACAGGGATAGTACAACAGTCATTGTATCATCGAAGTAGTCGATTCAACAGGCACAGCAAACAGCATAATAATAAAGTACATTATGTGCCTTTTCAGGATATCGTAAACCGCTGTTCATGTAGTCAGGTAGTAAACTTCCCCTTTCCATAAGAGCTAGTAGATATCAGCTAGGAGATTAAATATGGTCTCCTCGATTTGACCTCAACAAGACAGGCATGTCTTTTGAGCGCCACATTATTGTTCCTTATACAGCAAAGGTATCAAACCTAGATCCATCAACAAAGTTCAGGAAGCAAGTAGTCCGTAGGACCGGCATCAATCGATGCGCGACAATACAAGTTGATCGTGAGCTGAGCAAACTCGTCATAATATAGACTTGATAATAAGGCAGGCTAAGCGAAAGTCAACATCACAAGATGGCGATAAAGTCACTTAGCAAAAAAGGATTCATTTACCTGTTCATCAGGAATAAATACACAAATTCACATATGCCTCCAGGCATTAGGAATAACATGGAGATATATCATCTCAAAAAAGGAACAACAATCATGAGAACTCCTTCCTGAATAATCTAAGCGAAGACTAGCACATAGCTACGTCTCGCCTTATCAGCTTCTCTTCAGACTAACCTGGGCGGAAATTGTTTAAACAACGCCACAAAAAGAGACATGCGCAGAACACGCGAATCGAATACAACTCAGCCAAATTTACGAAACGAAGAATGTTCTACGATGTTCGACTAAAGACCTTTTACCTTAAAAGGAAATGAATCTTGAAACATTGCGATTGCCAACTGTTTTCAAAGAACTGGCGATCTGAGCGCTCCATAAATGGACATGACTCAAAAATCGTTCACACAACTATCGGCAACCCTAGCTATCAAGATAAGACAACTTCTTGACGATAGCTATCAAGATTAGACGACTGTAGAAATAAAAGTGACTACAATTCCATGAGTTCCTTCCCATGCATTAAAAATTAACTATAGTCAGAATGCATGGTCAGAATAAGTTGCGACAAGTTTTTAGCAGCAACATTACCGCCACCTCCCGATAAAAAAAAAAAATGTGCAACATTTTTTTTTTTTTTTTTTTTAAATATCCAAGAGTAAAACCAAAAGCGGTTTATCAACGCACGAATTATGCGGGGATAACTAATTGCACTGCCTAATATGAGGCTAAATTGACACATAAAGTGTCTGGTGAGAATATTTCTCAACAGATAAAAAATCTGATTCAAAAAAATATATCGGGGAGGTGCCACCAACACATACTACGCTTGCATGAAAATACAATATAAATATGCAAGTTCATATCATTATAATCAAATAGCAGTGTCATAATCTAATACCGCTTAGAATGGATGTACACATCTGATATTGAATGTTAAATATTACATTATCTAAATGTTTAATATTACCATTACACAATGAAATTAAACCTATATGACGATCCAGGACACATCTCCTGTCGTTCCAAAGAAACTGTACAATGTGGAACTCTCCATGTTTGACAACAGAAAGGTAGCTTCTCAGATCAACAAAAAATGCTGAGAAAAAACAACCAATATAAATCTATTTAATAGCCATTAAGTTTCATACTATACAATACATTATTATTAACAATTGTGACCGAGTGAACTTTCGGCCCTTATATTAACTACTCAGTCTTCTTCTTATATTAAAGATGGGAACAGAAGAAGATGATAACAAAGCACAATAGTATGTGTTCACCTAAAGTGAGGACAGATGTGCTAATGTATTGCAGTAATATAGGTGTGTTATGGCTCTGTCGTATATCTAGAAATAGAACAGAAGTATTAGTTGGAATCATGTGGGCATCTAGACAGAATGTCAGCCATCACATTATCCGACCCACGGATAGCTCGTACCGTGAAGTGAAAAGGTTGAAGAGCAATAGCATATCGAGTGGATCTCGAACTCTTCAAGTTCTTAGTCTGAATAGCTGTAAGAGCTTTCTGATCAGTTTCTAGAATGAAATGTGCGCCCAGGAGGAATCTTTGTAGTTTGAGAATAGACCAAACCATAGCCAATAATTCACGGTCTAAAACCGAGTAGTTCCTCTCTGCCGCATTTAGTTTTCTAGAAATGTACATGACAGGATGCAGAGTTTCAGCATATTCCTGCATAAGTGCTGCTCCGATCCCAGTGGATGAAGCATCACTTCGAAGAACAAAAGTTCTATCAAGAGTAGGTAATCTTAGGATGGGAGGAGAAGAAAATATATTTTTAATCTGGTCTAAGGAAGATTGACATTCCTGAGACCAACGAATCAGATTAGGCGACCCTTTCTTCAAAAACGTTGACAGAGGTGCCATTATCGAAGATAGATTCGGAATAAATCTTCCATAGAATTGAATTAACCCCAAGAGACTCCGGACTTGTTTCTTCGTCTTAGGTACAGAGATGTTCAATATTTTCGAAGTATTGTGGTCTTCTGTCTTCAAGAGACCATGACCAACACGATGACCCAAGAAAGAAATTTCACCAAAACCAATATAAGCTTTAGAAGGTTTTGCTGTCAGATTATACTCACGTAGAGTAGACAGTAGGTCATATAAACCCAGATAGTGATCTTCCCAAGAATCACTGAAGAGACAGATATCATCTAAGTAAGCGATGACATCTGAACGATGAGAAAGAATTCGACGCATCATGCGAACGAAAGTAGCAGGGGCGTTCATAAGACCGAAGGGCATTACATTCCATTGAAATAAACCCCTAGGTGTAGAGAAAGCAGTCAGATGTTTGGCATGATCTGCTAAAGGCACTTGCCAATAACCTTTTGACAAGTCAAGTTTAGTGAAGAATCTAGAATTAGAAAGTCTAATAAGTAGATCTTCTAGTAAAGGCATAGGTTCAGCATCGAACTTTGTGACTTGATTTAATTTGCGATAATCAACGCAAATTCGTATGTTCTTATCTTTCTTCCGAACAATAACCATGGAAGAAAAATACGGAGAAGTCGATGGTTCAATTATGTTTAATTGGATCATTTCATCCAATTCCTTTTCCACTTGTGACTGAAAGTGTATAGGGATAGGATACGGCCTAACCCTAATAGGATTATTGTCGGTAAGAATTATGTCATGTTCTATGACCTGCGTGTGACCAGGGATGTCGGTTAGAACATCCTTAAATGTCTGTAACATCGACGAGACTTGACGATGTTCATCAACAGAAAGATTAGGAGAAATGGACACATCTTTCCAAGATTCCATAGAATGTAGTGGAACCACTGGAAGAGGGAGATCGACATCAGAAAAAAACAGATTCCTCATCCTGTATTACTGACAGGGATGAGTAATGACCATGAGGTACAGAAGATTCGTCCGTTGCCTGGAAAATAGGCAGCAAATAGTCTGGACGCTCATGAAATTCCGTCAGCATGTTGATATGGAAAGTTTTATGCTTTCCATCTATATCAACCACATAGTCAACATCGGAAATTCGTGAGACTATTGCATATGGACCTTTCCATGCAATCAGAAGTCTATTTTCCCTACTGGGGAGTAGGACGAATGCTTTGTCACCTGGACAAAGTTGTCGTAGACATCTGTTCTTGTTAGCAAACTGCCTTGCTTTTTCTTTAGCAATTTCTGACGAAGCAGTCGCTAGTTTGCATGCCTCAATGATCTTTTGCCTAAGAGCAATGACATACTCATATGAAGATTGAGTGTCATCACTAATATCATCGGCAGTGATGAGATCGTGTAATAAAGACATAGGGCCGCGCGGACGCGCGCCGAAGACAAGTTCAAAGGGAGAAAATCCTGTGTGCTCGTTTGGGACCTCTCTATAGGCAAAGAGAGCCGCAGGTAAAACCCTGTCCCAATCTTGAGGATGGTCTTCAGTTATCTTACCAAGTAAAGTCTTGAGCGTTCTATTCAGACGCTCAACTAACCCATTAGACATAGGATGATAGATGCTACTGAGAGATCTTTTAATGTGTAAGGTAGACATTACTTGAGACATAGTATCAGATATGAGTTGAGTGCCATGGTCTGACAGTATTTCTCTGGGGAACCCCAAGCGAGAAAATATCAGCCAAAGAGCATCTGCGATATCTGTAGTAGATATGCTCTTTAGAGGGATAGCCTCTGGCCAACGTGTGCACATATCGACACATGTAAGGATAAACTGATGTCCTCTGGCCGACTTTATCTTAAAAGGGCCAATAATATCTATGGCCATTTTTTGGAATGGCCGAATAGGGATGTCAGCAGCCTGGATAGGCGCAGCATGTCGTGGTCCTCTAGATTTGACCTCCTGACATACCTGACATGATCGGCAGTATATACGAATGTCCTTGTTAACAAAGGGCCAAAAGAAAGCCGCAAGGACTCTCGACTTTGTACGGGAAAATCCCATGTGTCCAGCACATTGCGAGTCATGAGCATGCTGCAATATTTGCACTCTCATACTCTTGGGAACAAGAATTTGCGAATGTGCTGACGTAGCCGAGTCTTGTACCATACGTACAAGTACGCCGTTTTTCATTTCTATCCAAGATTTTCTTTGTGTATCCTTATTTGGATCACCTTTCTTCGCAAGAATGAAGAATTTCTTTAGCGTAGGATCTTCTTCTTGTAATTTTATGAACGAGTCACGAGAAATAACCAAGGTACTATCTTGGCTATGAACTTCATTATTATTATCCAATGAAGTTTGTGGTGTTTGTAGAGCTTGTGCTCTTGTAACCACTGCATTGGTAGCTTGCATATTATCATCTTCCCAAGCAGCAATCTGCTGTGGGGTACATTCCCTAACTCCGTGGATACGACCAATAATAAGGTCCGCAATTGGATTAGGTAAGAGACAGGCATGCACATCTCCTGTAAAGAAAGGAGTGGCAATGTGGATTACAGCAGTAGAATATTTCTCTAGAGTGCCGCCAAATGTGACACATTTGATAACCCTTCCTGTCGCACAGGATGGATCTACAAGCGATTGTCTAACACCAATAGTGGTGCATCCGGAATCGAAAAGTAGTGAGACCGGAGTATTATTAACAAGACCCTTATGTAGGATTAAAGACCCTCTCCCGTCATGTGCAACCGAAGCAGGAAGAGCGGGGAGAGGGTGACCACAACTCAAAGTCGATATTGTAGTCGGTTCGAACAAAGTACTGCATTGGGGGCACTTGTTTGCTCTCCCAAAGTCAAAAGAAGAACAAGTGACAGCGTCAGAGTTTTTATTATCAGAAACCTGATTACAGGCTCCCTGAGATTCTTGTTGAACCGAGTTAGCCTGCTGATATCTCTTTTTTTTTGTATTGAGATCTACCGCGACTACCATTACCTCTGAAGTTATCACTGTTGTTATTGTCTCTGTAGTTATTATTGTCTCTATTATAACTGTTATCATGTTTCGAACTACAGTTTCCATGATTATTATCATGTCCACATTGATGTGAACATCTATTTGTTTGGTTTTGAGGTTTACGCGAGGAAAAGCCTCTGTTACCATATCCTCTTCTGAAATGCATAAAATTATTAGGTTGGAAGTAACGAGGACTGTCAGCTCGTCTCCAATTCTTCGACGAAGAATCACCCTGAAATTGATTTCCATAATTTTGACCGTAACTACGGTTACTTTTCCTATCAAAATTTTGTTGGAATCTATTACTAGAGTTTTGACCATAAGGTGCTGCCGAAGCAACTGGCAGACCTTCTTTTACTTTAGAGTTACCAATGGTTACGTGAGGATGCGCAGTTATATACTGGCTACAGAAATCTTCCATTTCTTTTATTGTTTTAGGTTTACGTTCATGAAGGAAAGCAAGGAAAGACTCATTGACAGAAGACATGACTTTGTCTCTAAGTATTAAGTCCATAAGTCCTTCATAAGTTTTTTCTGTCTTAGACAGCTCCACCCAACGTAAAAAAGTAAGACGTGTCTTTGAAATGATTTCAGAGAATTGCACACCAGTTTCTGGTAACATATTTTTAAATTGAAGACGATAGCCGTCTTCGTCAAGTTGGTATTTTTTTTAACAACATAGCCCTGACAACCTCATAGTTGTTCTTGTCAGGCTCATCTACCATACTTAACATACTCAAAGCATCACCTCTAAGTATTTTGGACAAATGATAAACCTGCAATGATTTATCTATGTTATGTACTTTACATGAAGTTTCAAATCTGTCCAAATAGAATGTTATATCGTCGATGGAAGCATTGAATGGTGGTAGATTAAGCTTGAAAGTGCTTGCATTAGTTTTTTCTGAGACCTTATTTGCATCATTAGCATTACCCATGTTCATCACCTTTAATTTCTCAACTTCCAAAGCTAAGATTTTTTCTTCATGCTCCATTTTTGCTTTTCTCTCTTCAGACTCTCTTTCAAGTCTTTTATTTTCAGCCTCAAGTCTTTTCTCTTCAGCTTTTGCTTCTGCTTCTCTTTGTAACTTTTTTTCTTCAGCCTCAGCTTGTTTTTCTAATCTTTTAATTTCCACCTGCATCTGCAGTTTCTTTTGTTCAGCTTCCATTGCTTTATCATATTGAGCAGTTGCAAATTCTTCTAACTTATCACCAGTCTTCCCAAGCAATTTACCCTGCTCAATAAAGTGCTCAAATGTAGCCATGATGAGTAATAATATGAGTCCACAACCTGAAATAATTAATTATCTTATTTCAAATTTAATTATAACAAGTCTTAAATGAAGCACTGGTTTACTCACAACACTATATTATTATCCCAATCTCTGTGGGAAACAAGTCTTATATCAAAGAACTTGTGTATAGACTTTTTTGAAATATCATCAATCAACTCTTGATCATAGGTGCACTTCCCATTCAATAGTGCACAATACTATTCATCATTCATTAATCATAAGTGTAGTAGTAATGCATAAGCATAACCCACTATTAAATGTGAATTAACTACTATAAGTCTAACCAATGACTATATAAACACTATCACAATGTAAACAATAACAATGTAAATTTTACACTGTAAACAATACAATGTAAACAATACAATGTAAACAATAACAAAGATTTAGCAACAATACGAAAACATTCGTAGAAATCAACAAAAAATAAAGCGAAAATTAAAGAAATATGACAAAAAATGTGATGATATCTACGAGGATATTACACAATACACATGACACCACAGTGTATAAACAAAAATGTTGTATGAAACTAAACTATAGTAAAGAGGAGGCTAACAAATACAAACAAATCAAAACAAAACTAAAGAATGTGAAGAAAATCCCGAAAACAACACTGACCATATCGTCACAACTAACAAAAAATAGCAACAAAAGTCGCTTTGCAAATTCCAGTATCGGAAATTTGCACACCCTACAGAAAACGCTCACGATAGACGACCTCTATCACGTGGTATGATCTAAGGGAGACTCCGCCCAACCGAAAAACCCGCAGACACATAAACCTATAAATATAAATATACAAATAACATATAAACATATAACATGTAAACAAAAGAATGAGATGAAACACAGAAGACTCAGTAGAAGTATAAGGGCACAGTTCACAAACAAACAGGCCACTTAACTTATTGGTATCCAAACGTCAGCCACAGCAGAAAAAAAACAGATGACAATCAGCGTCCTAAGGAATGAAGATCCAACGATGATGGTACATCTGGACTGCTTCAACTGCCATGACGATGGTACTTGAGCTTCTAAACAGTACAGGTAGTGTAAATAACGGCACTTGACCTTCTTATTCAATCGTAAATTGCTTGAATCGGTACTTGGCCTTTTTATTCAATCGACACTTGACCTTCACAAACGACAGCAGACGTTTCAACTGGCAATGTATGATTCAACGCCGGGTACTGCCATAATTCTGTATGTAGATGTCTTGAAAAATCGCTGTATGTTGATTTCTGGAACAATGCAGTTTGTTGAATTCTTGTTGAATGAAGTGGGTAAGGGACCCCGAGTATGCTGGTACCAGAACAAACCAGCTTATGGCCACCAAATGTTGCGTGGCTCTTTTGTTGAGTGTCTCTTTAGTGTACGCCATAATAGTTGAAGGCGATGAAGACACAGTATGCCACACAACATTGAGGGTGTTGTAATTCATCTGCTTCCCAAAGGTACTATGATACTGGCCTTTGCAGAGTAGTGTGCCACCCTCAGACACCAGGGATGATGAGGCGTAGTAACTTGGTATCTGTAGTCTGGTTTAAGTGTGATGTAAGTATATAACTTCTGTTGCCAATGGCAGGTAGTGCTGGCACTTAAAGTATGGTGTAGACTTAGGACTGGTGTACATGTGTAAAATAGTTGCACAGTCATACAGGTACAGTTCCAACAGGAACGTCACACCAAATCACGACGTATGAAGTCAATCAAGCTTTAAACAGCAGTGATGGGTTTTTGGCAATATATATTGTACGCCACAATGACAAAATGCATGGACATCGTTATGTAGAAAAACATCACAGGGATAGTACAACAGTCATTGTATCATCGAAGTAGTCGATTCAACAGGCACAGCAAACAGCATAATAATAAAGTACATTATGTGCCTTTTCAGGATATCGTAAACCGCTGTTCATGTAGTCAGGTAGTAAACTTCCCCTTTCCATAAGAGCTAGTAGATATCAGCTAGGAGATTAAATATGGTCTCCTCGATTTGACCTCAACAAGACAGGCATGTCTTTTGAGCGCCACATTATTGTTCCTTATACAGCAAAGGTATCAAACCTAGATCCATCAACAAAGTTCAGGAAGCAAGTAGTCCGTAGGACCGGCATCAATCGATGCGCGACAATACAAGTTGATCGTGAGCTGAGCAAACTCGTCATAATATAGACTTGATAATAAGGCAGGCTAAGCGAAAGTCAACATCACAAGATGGCGATAAAGTCACTTAGCAAAAAAGGATTCATTTACCTGTTCATCAGGAATAAATACACAAATTCACATATGCCTCCAGGCATTAGGAATAACATGGAGATATATCATCTCAAAAAAGGAACAACAATCATGAGAACTCCTTCCTGAATAATCTAAGCGAAGACTAGCACATAGCTACGTCTCGCCTTATCAGCTTCTCTCTTCAGACTAACCTGGGCGGAAATTGTTTAAACAACGCCACAAAAAAGAGACATGCGCAGAACACGCGAATCGAATACAACTCAGCCAGATTAACGAAACGAAGAATGTTCTACGATGTTCGACTAAAGACCTTTTTACCTTAAAAAGAAATGAATCTTGAAACATTGCGATTGCCAACTGTTTTCAAAGAACTGGCGATCTGAGCGCTCCATAAATGGACATGACTCAAAAATCGTTCACACAACTATCGGCAACCCTAGCTATCAAGATAAGACAACTTCTTGACGATAGCTATCAAGATTAGACGACTGTAGAAATAAAAGTGACTAGCATTCCATGAGTTCCTTCCCATGCATTAAAAATTAACTATAGTCAGAATGCATGGTCAGAATAAGTTGCGACAAGTTTTTAGCAGCAACAGTATTGCAGACTTATTGTTGGAGCTACTCGCTGGAAATGAAACGGTTTATTGGAGCATAGATATTTCCGATGATCCCAAAGATGCAGTTGATTTCCCAACCGAGTTCCTTAACGAGCAGTGCCCATCAGGAATGCCACCGCATTTGCTGAAATTAAAGGTTGCTGCATTTATCATACTATTGCGAAATCTGAACGCAAAAAACGGACTATTGAATGGCACGCGTTTGGTCATAAAAGTCTTGCATCGGAATTCCATTGATGCAGACATTATCACTGGCAGTAATAAATGAGAACGAGTCTTAATTCCTCGCATTGACTTAGAACCGAACGAGCGCAGTTTGCCATTTAGGATGCGACGTCGTCAATTCACAGTGATTTTAGCATTTGCAATGACGATCAATAAGGCGCAGGGACAATCTTTTGAACACATAGGAGTTTTCCTTCCTGAACCTGTTTTCGGACACGGCCAGCTCTATGTCGCCCTCACCCGAGGAACAAATCATGAAAACTTGAAAGTTTTTGTTAAAAACACTTTTTATCAGGGAACATTCTTTGAAATAAATCCACGCACTTTCACAAAAAATGTTGTCATCAAATAACTTTTATATTGAATTAAAAAATATTTTTAAAATCTATTACAGTTTTTTATTTACTTCCGTCATTATTGACGGGTTATTGCTAGTTTAAAGATAATACGGTTAAAGATCCGGGTATAAAAACAGCTGCTAACGCTAATCTCAACCCTGGATGTACAAGCTTGATAATCTCAGACCTAAGGGTCTTTTATATTTGGACTTGAGCCCTAATATAACCGACTAGGTTGAACGGGACGCGCCTCGCCAAAAACTTTATTTTTTAAAAATCGGAACCCTTATCCTGAGCCTATTTGCGTCAAAGATGGGGTATGTGCAGTGAGCTGTGCTTAAACTAATTTGGATGGGTGTGAAAAAAAATCGAAAAAAGGTAATTCGTCTTACGAGGACAAAAGACAAAGAAAATAGCCAACGTTACGACCACAAGGCCTTCGTCAGGGAAAGGAAAGAAAGTGAAGGCTAGATAGGACACATAAGAACCTAAATAAATATAAAAAAATATAAAAATTAAACCTAGGTACTTCCCTGTGTCAGAGGAGCAGGATCTGATCGCCGTGACCTGGATGTCGGTGGGACCATGATGGTCAGAACCATTAAAGTGTATGGCAACTGGTGTGGATTTTTGCTGAGCGATGCCATTCAAGTGCTGGCTGAATCTGTCCCCAAGTCGTTTGTCTGTTTGGCCAATATAGGTTATGCAGCAACGTTTACATATGATCGTGTAAATGACATTGCGCGACTCACACGTGAAGCTACTGGTGATGGTGTACGTAGCCTCAGGAAAAGACACTTTGTTGGTTGAGATGACATACTTGCACTTAAACTAATTTTCACCTCATATATGTTTTCGAGCTTGTAAGAAAACTTCTATTTTACTATTGACAATGTTTGACAATGTGAACCGAGGCGTCACTGACCTGGTTTGCTTGTACTTTCAGAAAGAAAGAAAAAAACCAAAGAAACGAACGTTTGTTAACGAACTAGACCTTAGTAATCTAAATCGTGAACCTGGCATGACCCGCGTTGCGAATGGCCAAATAATTTGAGCCAATTTGTCCTGTGGGCGTCCTGGCCGTGATCGTATAGTGGTTAGTACTTCGCGTTGTGGTCGCGACAACCCAGGTTCGAATCCTGGTCACGGCATATGCAGGCTGCTGTGATGTCTCGCACTGCCAAGCCTAACGTTTTTTTCTCCAGATTTTTAAAATATTTTTGGAGCAGTTATAATTCTTGTGTGCTTTGTTTTTAGATATTTTGTTCTTTCAATTTACAAAGATATATTTTTATATTCTGCTCACATTCAGTGAATAAATTACCACAGACCTCATTTGTCTGATCAAGTCATATCACCATCCGTACCTAGAGCCTTAGGCGATCATGTCCCTCCCTCCACATATCTGGATTTGTTAGTGTGGTTCATAAACGACATCACTGCACGTAGAGCAAACCCATAGGCACGCAGTTTCTCAGCGAATGTCAAAGGTTATGAATGCTGATTGTTCCTGCTGCGTGTTGGTTGTATACATGCCTGCTTCATCCTCTCATGCGTCCATCCATGGTAGTTTTACGTTTGATGCCAAATTCCAAAAGTCTGGGTCGTGTTGAATCTCTCGACTGTAGGGTGATTCTCCAATAGCCGATCGTTAAGTGTCCATTAGTGGGAGCACTTCATATGTGATACAGGAAAAATAATAAGGATAATGGATAATTGGATTGTTTATGTTTTCCATCAGTTCTGCTGTTGATCTCTACCCATGTCACAGTATCAAACGACCCATTATCTCTCTTCATTTAAACAAATAAAGACGAAAACCCAAGGCCAGTAAACAGTAAATAAATATTACACACATAAAGATATGTTTCAGGCACTCGTGAGAAATAAAGAAGTGAAAAACTAGACAACGTAAAAACAACAGAAGTGAAGGACTTACCGGAGAATTGAACCCAGGACAATGGAAACACCGCCTAGCTACGAAGCGAATCGAACTATCATCTAGTTCGCAGGGAGGATAGTACGATTCCCTTCCGCAGTATGTTCTTCTTCTTTATTTCTCACGAGTGCCAAAAACATATCTTTATGTGTGTATTATTTATTTTCATTATCTTCCATCCTTGTCTTTTTCTACTTGTTTTTCTCTCTGTGTTTTCCGTGGTTACGACAATTTCGAGCGTTCCACTTCTCAACCCATGTTAAAGGTTGATTGTCATCTCATTGTATATTTTATTTCATTGCATTTTAGCTGTCTATAGCTTAATGAAGAATCTTAGCTGTCTATAGTTTATTGAAGAATCTCAGCTGTCTATAGTTTAATGAAGAATCTTAGCTGTCTATAGTTTAATGAAGAATCTTAGCTGTCTATAGTTTAATGAAGACACTTAGCTGTCCATAGCTTAATGAAGAATCTTAGCTGTCCATAGTTTAATGAAGAATCTTAGCTGTCTATAGTCGAAGAATCTTAGCTGTCTATAGTTTAATGAAGAATCTTAGCTGTCTATAGTTTAATGAAGAATCTTAGCTGTCTATAGTTTAATGGATGGGTTTGAAAAAAAAATCGAAAAAAGGTGATTCGTCTTACGAGGACAAAAGACAAAGAAAATAGTCTACGTTACGGCCACAAGGCCTTTGTCAGGAAAGGAAAGAAAGTGAAGGCTAGATAGGACCCATAAGAACTTAAATAAATATAAAAATAAAACCTAGATACTTCCCTGAACGCAAGGCATCGAAATCCTATCACTATTTGCTGTCCGCTGATGGACGCGTGGCTGAAAAGGAAGTGACTTCCGCCACCGGATGTACACAATACATACTAAGAAACTAAAAACTAAAAAACGAAACTGAACAATAAACTACCCAAACGTAATAAAAGTGAGGACTGGAAATAGAAGAGGACAGAATAAGTGGGAGATAAATAAATATGAAATAAAAAATCAAGACAAATATGAAACCGTGTATATCCATACATATTATGGAGGATGGCATAAAAATAGAAGAATAGGATAAGAGTGGAAAGAGTCAAAATAGAGCAAGAGAGGAAAGGGTGACCTCAGACAAAGATGTGTAAAGTGTTGAGACCGGCTGGTTTTAGAAAGCCCATGCGGTGGATAAGACGGTTCTCAAGCTGTTTTCGGCTGGCAGTGTCAGAGGAGCAGGATCGGATCGTTGTGACCTGGATGTCGATGGGACCATGGTGGTCAGGACCATTGAAGTGTATGGCAACTGGTGTGGACTTTTGCTGAGAGATGTCATTTAAGTGCTGGCTGAATCTGTCCCCAAGTCGTTTGCCTGTTTGGCCAATATAGGTTTTGCAGCAACGTTTACATATGATCGTATAAATGACATTGCGCGATTCACACGTGAAGCTACTAGTGATGGTGTACGTAGCCTTAGGAAAGGACACCTTCTGGGTAGAGATGACATACTTTTACGTGTTGCATCGTGTCCGACCACAGGGTAGTGTGCCAAAGTGAGTGGCATTCTCCTTTGGGAGACGGCTGTGAACAAGAAGATCCTTCAAGCTCTTGTCGCGTCTATTTGCCACCAAAGGCTGTCTATAGTTTAATGAAGAATCTTAGCTGTCTATAGTTTAATGAAGAATCTCAGCTGTCTATAGTTTAATGAAGAATCTCAGCTGTCTATAGTTTAATGAAGAATCTCAGCTGTCTATAGTTTAATGAAGAATCTCAGCTGCCTATAGTTTAATGAAGAATCTTAGCTGTCTATAGTTTAATGAAGAATATCAGCTGTCTATAGTTTAATGAAGAATCTCAGCTGTCAATAGTTTAATGAAGAATCTCAGCTGTCTATAGTTTAAGGAAGAATCTCAGCTGTCTATAGTTTAATGAAGATCTTAGCTGTCTATAGTTTAATGAAGAATCTTAGCTGTCTATAGTTTAATGAAGAATCTTAACTGTCTATAGTTTAATGAAGAATCTTAGCTGTCTATAGTTTAATGAAGAATCTTAGCTGTCTATAGTTTAATGAAGAATCTTAGCTGTCTATAGTTTAATGAAGAATCTTAGCTGTCTATAGTTTAATGAAGAATCTTAGCTGTCTATAGTTTAATGAAGAATCTTAGCTGTCTATAGTTTAATGGATGGGTTTGAAAAAAAATCGAAAAAAGGTGATTCGTCTTACGAGGACAAAAGACAAAGAAAATAGTCTACGTTACGGCCACAAGGCCTTCGACAGGAAAGGAAAGAAAGTGAAGGCTAGATAGGACACATAAGAACTTAAATAAATGTAAAAATAAAACCTAGGTACTTCCCTGAAGGCAAGGCATCGAAATCCTATCACTATTTGCTGTCCGCTGATGGACGCGTGGCTGAAAAGGAAGTGACTTCCGCCACCGGATGTACACAATACATACTAAGAAACTAAAAACAAAAAAAACGAAACTGAACAATAAACTACCCAAACGTAATAAAAGTGGGGACTGGAAATAGAAGAGAACAGAATGAGTGGGAGATAAATAAATATGAAATAAAAAATCAAGACAAATTAGAAACAGTGTATATTTATACATATTATGGAGGATGGCATAACAATAGAAGAATAAGATAAGAGTGGAAAGAGTCAAAATAGAGCAAGAGAGGAAAGGGTGACCTCAGACAAAGGTGTGTAAAGTGTTGAGACCGGCTGGTTTTAGAAACCCCATGCGGTGGATAAGACGGTTCTCAAGCTGTTCTCGGCTAGCAGTGTCAGAGGAGCAGGATCGGATCGATGTGACCTGGATGTCGATGGGACCATGGTGGTCAGGACCATTGAAGTGTATGGCAACTGGTGTGGACTTTTGCTGAGAGATGTCATTTAAGTGCTGGCTAAATCTGTCCCTAAGTCATTTGCCTGTTTGGCCAATATAGGTTTTGCAACAACATTTACATATGATAGTATAAATGACATTGCGCGATTCACACGTGAAGCTACTAGTGATGGTGTACGTAGCCTTAGGAAAGGACACCTTCTGGGTGGAGATGACATACTTGCACGTGTGAATCGTGTCCGACCACAGGGTAGTGTGTCAAAGTGAGTGGCATTCTCCTTTGGGAGACGGCTGTGAACAAGAAGATCCTTCAAGTTCTTGTCACGTCTATGTGCCACCAAAGGCTGTCTATAGTTTAATGAAGAATCTTAGCTGTCTATAATTTAATGAAGAATCTTAGCTGTCTATAGTTTAATGAAGAATCTCAGCTGTCTATAGTTTAATGAAGAATCTCAGCTGTCTATAATTTAATAAGGAATCTTAGCTGTCTATAGTTTAATGAAGAATCTCAGCTGTCTATAGTTTAATGAAGAATCTTAGCTGTCTATAGTTTAATGAAGAATCTCAGCTGTCTATAGTTTAATGAAGAATCTTAGCTGTCTATAGTTTAATAAAGAATCTCAGTTGTCTATAGTTTAATGAAGAATCTTAGCTGTCTATAGTTTAATGAAGAATCTCAGCTGTCTATAGTTTAATGAAGAATCTTAGCTGTCTATAGATTAATGAAGAATCTCAGCTGTCTATAGTTTATTGAAGAATCTTAGCTGTCCATAGATTAATGAAGAATCTCAGCTGTCTATAGTTTAATGAAGAATCTTAGCTGTCTATAGTTTAATGAAGAATCTCAGCTGTCTATAGTTTAATGAAGAATCTTAGCTGTCTATAGTTTAATGAAGAATCTTAGTTGTCTATAGTTTAATGAAGAATCTTAGCTGCCTCTATTTTAAGGAAGAATTTCAGCTGTCTATAGTTTAATGAAGAATCTCAGCTGTCTATAATTTAATGAAGAATCTTAGCTGTCTATAGTTTAATGAAGAATCTCAGCTGTCTATAGTTTAATGAAGAATCTCAGCTGTCTATAGTTTAATGAAGAATCTCAGCTGTCTATAGTTTAATGAAGAATCTCAGCTGTCTATAGTTTAATGAAGAATCTCAGCTGTCTATAGTTTAATGAAGAATCTTAGCTGTCTATAGTTTAATGAAGAATCTTAGCTGTGTATAGTTTAATGAAGAATCTCAGCTGTCTATAGTTTAATGAAGAATCTTATCTGTCCACATTCTTCTGAGAAACCACATCGAGGCTGCCTCCTATCATTATTGTCCTTGGCGCTCCATATGGATCATGGAGTTCACTTCTACAGCTGCTACAATTGGAGGAATCCAGCACCAAGCGTTGCAACAGCTGCTACACTTGGAGGAATCCGGCACCAAGCGTTGCAACAGCTGCTACACTTGGAAGAATCCAGCATTAAGCGTTGCAACAGCTGCTACACTTGGAGGAATCCAGCACCAAGCGTTGCAACAGCTGCTACACTTGGAGGAATCCAGCACCAAGCGTTGCAACAGCTGCTACACTTGGAGGAATCCAGCACCAAGCGTTGCAACAGCTGCTACACGTGGAAGAATCCAGCACCAAGCGTTGCAACAGCTGCTACACTTGCAGGAGTCCAGCACCAAGCGTTGCAACAGCTACTACAATTGGAGGAATCCAGCACCAAGCGTTGCAACAGCTGCTACACTTGCAGGAATCCAGCACCAAGCGTTGCAACAGCTGCTACACTTGCAGGAATCCAGCACCAAGCGTTGCAACAGCTGCTACACTTGCAGGAATCCAGCAACAAGCGTTGCAACAGCTGCTACACTTGCAGGAATCCAGCAACAAGCGTTGCAACAGCTGCTACACTTGGAGGAATCCAGCAACAAGCGTTGCAACAGCTGCTACACTTGCAGGAATCCAGCACGAAGCGTTGCAACAGCTGCTACACTTGCAGGAATCAAGCAACAAGCGTTGCAACAGCTGCTACACTTGCAGGAATCCAGCACCAAGCATTGCAACAGCTGCTACACTTGCAGGAATCCAGCACCAAGCGTTGCAACAGCTGCTACACTTGGAGGAATCCAGCAACAAGCGTTGCAACAGCTCGTACACGTGGAGGAATCCAGCACCAAGCGTTGCAACAGCTGCTACACTTGCAGGAATCCAGCAACAAGCGTTGCAACAGCTGCTACACTTGCAGGAATCCAGCACCAAGCGTTGCAACAGCTGCTACACTTGCAGGAATCCAGCACCAAGCTACAGCAACAGCTGCTACACTTGCAGGAATCCAGCACCAAGCTACAGCAACAGCTGCTACACTTGCAGGAATCCAGCACCAAGCTACAGCAACAGCTGCTACACTTGCAGGAATCCAGCACCAAGCTACAGCAACAGCTGTTTCTATAACGATTTGTTTTACAAAATTTTGCTGCTAGCCCCATGCACAACCTTATATTAGTCACCACGTACGACATGCTTCAGGGTGCAGTAGTTATATTCTTTCTTTAACTACTAGTTTTGTTGTTGACATTTCTCGCTTTTCTAGAATTTATTTTCGTCTGTTACCATCACCGGTGTCTCATTCTCATTTATTTACACGTTTGAAAGTCCCCAATTCTTTCTTCTAACTGTTTCTTTATAGCCCGTGTTTCTTCTAACTGTTTCTTTATAGCCCGTCTTTCTTCTATAACTGTTTCTGTATAGCCCGTGTTTCTTCTATAACTGTTTCTTTATAGCCCGTGTTTCTGCGCCACACGCAACATGTTTGTCATTTTCGCTGCACAGAACTCCGTACTAGAGTCATTGTTTCCATTTGTCACACTTCCCTTCGTATGTCCAGACAAGCGTATCGCCCATCCCTGAAAGATTAATTGAATCACTAAAACATGATAATACCACATTGACTCCAGACAGATGGGAGCATGAAGTGTTTGCTTAAGATTGCATAATCACTTCCGACTCGGCTGTTTGGGGCAGGTGATTATAGATAAACGCAGTCATGGAAGACATTTGGAACAGTGAGCAGGAAGTGTGATATAAGTCAACTTTGACAACATTTTACGGATATCACAACTCCATATATGGACGATGACAGAATTTTTCAAACGCATGAGCCGTGAAAAATATTACATGAGGAAAAGTTATCATAACATGTACTTTGAATGTATTGGCTGGCATTTGACGCGCCAATAAACAATCGCGCTGATTGGGAGTTTTGTCGAAAACGCCAGATGGAAGCGTGGGCCGGGAACCTACAATATAACGTAGAGAAAAGTTTGAGATACGGCACTGCATTCCAGAAGTCAACGTAGACAGCTCGGGCCTTACCACGGAAAAGAATACAGTTGGATTCTGAACTGATAGGACCCGACACACAAAAACTTATAAAGAGCATCTCTGTACATCAGTAGAAAACTCCCCAATATTAATACGGAACCCGGAATTCTACAAGACCACTTACAAGTCATAAATGGATTCTGAAATAGAAATAATACCCCAGACGTGTGTTCGGGGCATCTGTTTTACGTTTCCAAGACTATTCTACTGAGCAAGAAGTCTAAGATTTCTCAATTATTGAGGGAAGTGTAACATATTTTTTATGCTGTGAATTTGACATAGTGGTGTTAAAGATTCATACTAGGCTGGCAACCTCAGGATGTGAAAAGAATACATTCATGAACCACCACAGCAAACACTGGTGATTGCTTCATGCTAGTTCTCACGGAAGAACCAAAAGCAGAGGTAACCCCAGACTCCGAATGGAGCATGGAGTGAGTGATGATTAAATCAACATGTGAAAAGTTGTATATTATCATTCTGTGACTGTGTGAAAACTTAATATGTTCCTTCAGGCACTAGTCACTGCCGCTTTCCAGTCACAAATCTTTCCTTAGATAAACTGACATACTGGTGATTTTCATCACATGCGCTGAGAGATATCATATACGCTCAGGGAGATTAAAAAATCTGAGAAAACAAGCGGCTGACGGACAGCGGGAAAGGGCACCTGATTAACATCAGGAAAAAAGTTATTTAGCAGCAGAATATGCTTTTTTATTCCCTCTAAAGTTTGTGGTACCAGTACTAGGCGACCCTACTATTTGTGGTACGACTCGTAGAGACCATTTGCTGTACTACTAGACTGTGGTTCGAAGCTTGAGATCAACACTTGAAGATTCTTGCCTTGACGTGGAGCAGTTACTTCCTGAGCTGATCTGGAAACTTGTCCCTCGGCACAGAGACGATTCTACGGAAAAGCAGCATCGGCCTTCAGCATTTTGCAAGTCCCAATTTTAACAGGCCAAAAATAACCGACTGTATTCTGCTAAATTCATCAAGCCTAAAGACTTTTCGGTAAAGAAACCTAATTATTTTTCATAATCATTGGTCGTATTTATTTACATTTGTTTCAAAGTAATTGATTATTAAATTTGTAAATGTTGATTTTGACAAATTCATAGTTGAATTCATCATTACAGAGAGACCGGCAAACGTATGATCCAGAACCTCTAGTATATATATATATATATATATATATATATATATATATATATATATATATATATATATATATATATATATATATATATATAATATATATATATATATATATATATATATATATATATATATATATATATATATATATATATATATATATATATATATATATATATATATATATATATATATATATATATATATATATATATATATATATATATATATATATATATATATATATATATATATATATATATATATATATATATATATATATATACATACATACATACATACATATATATATATATATATATATATATATATATATATATATATATATATATATATATATATACACATACATATATATATATATATATATATATATATATATATATATATATATATATTCAATATATACACACACCAGTAATCTGTTGGTAACAATAATCAAACTAACTCAGCATTGGTCTTGACTTCTGAAATTTCTTTTGAACACTCCCTCGAGGTAGAAGCTTCATTATCCTTCTATCTACCGCAGTTTTAGACGATTTAGTCTATCCTCTCATTTTAGGAAGAAAATATGTCTTCCTTAGGAATCCTTCACAGAAACCCAGGTCGACACAACAGAGAGAGAACGCAGGACACGCCCAGGTTCAAAGAGTAGCTCCAGCCTGAGTACCTGAAATGGAGCCATGAATTTCCACTTGGGTCCATTTATTGAGAAAGAAGATGCTATAGAGTCGTACCTGGATAGAATAGAAAGACGTTCCACTACTTATGGCATAGAAAGAGAAAAGTGGAGTCTTAAACTATCTCAGGGATTGAGAGGTGTAGCCTATGATGTGTATTTGAAACTTTATAAAGAAGACCAGAAAGATTATGAAGTCTTAAATCAAGCATTACTTGTTCGCTATGAAAAGAACTCAGAATCTTATAGTAAGAAATTCCGATCGGCTAAGCTTCTTCCGGGAGAAAATTACCACCAATTTTCAGATTGGAAACATATTTGACGAAATGGACTAGCCTAGGGAAGTGTCAGGATTTGAAAGAAATGATCATGATGGAACAAGTGAAAGAATTCATGTCTCAAGAAATGAGAAAGTTTCTTATGGAACAAGGAAAATAGAGATTGGAAGATATTTTAAGTGTTTCTGAGAGATATCAAGAGCTCAGGCAGAAATATCAGGAAATAGCAAAAAGCAGGGTGAAAACTTTAAACCATCACAAAACTATACCAAATATGAACAAAAGGACAATACCACAAGGAACAAACAAAGATTTAACTATAAAGACAAAAAACCTCTAGGATCAGACCAGAATCCTTCAAGAAAGGAAGATACGTGTTGGAACACTTGCAGAATGAACAACCACAATGCGGCAGACTGCAGAAGAAAAAACCCTCCTCATTATGCTGCATGTCTCTAGGTGAGGACTTCTGATAGGATGGATCTGACAGTGAGCAAGTAACTTTGAATGGCACCCAAGTACTGTGCTTATATGATAGAGGTTTGGACTTTGATTCAATAGTGTGCTCTTCTCTTGTGAGTCCTAACCAGATAACCACAGAAACAGTGGAAATCCGAGGACTAATCAAGGGAGCAGGATCCATGACACTACCCATAGCCCGAATCAACATAAGATCTCGCTTTGTAGAAGGATAAATCAAAGTAGCAGTGGTGGACGACCCTATTTACCCTTTAATTCTTGGATTTAGGTACGTTTTCCTGGGAGAACCTATTAACATGGCAACAGTACAGACCAGGGCAAGCTCCATGAAAATGGAGGAAAATCCTATTAATACTCATCCAGAATAGATACAAAAGGTTCAAACAGCAGACATCACATTTAAGCCTTGCTTTGGCAAATTACCGGAGCGGTTACTTCCTGAACTGATCTGGAAACGTGCCCCACGCCACAGAGACGATTCTACGGAAAATCAGCACCGGCCTTCAGCATTTTGGCAAGTCCCAATTTTAAGAGGCCAAAAACAACCGAACTTTATTCTGCTAAATTCATCAAGCCTAAAGACTTTTCGGTGAAGACTCCTAATTATTTGTCATGATCACTAGTCATATTTATTTACATTTGTTTCAAAGTAATTGATCATTAGAGTTGTATATGTTGATTTTGACAAATTCATAGTTGAATTAATCCTTACAGAGCAAAAGGCATAAGAATGATCCAGAACCTTTAGTATATATATATATATATATATATATATATATATATATATATATATATATATTATATATATATATATATATATATATATATATATATATATATATATATATATATATATTATATATATATATATATATATATATATATATATATATATATATATATAACATATTTATATATTTATATATATATTTATATATATATAAAGAGAGAGAGAGAGAGAGAGAGAGAGAGAGAGAGAGAGAGAGTTAATAAGAGAAATTTTGATGTATTAATCAGCTGGAGGCTTGAACGAGCTAAATCACACAATATACATCTTCACAAAAGGTGGCGGGTCAGATAAAAAGTTAACTTCTTCAGACTAATTCAGCATTGGTCTTGACTTCTGAAATCTCTTGTGAGAACACCCTTGAGGTAGAAGCATCATTATCCTTCTATCTACAACTCTGCCAAGAGTAATCTTATGCGAAGGTAAACGTCTATGAAGACCCACATTAGATACTCTAGGTTTTGGCCACTTTTGGACCACTGCTGCAGACAAAAGATATATATAATATCTTGCCCGTTCTTTGCACGGAGGATCTGTAAATAACTTTACTTTTTTAAAACCTAAAATTAAATAAAGAACAAAGTAACCAAAGCTGAAATTCTTGTTTAAATATTAATCCAGTATTAATTTAATTTTTGTGACATTCCTTTATATAAAATAATTTCATTTTCTCGCGTTGGTATCGAATGCAGTTAACTTTTGAGCTGTGGTCATTTTGCGCTGGACTGCGCATGACTTGTCTTGTTGTTTGTCGATCGGTTTCCGCCCACCACTAGTGGGAGTGAGCGATTTGGAATGGCGAAAGAGATGCCTCGTTGAAGAGGGGATCTCCGCTATTTTTGTTCTGTCAGGGATGTGTAGTCCTCTTATGGATATTTCGTTTATTCGGGATAATACCTCTAGTGTATTTGCACATGCCGGGAGGCGTGATATTTCTGTATTTCTTGAAAGCAAGGTAAATTGACTTTTTCATTAACTCTATCGATTTTGGGTCGTGAACGATTTCGATTCATAGCCTGTCTGCGAAAGTCGTCGTCACGAGATGTTTTTTCCCAGCTCACATGTCGCTGCATTGTACTGCATCGGTTGATGCATGTACCAAGGACCATTACTTGCTACTTTGTTAAATGAACTAGGTTTAGAAAACCTTTATTATCTAGAGGATATTCTTGAGGACATTATTTATACTTCGGCAGACGTGTCTGTCTTGCTGAAGTCAAACTAAGGAGAGTGAACTGATCTCATACATCTGGTTATCTCCTGGCTGTTATAGAAAAGGATGGAGTTTTCCACCTGACTACATTTACAGCACTATGAAATATAACATGCATCTGACTCATCATTGTAATGCTGTCTACCGTTTATTGCTGTATTGAATGTTGCTGTGATAATGACTGTTTGATGTGCCTACACATTTGCGTAACCATTTTGTCACTGTGGCGTCCACAATAAATAATGAAGAAAAACGTCAACGGCTGTTTCAAGACTCATTGACTTTATACGTCGTGAGTTTACTGACGTCCTATGTGGATTGCCCTGTTATTGTTGCATGAACATTGTTTTGACTGAACACATCTACACACTACACAAAACCAGACATGCGGATACCATCCATCATCATATGGCATCACGCATCATTTGGTGGCCATAAGCTGGTTTGATTCTGGTACTAGCAAACACGGGGTCCCTTACCCACTTCATTTTCAACAAGAATTCATCAGCATCCTTCAAGAAATTAACATTCTTCAATACAGTCAACATCTTCAAAATTTTCAAAGTACTCGGCGTTGCCCGGTAAAAGTCAAAATTTCAATTTTTTGACGGAAACAAGAATTTGACAGTACCCGGCGTTGTTACATGTTGCCGGATAACTCGGACTGCTGTTATCTTTTACGCAAGTCAAGCAAGTTGCTGCTGTCAAGGTTCCAGTGCTGTCGTTTTTTGAGAAGGTCAAGTGCCGGTTGAAACGGGTTTTTTTCTGAAGAAGGCCAAGTACCGATTTCCATCAACTTACTTTTGGATTAGAAGGTCAAGTGCCGAAACAACTCAACACACAGTATTTCAGAAGCTCTTGTACCATCGTGTTAGCAGTGGAAGCAGTTCAGATGTGCCATCATCGTTGGAGCTTCGCTCTTTAGGACGTTGATTGACATCCGTTTTTCTGCTGTTCTACGATTGGAAGCCTTTAAGTTAAGTGGCCTGTTTGTATGTAAACTGTGCCCTTATACTTCTGCTGAGTCTTCTGTGTATCATCTCATTCTATATGTTATATGTCTATATGTTATTTGTATATTTATATGTTTATATTTCAGCGGGTTCTCGGTTGGGTGGTGTCTCCGTTAGATTATGCCACGTCATAGAGGTCGTCTATTGTGAGCGTTTTCTGTAGGGTTTGCAAATTTCCGATACTGGAATTTGCTAAGCGACTTCTGTTGCTATTTATGTTAGCTGTGATGACATGTTTTAATATTGTTTTCGTTATTATTTCACATTCTTTAGTTTTGTTGTGATTTGTTTGTATTTGTTAGCCTACTCTTGTCTATAATTTAGTTTCATACAACATTTTTGTTTATACACTGTGGTGTCATGTATTTTGTTTAATTCTATCGCAGATATCGTCACATTTTTTGTGATATTTCATTAATTTCTGCTTTATTTTTAGTTGATTTCTGCGAAAGTTTTTGTATTGTTGCTGATCTTTGTTATTGTTTACATTGTTATTGTTTACATTGTTTGTATTGTTTACATTTTCAATGTTTACATTCTGCATGTGTTTACATAGTCATTGTTTACAGTTAAGTAATTAGTTAATGGGCTATGCTAATGCACTGTTACTACTATACTGATGATAAATGAATGATGAATAGTGTCGTGCACTATTGAATGAGAAGTGCACTTATGATCAAGATTTGAGTGCTGATATTTCATATACAAGTTCTTTGATTGGAGACTTGTTTCCCACAGAGACTGGGATAATATATGTGATGTGAATATACAAGTGCTTAATTAAGACTTGTTACACTTAGGTTTGAAATAAATTAGTTAATTATTTCAGGTTTTGGACTCATATGTTAGACAACATGTCTACATTTGAGCACTTTATTGAGCAGGGTAAATTGCTTGGGAAGACTGGTGATAAGTTAGAAGAATTTGCAACTGCTCGATATGATAAAGCAATGGAAGCTGAACAAAAGAAACTGCATATGGAAGCTGAACAAAAGAAACTGCAGATGCAGGTGGATGAAAAGAGATTCCAAATGGAAATGGAAAAACAAAAAAGGGAATCAGAAGCTGAGGAAAGAAAGCTACAGCTAGAGGCTGCTAGAGGCTGAGAATAAAAGACTTGAAAAAGAAGCTGAAAATAAAAGACTTGAAAAAGAAGCTGAAAATGAAAGACTTCAAATGCAGGCTCAAGCTGAAGAAAGGAAGTTACAAAGAGAGTCTGATGAGAGGAAAGCAAAAATGGAACATGAAGAAAAACTCTTAGCTTTAGAGTTGGAGAAATTGAAATTGACGAGCATGAGTAATGGTAATGATTCAAACAAGGGTTCATCTTCTGGGAAGGCTAATAATGATACTTTTAAGATTAAGTTACCAACATTTAGTCCTTCCAGTGATGACATAATGTTCTATCTGGACAGATTTGAACAAGCATGTACAGCTCATAACATAGACAAAGCAAAATATGTTTATCAGTTATCAGGGATACTGACAGGTAAAGCTCTAAGTATATTAAATATGGTGGATGAACCTGACAAGAGCAATTATGAGGTTGTCAGGGCCGCTTTGTTAAAGAAATATCAGCTTAACGAAGACGGCTATCGTCTACAATTTAAAAACATGTTACCTGAAAATGGAGTTGAATTCTCCGAGTTTATTGCAAGAATACTCATTACTTTCTCACGATGGGTTGAACTATCTAAGACGGAAAAAACTTATGAAGGACTTATGGACTTAATACTTAGAGACAAAGTCATGTCGTCTGTCAATGAGTCTTTCCTTGCTTTCCTTCATGAACGTAAACCTAAAACAATAAAAGAAATGGAAGATTTCTGTTGCCAATACGTAACTGCGCACCCACACATAACCATGGGTAACTCTAAGGTGAAAGAAGGTTTACCAGTTGCTTCGGCAGCTCCGTATGGTCAAAACTTTGCTCGTAGATCCCAACAAAATTTTGATAGAAAGGGCAGCGGTAATTTCTGTCAAAATCATGGAAACCAATTTCATGGTGATTCTTCTTCGAAGAATTGGAGACAACCTGATAGTGGTCGTTACTATCACCCTAATAATTATAAGCATTTCAAAAGAGGATATGGTAATAGAGGTTATTCCTGCCGAAGACCTCAGAACCAAACAAATAGATGTTCGCATCAATGTGAACATGATAGTAATCGTGGAAACTGGAATTCGAACCAGTATAACAATTACAATAGAGACAATAATAACTGCAGAGATAATAATAACTCTGATAACTTCAGAGGTAATAATAGTCGGGGTAGATCTCAACACAAAAAAAAGAGATATCAGCAGGCTAATGCTGTACAACAGGAAACTGAGGGAGCCTGTAATCATGTTGTTGATAGTAAAAACTTTGACGCTGTCACTAGTTCTGCTTTTGACTTTGAGAGAGCAAACAAATGCCCCCAATGCAGTACTTTATTCGAACCGGGTACCATAACTACTTTGAGTTGTGGTCACCCACTTCCCGCTCTTCCTGCTGCTGTTGCGCATGACGGGAGGGGTTCTTTAATTCTACATAAGGGTCTTGTTAATGATACTCCGGTCTCACTACTTTTCGATTCCGGATGCACCACTATTGGTGTTAGACAATCGCTTGTAGATCCATCTTGTGCTACAGGAAGGGTTATTAAATGTGTCACATTTGGCGGCACTCTAGAAAAAAATATCCTACTGCTGTAATTCGCATTGCCACTCCTTTCTTTACTGGAGATGTGCATGCTTGTCTCTTACCTAATCCTATTGCGGACCTTATTATTGGTCGTATTCACGGAGTTAGGGAGTGTACCCCACAGCAGATTGCTGCTTGGGAAGATAATAACATGCAAGCTACAAATGCAGTAGTTACAAGAGCACAAGCTCTACAAACACCCGAAACTTCACTGAATAGTGATAATGAAGTTGATAGCCAAGATAGTCACTTAGTAATTACTCGTGACTCTTTCATAAAATTGCAAGAAGAAGATCCTTCTTTAAAAAAATTCTTCGTTCTTGCGAAGAAAGGTGATCCGAATCAGGATACAAATAGAAAATCTTGGATTGCAATGAGAAACGGCGTACTTGTACGTATGGTACAAGATTCGACTACGTCGGCACATTCGCAAATTCTTGTTCCCAAGAGCATGAGAGTCCAAATATTGCAACATGCTCATGACTCGCAATGTGCTGGACATATGGGTTTTGCCCGTACGAAGTCGAGAGTCCTTGCGGCTTTCTTTTGGCCTTTTGTCAATAAGGACATTCGTATTTACTGCCGATCATGCAAGGTATGTCAGGAGGTCAAATCTAGAGGACCACGACATGCTGCGCCTATCCAGGCTGCTGACATTCCTATTCGGCCGTTTCAGAAAATGGCCATAGATATTATTGGCCCTTTTAAGGTCAAGTCGGCCAGAGGACATCAGTTTATCCTTACATGTGTCGATATGTGCACACGTTGGCCAGAGGCTATTCCTCTTAAGAGCATATCTACTACAGATATCGCAGATGCTCTTTGGTTGATATTTTCTCGCTTGGGGTTCCCCAGAGAAATATTGTCAGACCATGGCACTCAACTCATATCTGACACTATGTCACAGGTAATGTCTACCTTACATATTGAACGATCTCTCAGTAGTATCTACCATCCTATGTCTAATGGGTTAGTTGAGCGTCTGAATAGAACGCTCAAGACTTTGCTTGGTAAGATAACTGAAGATCATCCTCAAGATTGGGACAGGGTTTTACCCGCGGCTCTCTTTGCCTATAGAGAAGTCCCTAATGAACACACAGGATTTTCTCCCTTCGAACTTGTCTTTGGCGCGCGTCCACGCGGCCCTATGTCTTTATTACACGATCTCATCACTGCCGATGATATTAGCGATGAAACTCAATCCTCATATGAGTATGTCATTGCTCTTAGACAAAAGATCATTGAGGCATGTAAGCTAGCAACTGCTTCATCAGAAATTGCTAAAGAGAAGGCAAGGCAGTTTGCTAACAAGAATAGATGTCTACGACAACTTTGTCCAGGTGACAAAGCATTCGTCCTACTCCCCAGTAGGGAAAAATAGACTTCTTATTGCATGGAAAGGTCCGTATGCAATAGTCTCTCGGATTTCCGATGTTGACTATGTGGTCGATATTGATGGAAAGCATAAAACGTTCCACATAAACATGCTTTCGGAATTTCACGAACGTCCGGACTATTTGCTGCCTATTTTCCAGGCAACGGATGATGCTCCTGCACCTCACGGTCATTATTCATCCCTGTCTGTCATTCAGGATGAGGAAGCTACCTTCTCTGATGTCAACCTTCCCCTTCCAGTGGTTCCATTACATTCCACGGAATCTTGGAAAAACGTTTCTGTTTCTCCTAATCTTTCTGGTGACGAACATCGACAAGTCTCGTCGATGTTACAAACATTTCAGGATGTTCTCACTGACATTCCTGGACACACAGATGTCATAGAACATGACATAATTCTTACCGACAATAATCCAATTAGGGTTAGGCCGTATCCTATTCCTATACACTTTCAGTCGCAAGTGGAAAAGGATTGGATGAAATGATTCAATTAAATATAATTGAACCATCGACTTCACCATATTCTTCTTCCATGGTTATTGTCCGGAAGAAGGATAAGAACATACGAATTTGCGTTGATTATCGCAAATTGAATCAGGTCACAAAGTTCGACGCTGAACCGATGCCTTTGTTAGAAGATCTACTGATTAGACTTTCTAATTCTAGATTCTTCACTAAACTTGACTTGTCTAAAGGTTATTGGCAAGTGCCTTTAGCAGAGCATGCCAAACCTCTTACTGCTTTTTCTACACCTAGGGGTCTATTTCAATGGAATGTTATGCCTTTTGGTCTCATGAACGCCCCTGCCACTTTCGTTCGCATGATGCGTCGAATTCTGTCACATCGTTCGGATGTCATCGCATACTTAGATGACATCTGTCTCTTCAGTGATACCTGGGAAGATCACTATTTAGGGTTATATGACTTACTGTCCACTCTACGTGAGAATAATTTGACAGCAAAACCTTCTAAAGCTTTTGTTGGTTTTGGTGAAATCTCTTTCCTGGGTCATCGTGTTGGTCATGGTCTCTTGAAGACAGAAGACCACAATACTTCCAAAATACTGAACATCTCTGTTCCTAAAACGAAGAAACAAGTTAGGAGTCTCTTAGGTTTAATTCAATTTTATGGGAGATTTATTCCAAATTTATCTTCGATCATGGCACCTCTCTCAACATTGTTGAAGAAAGGTTCGCCTAATCTGGTCCGTTGGTCTGAAGAATGCCAATCTTCACTAGACCAAATCAAGAATATATTTTTCTTCTCCTCCCATCTTAAGATTACCTACTCTTGATAGGACTTTTGTTCTTCGGAGTGATGCTTCATCCACTGGGATTGGAGCAGCACTGATGCAAGAATATGCAAATACTCTGCATCCTGTTATGTACATTTCTAGAAAACTAAATGCGGCAGAGAGGAACTACTCGGTTTTAGACCGTGAGAGTTGTTAGCGATGGTTTGGTCAGATCAACGCGGCTATCCAGCTTATTAGTTAAATACATACACATAGAGGGTTAGTAGAAAGTAAAATGGATGGTGGTGAAAGACAACTTACACACACAGATGAAATGCAAACAATATAGTTAATTAGATATGAGAGTGAACCTATGTAAATACTCAAATGATGATGTGATATATTAAGTATTACAACAGAGGTGTCCAATCTACCATGTCTATGAGTCTTCCAAATGTCCTCCCGTGTATGATAATGTGATGTTATACACTGTCTGTCCAATGTATATGTAGGTTACGCCGTGTGGGTTATCACCGAGACGAAGACTTATTGATGAAAATCTTTGCACTTGAGGTAATGACAACTTGGAAGATATACTGTCCTTCAACGCTTGGATACTTCTCTAGCATCGACAACCGTTGACAGTTGTCTCAGGAAAATGTCTACTGTCTAATCTTGAATAGGCACTGGCGAGACTGGAGCTCTTCAGAAATGATCTTCTGGTAACAAGTGTGTTTCGTATAATGAAGCTTGCTTGAATGAATGTACGTCGTGCAATCCACGATTAGAGTAGACGAATTCACTTTATGCACTGACGCATTGAGCTATTGAACGTGGTTCATGCTATCAGCTTTCGAGTTATTCGAACTGGATACATATGCGAGTAAACATGTGAGCACTTGATCTTCATATATTGGCGAATCAAATTGGGAATATCTGATTTTGATATATAGACTCATCAACTTGTGAATATGCATTCTTAATTCATGAAATACGCTTTTGAGTGAATTGAACTTGATATCTTGGAGAATCAACTTGTGCACGCTTTAACTTGACTCATGCGATTTGCTTTTGAGTGAGCTGAACTTGATATATACATATGTATGCAAATCAACTTGCGAGCACTTGGTAAACAGGTAAAGAGAATGCTGCGCTACCGATGTTTACAACTGCGGTCGTGGAGATCTTCCTTGTAACGTAGGAGGTGTATGATGCCCTATCTTGTAAATTCTGCTATCTTGATGTAGATTTGCTAGCTTCTTTCCGATTAGACGCATAAGACGTATTCTGTAGACTCAGACCTCTGCAAGACTGAAGGCACAAAGTGGCTCAATAGGTTTTACATTTAATATCAATAGTTGATATTCATATTATCTTATTTCTCACCATTGCTTCCTCCTAACCAATCACTCTGGTTTTAATTTTCATATTATGATATTTGATATTTAGTGCACATTATGGTGTTAAATATAGTGAGCATGAAAGTGTGTGCTAATGTAAGTCTGTAATGAGGATCTAATATAGATGAAGATGAAGTATATAACTATGAATTACTTCTTTATATTATCACAGAGGAAAAATATTTGATTTGATTAACCATTAACGAATAGAAGTACTAAAAATCAGTCTTTTGCACATTTAGCTATAGGGCTAAGTGCAAAAAAGAAATCACTAATAACGAAAAAGAAAAATTTGTTCATAATTCTTCTAAAATGTACTAACCTCCTTTTCCTTTCGCAAATTCCCTAAGAACACTATGGAAACTGATATTCCAGAGGTATGAACTGTAGATCCACACAGAAATGAAATTATGGAACAGGCTGTGAACAGGATATGTTCTGGAAAACTCTATGCCTCGCAGGTGTTGGTAAAACCGTACTGACTTTTGGCAAACGTGTCATTATATCTTCTGGATTGTCAATGTGTGATAAGGCTGTCGTAACCAACTCTTCACCTCCTTGCTGGGTTTTCGGTATTAAACAAACCATAGTTAGGGATGGGTTGCCCGACAAGAGAGTGTATGTATTCCTTTGTTACAGAGTAGCCTTCCTTTCCGGCTCCTGCCTGTCGCATTGTTTCTTTGTCGTATGGCGGCTCCCTTTACTGTCTTTCATTGTCCGGTCACGTAGACAACATATATGTTTCTATGCCGCTCTCAAAGTCTACCATCTGGCAAGAACCTTCCTGTGCATCTTGCGAATCCTTTGGCTTCAATGCTCTGGTGGGTGTACAATTGTGCCCCAAATGTGGTGACACTCGCTTTGTTTAAACAAAGGATTAAAGCATCAAACAAATTCTTTCTATCGCCAAAGTGGTTGTCTCCCACGCCAAACAGTAGCTTGACTAATGAGCCACCTGTGTTCCAAAAGATAATATAACGTTGGGAAATATCACAGGGGATTAAAGTTACACGTTAAGTAAAAGCCGTGATTAGGTAAATAAAACTGTTTTTAAAAAATGATAAAAGAGCAAAAACTGTTGGAGAATTAAAATAAGAACGATGATCAAAATCTCCAACAAGGAAGTGCTTACACGGTGCGGTCATGATGACATGCACGCCATGATTACAGGCAGACGCTGAACTGGGTTGGCCATTTCCTCACAAGGGACCCTGACACCATTACCAGATTTGCTATGCTAAGGACCCCAGAAAGACAGCGAAAGAGAGGCAGGTCAAAGACAACCTGGCAGAGAACAGTGGAGGCTGAGATGAAAAGCATGAACCAGAGTTGGGGCACGGCACGAAGGATGGCCACCGTCCGAGCAAAATGGGGACAGTTTGTTGCTGCCCTACAAGACATCATTAGGCGTGATGGCCACAGACTGCATGAAAAAGATTAAAGCGCTGAAAAAGATAGGAACACTTTATCACAGAAAGCAAAGGCAGCGAGAAATAGAACTAGTCACCCCACCTCATAAAGCTGTACCTAGTATAGTGAAGTCTTTAACACTTCACTACTCTACGGCGGGATCTGCTATGTGATTACCATTACCTTTTTATATCTTTACTATATTTACACTTTATCAAGAAACAAAATTAACTAGCGGATGCCCTTTTCATCATAATTCCCATTTCTTTCTACATTTATTGTCGGCATAATTATCATCTTTAACATTATCTTCAAAGCTGTCTTCACGAACATCTTTCTGGTAACCGCAGAGATCATTATCACCTGATGAATCACTCCAACTTGACACACCCCATTGGAGAGCACCCGTGCAAAAAATGTTTGCGGTTGGTGTTTAAAATCAGCGGACGAATTTGATCCCTACATCACATGTTTTTTTATGATTCTTATCTGCATGTTATTGTCATGTCTTTATTAATCATGATTAAATTGTTGTTGCTACTGGGAACTGGCTCTACTTCTTTCTGCTTTTCGTGTAGTGTGGAGATATAGTTTTTATACTTTTACCGGGAACGCGCTTAGGCAATTGTCATGCCAATTTGTTCTTCAGAATTTCTTTTACATTATGTATCTAAAATGATCTCTGTCGCCCCCTGTTGTCTTGTTAGCAGATTTGCTAGTAAAGACTTCAGATGGCAGTTCATTAAACTGTATTCTAAGTGTTCTATCACCTATTTTATATCTCATTAATGATTAATGTCGTTCAGATACCGTCCGAATGGCACAGAGATTCAAAACCGGTAGCGTTGCTCTCCAGTCTATCAAGCTGAGAAAATGGGTATCTAATTTTGCTCTTGAGTTGGGGAGGGTAAAGGTAGTCAAGACGAAATTTAGGTATCCCGCCTCATAAAGCCGAGACCAAGTATAAGTCAAGTCTGTAACACTTCATGCCTCTACTGCAGTATATGCTAGGGAATTTTCTTGACGATTGTTATGTATCTGTTCATTAACGATGTTCACATCGTCATTACTTCATTTCTCCCGGTGTGTCTCATGGCAGATTTTCTTAAACCTCTTTTCATGCTCGTATTTTAGATAGTGACCATGTTTGACACTGATAACAGAGCTGGTGTCAATATGCTGTTTATCAGACGTCGCTTTGTCTCCCACGGAGATGTCTGGGTATTATTGTAGTGGAGTCACAAATATATTCCCCATGTCTTTCGATAAATTCTTTATGTGTCTATTCTACCGTTCTGTGTGAACATAGACAGCTCTATAAGTGGGAAGATAACATCAAGAGATGGACATGATAAATGCAGTCAGAGACACCATCAAAGCAAGAGACTAAACATCGGAGATCTATTGGCGGCGGACTTCGATAAAGATAAACCGGCTGATCTAACGTGAATATGGGTTATTGACGCTGACTATGCAAGCACAGATGCAGCAATTTAAAACCTGCATTAGAACTTACACCTTGAATGACGAAAAATCAGACGTAAGTAAACGTATTTGTTGAGGGTAAAGCGTTTGATGGACATATTGGAAATAACTCAGGAAGATGAACGCCGAAGCAATAACAGCGAAGAACAGAAATAAAGTGCACGTAATTTTGATCAAATAGTGGAAACGCACAGTGGTTTGTTGACGACGATTTTCGGAGTATGTCCTTCGGCTGGGACGCGTATACTCGGGGCTTAATCTTGGAAGCGACTACTCCACCGTCATAAGCCATGTTGTTGTAAGATGTTCTAAACCACCGATCGGCAACCCGGGAGCTGTAGGTAACTGCTATAGAACCACTGACCTCTCTAAAGATCTACCATGTTAAAATAATGTCTGTTTTCAGGTTTAAGGGTATTTATAATCTTGAATAAGTTCAGCCATTTTGTAACTTTAATCTCTGTCGCACAACCTGTTTCCTCCAACTCCATCAACAGAGCGGTGGTAAACTCAAACTAAATAATATTTTACCAGATGTTAACTTTACTTTAAACAAAAGATCGTTTCCTGTCTTTTGTAGTTCACGCAATAAAGTGAACCGTAGTAGACTAGCTTACGTGTTTTCATTGAGAATGTTGTGAAAGTACCTTTGAACACGGAAAAACGGCACTTTTCAGTGCCTGAATGAGAGGGTAGGTCTGATACTTACGTGAACATTTTTCCCCCTTCTGCCACCAAGAGATCTATCGAATGATCCCTGTGATCTACCAGTAGATGAAGATTGAAAGATTGCACACTCCTGTTCTAAACGATAATGACACATAAGGAAGAGAAACCCGAGGCCTGTAAACAGTAAATTAACGATGCTGAGCATACTGTTTACAAGGTGAGTAAATACTCCTGAAAACAAACATCTAATCTAATATGTATTCACGCAAAACAAAAACAATCAAATAAACAAACTTCTGAGCCAGATAGGACAAACAATAATAACCTTATATGGGTACGTACCAATACACTCTGTGCAGACACTCGTAAATGGAGCGCATAATTAATACTCGACTAATGTGGCATCTAGATGGAAAACATCTCTTAGCCCCACAGCAAGCAGGATTCAGAAAACACAGATCCACTGAAGACCAGATCACTTATATAACTCAGAAAATTGAGGACGCTTTCCAAGAAAAAAAGCACACACTGGTGGTTTGGGTGGACTTAGAAAAAGCATTTGACAAAGTGTGGAAAGATCGACTAAAAGTCAAGCTGCAAAGAAGTGAAGTGTGTGGGAGAATGTTAAAATGGATCAGCCACTATCTTGGGAATAGAACGGCCAGAGTCCAACTACAAGGACAGACCAGTAGGAAGATGGTATTGGAGCAGGGTGTTCCCCAAGGGGGAGTCCTGTCACCCACGTTGTTCCTCACATATATAAATGACATATCAGAGAATATTCCAAGAAGAACCCACAATGCCTCCTTTGCAGACGACTTAGCCCTGTGGATCTCAGAGGAATATATCACTACGGCAAGCATACGGATGCAGCAAGCCCAAACATCATTGGAGGAGTGGGCCAAGGCATGGCTAGTAAAGATAAATGAAGGGAAAACATCATTCATAGTGTTTTCTTTCTCAAACAAACCACAGATCTCCAAATTGGTGCTAAATGGGGAAAATCTACATCTGGATGACAACCCAAACTACCTAGGCATTACCTTTGATCACCGCTTGACTTGGAAAACCCAGATTGTGAAAAACAGGACAAGAGCAAGGCAGAGATAGGCAATCATGAAAAAAACTTGCTGGCATGGGTTGGGGAGCAGACGAGAGAGTACTAAAGAAGCTATATACTGGGCGAGTGAGACCAGTCTTAGAATATGGCATTGCAGCATGGTCAACGGCAGCTAAGTCGAACTTTGACAAAATAAACAGAACCCAAAACCAAGCAATGGGAATCATAACAGGGGGTATGAAGTCAACACCCATAAAAGAGTTGGAAAAGATTACTCACCTCCAGCCTATGGGGGATAGAAGAGATAGCATAGCCCAGCAACAAGCCGAAAAATTCAGGAGGCTGATAGACCACCCAATGCACCAGAGAATAAATGGACTTGGAAGGGGAAGACTGAAGCAAAGCAACTTTGTAGAGACAGTCAAAACAAAGATGAGAGCAGACCCCATAAACGCAATATCAACAGCTACGCCAATATGTACTGCACACAAGCTACCAATTTGGAAACAACAGTGCTTCCCTGAAATGATAGAAAACGTTCCTGGTATTGAGAGAAAGAACAGCCAAAATGAAACAGAAAGGAAAGTCCTAACCACAAAATATATAGAGAAACATTACCAAAGCAACACCTGGATCCATGCATACACAGATGGATCAGCAACTAATGCAACAGAAGATGGGGGTGGAGGAGTCTTCCTGAGCTTAGGCAATGGCACACAAAAAAAAGATAGCAGTCGCGACAGGGAAATTTTCAAGTAACTTCAGAGCAGAGGCAGAGGCTTAAAAACTGCATCAGAAATTCTAATGACAGAAGAAAGCTCAGAGAGACCAGTAGCTATCTTCTCAGATGCGCTGTCAGTGATTACAACGCTGAAAAGTCAAAGTAATGCTGAACTAGATGACCTAAGATTAACACTTCACAGACTATGTCAGCAGTACAAAAGAGTCGTGATACAGTTGATCCCTTCTCACTGCAACACACCTGGAAATGAAGAGGCTGACAGATTGGCAAAGGAAGGGGGAAAACTTCCTCAACTTGACACAAATATAACCTATACTGTTCAAAAAAAGAAACGCAACATTATTGCAGTGGTAATGGACACCAAATTTCAAACTTGTACCAAAATTTTCTTTACGGAGTTAATGTTTCAATTTTGGCATGAAGAAACTTTCAGACTTTAACAATGAAATAATGTTCATTAAATTTGGTTAGGACTTTTATTCTTTGCGACTGAGGCCTCCGTTTCATTAAGGTGTATGGCCTCCTCTGGCCTCTATCAGAGAACGACACCTCCTTGACATGGATCCGATTAGCCGTTGGATCTGCTGTTGTGGGATGGCTGCCCACTCTTCCCGCAGTGCAAGAGACAACTGTCGGAGATTGGCTGAAGCCATGTCTCGTTGGAAGAGTCGTCTGTCGAGTTCATCCCATAAGTGTTCTATGGGATTCATGTCTGATGACATGGCTGGCCACGGAATGGTCTGGACGTTGTTGTCAGCGAGGAACTGGGTGGTGAGTTGTGCCACATGAGGTCGAGCGTTATCCTGCTGAAAAATCGACCCTCGTGCAGCCCAGAAGAGGAAGGACGTGAGGACGAAGAATTTCAGCGACGTATCGTTGGGCATTCAGGCGTCCTTCATTTTGCACCAGGTCACTTCTTCCCATAAAGTTGATCGCCCCCCACATCAGTACACCTCCACCACCATGTGGAGGAGCCTCATCAACGCTGTTCTGGGCGTAGCGCTCATGGACTCTGCGGTAAACTCTTCTCCGTCTATCGTGTCGCTGGAGCACACAAAAATGATTCATCACTAAACCAAACCCGTCTCCAGTCATTCCCAACGGTCCATTGACGATGCTGGTTCGCACACTGCAGTCGGTTCTGGCGATGCCAATCCGTAAAAACAGGACCTCTGTAGGATCTTCTAGCCGAAAGACCGTTTGATCTGAAATTCGACGAGCTGCTGACATTGACTGGACTGTGGAGGACGCAGATGCAAGTCGATTCCTGAGGTGACGCAGCCGTATGAAGCGGTCTTCGGCAGGAGTTGTGACTCTGGGTCTTCCACTGCGCGGCCGGTCTGCCACTGAGCCAGTTTCTTAAAATCGCCTCTAAAGGCGACTAATGGTGCTTCTAACCACATTAAATTGTCTGGCCACTACACTTTGTGACTGTCCAGTCTGTAAACGTCTAATGATGATGAGTCGTTGTTCTGTAGTGAGATGAGCCATACTTGCGCATTGAATTTTCAACTGAATTTATTCGAGGAGCGTCAATCTTTTATAAGCATTCAATAATATGGTCAGAGAGTTTTGTGTTCAGTAAGTTTCACGAGTTATTGTCAAAAATGTTGTTTTGACCTTGACCTCTTTCATGACCTCACGAATCATGAGGTGAGTACAATTCAGGTAACCACGAAAAGTTAATGACCAGGTGGACACAGTCGATAGGTTGACTGATGTCCAATCAGCGAATATATTTTATAAAAGTAACACCAAAAAAGTTGCGTTTCTTTTTTTGAACAGTATATAAGGAGTCCAAGAGTTTTATCAAGCGCAGGTACAGGCACAAGTGGGAAGAAGAGCATCCAGGCCACACAAAAAATGATCCGTATTACCAGCTCAGCAGAAGTGAACAAGTGGTAATCTTCAGACTTCGCACAGGTCATAACAGATTGAGATACCATCTATTCAACAAATTAAAGATAGGAACTACTGATGAGTGTGACTGTGGCACCGATAAAATGACTGCCGAACATCTGCTTCAAAGGTGCCCAACATATGAGGAACAGAGAAAACGCATATGGCCATCACCAGTACCATTCCTGGAGAAAATCTACGGAGATATCAACAGCCTCAGGCTGACCACTGCTTTCTTTGAACTTATTCAAGTTGACATCTGACGGTGAACGAAGAAGAAGAAGACACACGTAAGAAAATAAAGAAGTAGAAAACTAGATGAGAGAAACTTAACAGAAGAGAAAGGCTTACCGCGAACCATCAGAACGGCGCCATATGCCTAGCTACTGGAATGAATAATGACTAAACACACTGCCAACAGAGCAACACAAAAATAGTGCTTCGTGGACGGTGGTCATTGTCACGACACCTCACGTAACTGTGGAATAAAGGACCGGGGAACGACTGACGGTTGATCATCAGCAGTTTCAAAACAACAACCATGGTGATATCACGAAAGGAAAGAAGGCATCAGATTAAACTTGCAGAACAGGTTCTGGAGCAGGTCAACCAGTTTAAATACCTTGGAGCTGTCATAGGCTGGAAAGGAGGCATCAAAGAAGAGTTGGCTACCCGAAGAGCAACAGCTGGGATACTTTTTTCAGGCCATAAATCGAGGATTCCTAAAAAAAGAGAAGTTGGCAAGAAAACTAAGCTGGTTGTTTACCGCTCCACCTATGTCTTCAAATATGGATGCCAGCTCCAAACTTCAGAAATGTGGTATCTGAGAAAGTCGGTTGAAGTAACAAGAAGAGACATGGCCCTCAACCATACAATACGTCAAGGTCTCAAAACCCAGCCTCTGCAGACCCAAGTAGAACAATCCCAGCTACGATGGTTTGGTCATGTCTGCAGAATGGGAGAAGATCGGCTACCACGACAAGTATGAAAAATTAAGAGCCAGGGATCCAGATTTCCAGGACGACCCAGTCTACTGGAAGGACAGCATTAGACAATCTCTGGAGGACCGAGATTGGAACCAGGCCAGGAGGAAGACAGCCGATAGGATAATATGGTGCTCTCTCTAGCAAACCTCTACACATTATGGTAGAAGAGGAACGACTATGTAAGTTACGTAGGCTCGTTTCACAGTCTGTTCTTCCTTTTGTCAGCTTGTTACTGTATCGTGTCAGTCTCACAAACATTCAATCCGGCATGTTAGACATTTCTTCACACGAAAGCAATCGTAATCTGTTACATGATTCTTGATGTTGTCATAGCCAGGAGTGTAGCTGAAGATTAGCTCTCAACTTCCAGTTAAATCATTCTAAAGTGTGCGTGTCAAATAGCTTCTGACAGCTATACCGTGCTCCTGGCCATCTCGTGGCTAAACTCTTCACACAAACAGGAGAAAGTGCGAAATGTGGTCTCCGGGCGCTATGTAGCCAGACGATGCAGGTAGGTGAAACTGTGATACATGAGACGTTATTAAAACCAAGTATGTTTACCCAAGTTATCCTTCGTGTCTGCCCGGTGGTTCTAACTTTGCTTCATGTACAGCTCGTAGAATAAACAAAAATTGTGCATTCAGGTTAGTTCTTTCTTTTCGGTGTGTGTTTTTTTTTTTGGATCTTTTATCCCCGACGAAGACCTAGTGACTGTAACTATGGTCATTTCTGTGTCCTTTGTCCTTACTAACTTAGCCGTTCCTCTTCGACCTTGTGGTGTACATGTCTGCAGGAAAGATTGCTGTGCTATCCTATCAGCTGTCTTCCTTTTGGCCTGACTTCAGTCCAGACTTCAGTCCTTCACAGATTGTCTAATGTTGTCCTCCCAGGGAAGTCTGAGTGGTCCTGGCGGCTATTGGTTTCCTATATTTGTCGTCTTGCCTGTCTTCTCTCATTCTGTATACATGGCCAAACCATCGTAAATGGGACTGTAACACTCGGGTCTCCAGCGGCTGGGGTTCGACATCATGACGTGATTTCTGGTTGCGTATTATGCCCTTTGTCCTAGCATGTTTTGAGCGTCCGATTGACAGAATGGTTAGGGCGCTGGCCTCTCGCGGCAAAAGTACCGAGTTCAAAAAAGTGGCGTCACGCTCCAATCTTCCCAGCTGTAAATGTGCACCTGTCTTTGCTCTTGAGTTACGTAAGGCAAATACAGCAAGTAAAGGGAGCTGGTCACTTCACCTCTCGATACTGGATCTAGTATAGTGAAGTCTCTAACACTTCACCTCTCGATACTGGATCTAGTATAGTCAAGTCTCTAACACTTCACCTCTCGATACTGGATCTAGTATAGTCAAGTCTCTAACACTTCACCTCTCGATACTGGATCTAGTATAGTGAAGTCTCTAACACTTCACCTCTCGATACTGGATCTAGTATAGTGAAGTCTCTAACACTTCACTCCACTAAGACAGTTTCTGCTATGAAACTACATTTTACCTTTTATTGTCGTCTTACTATACTCCTTTTTACTTTCTAAATCCCAACTAGTTATAGCTTTCCTGTGCTTCATTTTTTTGGACGAGCCGTTTTCAGGGCGTCACCAAGTTGTTTGTCTATAAATAGAGTAAGAAGGCCTTTGATAGACTGAAATTTATAAATACTATACCGGCGAAAATTAAAGCTATAGAAGTTATTGCGTCTATAATTAGCCTGGGTCATTCCTGTGTCTGAAATTCCGTAGTTACGTTGGGCGGTCGAGCTAACTATTTTTGTTGTGCCTATTTCGAAATGTGGTTAGTCAGGATTCATTCCCGCAGCGAGGCGGTGGTGCCATTCGGATGGTCCTGGGTTCGAGTCCTAGGTGAGCCTATCACTTCTGTGGTTTTTCTGTTATCTTGTCTTCTACTTCTTTGTTTCTTAAGAGTGCTTGACACATACCCAGGTTATGTGCGTTATTTATTTACTCTGGTAGCGTGGACAGAAATAACGTTCGGTCAAATCCAGAATCTACTGGCAGCTATTATATAACGCCAGTATTTTCGACCATAACTGTCAACGCGTACTAAGTACGTGTGGCGAAATCACTGATCCACTTGAAATAGCTACAGGAGTGCGACAGAGATGTAGAAAAGAAGAATGAGACTCATTCAGAGTCATTAAGTTATTATGAGAACTTGGTGAGTCCGACATTCAGAGTCATTAAGTTATTATGAGAACTTGGTGAGTCCAACTTAGGTCGAGTCAGGTTATCATGAAAACTTGTTGAATCTTGGTGAGTCCAGTGAGGTTGTTATGACATATTGGGGAATCTTGGTGAGTAGAGTGATGTAGGGTGAGATTGTTATGAGAACTTGGTGAATTTCGGTGAGTCGAGTGAGCTCGGGTGAGGTTGTTATGAGAACTTGGTGAATCTTGGTGAGTCGAGTGCGGTCGGGTGAGGTTGTTATGAGAACTTGGTAAATCTTGGTCTGTCGAGTGAGGTCGGGTCGAAAGGCCATATACGCTTTACTCTGCTGTTTGTCCTGAAATAAAAGAACTGATGCACTTGAAATGTGGACATAAAGAAGACTAAGACTTATCTCATAAAAACAGAAAAAAAAAGAAACAAATAAATAAGTCCTTGAAAAAAATAAAACAAAGAAATGAAAAGAGACTTTAATGCAAGAGTTTACAATTAAACAAATAAAACTTTATGGACGCATAAAGTTATTGAAAGCATTCGTCGTCATTTCTCGTTTCACCACTTTTAATGATTTGGGTTATTGTTTGTCGGTGTTATGATTAAAATTCATAACGATTATGTCGGTACAATAGGCAGCTCAACAGGGCTCCTTTTGTGTTAATTTTATACGGAGTCACTTATTAATAAAGGAAGTGACGTCATGCCGATATGTTGTCTGGCAGACGTGAACAAATTTGAAGCAGAAGTGAGTTGAGCGTCTGTAAGGAGATGCGGCTTGTGTTAGGAAGTGAGCGGACGTATGTTTTGAGCTTCTGCAGTATTCTGTGTTTTTCCTGAATTATTCCATCACCAGGACATCAATATACTTGGTTGATGTGTCCCTGGCTTATTCTAGTAAGGAAATGTGTGCCTATTCATAAAAATGTCCAAAGGACGATATTAAATAAAGTTTGAATGATTGCCAATGACCAGCGTTTGATAGGGAACGGACTGGACATACATACCACTGCATTTTCCTTTGGGGCTGTATATATATCTCTTACCATGGAGCCGTGTGTCAAACAAAATAAACTGCATGTTTGTAAAATTGTGAAGGAGGTGTTGGTCCGCTCAGTACAGTTATACTGATTACGTGTTGTGTGACTGCCCCTAGAGTCTACCTTGGCCACGGAGAATATCTCCGGAATATTTAACTATACGACACGTAACAGTCGGGTTGTGTTGGTCCCATCTTTGATGAGTTGGGTAAGTTTGTGTCGAATGAGATGAATCCATGGATAGCTCTAGATTATATCTCAGCTCGATGGAAGCTTAACTTGAAATTAAACTGCAGGGGTTCAACTCAAACATTACTGTCGTGAGTACCGCAGCACCATGAGGCCCATTTGGCGAGGATTCCAAAAACAGGCTTTCAACGTACTGCAATTATTATGTTCATATTATGTTCTTATCTTATATGTCATATCATATCTACAGAGTGGGACCCAAAGACGCAGCAATAGAGAACGCAGTCAGCGACTCATAGCTTGACTGCCTGCGTCAGGACCAGGGAATCAGAGCTGGTCAAGACCGCACTCCACCTCCACGTGGTGGTCCTGGAAACAGTCTGCAGCAGTGCAGTCTGGCTGAGCGAGTGTGGATCGAAATGGGAAGGCAAACCCGGTCTTAAAAAATGCCGTGCAGAAGTCGGATGTGTCGACCGAAAGGTGCAGATATCACAGCTTAGGCGTAAACAGGCACAACGCAACCACCGTCCTTTTCAGGGCGAACGAGGAAGAAGGAAGAAGAAGATATCTACAGAGTTTTCACCCTTTGTGTCGCTCGTTAGTCCTATTTAACATTTTACTGGCAGGAACAATGATCGCATTGAATAGTGGGTAATTCCTACACGCCATGTACAAATACTGATCACGCAAAGGTAAACGAAAAGTTGCGTAGCATCTGATCAAATCACAAAGTAGAAGACATTTCATCACGCGATGCTGTGAACAAACAGTTGCTCTTGCAACATCACTTTGGCATTATTTTTTTATGTTGGTTAAATTATCATTTCATGATTCAAAACGCAATGTTTCAGTAGAAGCAGGACAAAGCCGGAATCAGCCAACCGTGACTTTAGAAGACACCAATAACTATGGCATACGATAGTTTAATACAATAAAATTCAGATTCCTGTTTTGAGACTCCAGATTTTTAGATCATTTTAAAGTTGTTAAAAATTTTTTATGCATTCAGTGAAAACATAACTTTTGGTTTATGACCTATTCACAGAAAACAATTGAGAAATGTTAATCGTCGTCTTGAAGAATAATATCTGGTGTTAAGTTTTCTCAGAGGCCAGGATGCTAAGGGGTGAAACGACCTATTTGAAATTATTTATTGCTGTAAACAATATGACAGTGAAATCCAATGAAGAGATGAAATTTCAACCTCATTATTGTTTTTAATTCTCAGATTGTGTGTCTCCGTGGCATATTGAAAGCAACATTGTACTTTTTTATAATGCATTGTTCCTGGTTGGCATATCAGGCGTCATCTCTTACTCATATTTCACATATCCAAACGTTTTCGCAGTCGCCAATATTTATATTATTCTCTTCTTGTGTTTGTAATTACCATTAACTCTCTATTTCCATGTCATCCAGCTAAATACCAGATTTGTTATCATTTTTTCCCTTGACCTTTCATTTTTGTCTTACTCCTCAACATATCTTTGTCTCTTACAGAGCGGACTACCAGATAATCGTAACTGAGTTTTGAGACTCCGACGCGGCATGGCCATAAAACACATATCTCGCATCATAAAATGCTCACTTTCTCAAATTTATCCAATTACCCTTGCAGCGTTTAAGGTATCAGGCCTGCAGTTTAAATATTTAAATATTATACATTAGTCTGCCGTGCAAGCACTGGGATGTGAACAAATGTCTTCTCATTGGCTGTCAGTCTGAGCATTTATAGCTAGCAACTCTTTTAGTTTCCGGGGTGTTCTTTGATGAGACTAAGAATGAATATGGCTACTGTCGCATAATTTTTGGGTCGATCTCTTGTCTTCTCCGACCGTATTCAGTTACATTTGTTGTAAATACTGATTACGTGAAATTTTCGTGGTCGGCACATTTCCTTCTCTGCCATAAAGCAATTATTTGATATTTTCAAATCACCTTACACTCCTTTCAGTAATAGTTATCATGTTTGTTTGCCCGCTTGACCTTGTTAAGAGTAGGCGGATGATGCAACCTTAACTGACAATCCGTTGGTAGACATTCTCGTATACCAGAAGTTGGGCGCCTGTTTCACAGGGAAAACGGCCAGCGAAGGTTGATTATCGCCGATAAGACTAGTGTGACGTCTTAGCCCAGATGGTAATACGATGAATTGTTGTTTGCACAAGGATGGGCGATAATTATCAGTTTGACACACCTGAGCGGAAATGTTGTAATAGTTCCGGGCAGATGTAAGAAGTTGTATGTAATTAATGACGAGAATATTCGAATGTCACGATTGCCATATATGAAAGATGTGACCTTTACAATCACAGACAGAATTCCTATCAGGAAATTTGTTGAATAAACTCTTCCTGCCACACGCATGTTTCAAACTATTGGCGGGCATTCGGAATGTAGGCATAACAACATTTCCGATTGGAGACTTGCCCAATAGTAAACAACACGTGCCAGGAATGAAAGGGGGAATATAACCAGACACTTTTGCAAATTTAGAGCACTGTGAAAATTCGCCTCGTCGAGAAAACAACCAGACCTGGCAGAGTTAAGAATAGAATCAGAATCCATTTATCGGACCGGACTTGTTTGAGCCTCTTGAAGACTTAAAATCCCAGAAAAACTCTACCATTATTAGCAAGGAAAACAGGAATCTGAGGAATCTGAAACACGGAGTCAAAGTGGGAACTTATTGTAAAGTAACAACACCCCAGAACACGTGTAAGAGGCATCTTCAACAAGTTGCCTTAGCTATTTCTCTGAGCCAGCAGTCTGTCGGTGAACCCAAAGATTTGGGGTAAGTTGTATATCTATAATTCTATGTTTTGCATTATTAACACGTGAAATAATATGTATATATTGACATGTGAATATTAATATGTGAAAATTGCTAAGTGGATGTCCAAGTCATTTTGAGGCTGGCAATCTCAGCATCTAGAATGATGATTTCATGAACCACTACTGCAAGGGCTGGTGACGGCTTTATACGAGTCTCTTATTGAGAACTAAAAGAAGAGGTAGTCCCAAGTTCCAAATGGAGCAGGACGTGAATGTTGAGAAATGATGTACATACATATTACATTTTTAACATTTTAAACCAGTGTGGATGTAAATGAAAACATTCAATCTATATTATTAACCTTTCCAACCAATGTAAAGAAAGTTTTCGCTCAATAGGATTAAGATTAATTCTCATCGAGGGTAACGTTCTTAGATAGATGCGACGGTGGAATAGGAAGAGGGGGACACATAAGTGTGTCGGAAAACGCAATACTCAAGAGGGTATTTGTTCTCTTCTTTTGTGACTTTAGTCGGTGGTACCAGTTGAGGGTACTATCTCTGGAACAAGTGAGGGTATAAGTGGCCTTAACTCGACGCCAGGCACCATCGTCAGACGGGTCTTAGAGGCGCGGAACCAGCTTGTTAGTTACTCCCTGACACTTCTTGGAACGTGCTGCAACTTTCAAACTTGACCAGTGACTAGTGTGATTCAGTTATCTATCTGCAAAGACTCAAATATCAGCTGGAGCAGAACCTCATTGGCAGCTAAGTAGAAACATAAAAGCTGCCAAGTGAACTTTTACCCATATTGAATGTACTACATCCGTATGTCTCACTCAGACAATTTCTTAAATACACTTAAACAGAGCTATATAATAATAAGAGGAATTTCATTGAATTAACTCAGCTGGGGGCTTGAACGAGCTAACGAATCATAAGATAACCATATCCTTCACAGAAGTTGACGTAGATACTAGAGTTAACATTTGCTCAGCCTCATGCAGCATTGTTCTCGCTTTTCTGAATATCTTGTGAGCACTCCCTTGAGGTAGAAGCATCATTATCCTTCTACTTACAACTCTGCCAAGAGTAATCTTGTGCAAAGGTAGACACTTTCGAAGAGCCACATTAGTTACTCTTGAGTTTTGGTCACTGTTGGACCACTACTGCAGAGCTAAGGGGAAGCAATCCGTAACAATATATGTGTGTGTGTGTGTGTGTGTGTGTGTGTGTGTGTGTGTGTGTGTGTGTGTGTGCGTGTGCGCGCGCGCTGTTCAAAAAAGAAACGCAACATTATTGCAGTGGTAATGGACACCAAATTTCAAACTTGTACCAAAATTTTATTTTACGGAATTAATGTTTCAATCTTGGCATGAAGAAACTTTCAGACTTTAGCAATGAAATGATGTTCATTAAACTTGGTTTGGACTTTTATTCTTTGCGACTGAGGCCTCCGTTTCAGTAAGGTGTATGGCCTCCTCTGGCCTCTATCAGAGAACGACATCTCCTTGACATGGATCCGATTAGCCGATGGATCTGTTGTTGTGGGATGGCTGCCCACTCTTTCCGCATTGCAAGAGACAACTGTCGGAGATTGGCTGGAGCCACATGTCGCTGGCGGAGTCGTCTGTCATGTTCATCCCATAAGTGTTCTATGGGGTTCATGTCTGATGACATGGCAGGCCACGGAATGGTCTGGACGTTGTGGTCAGCGAGGAACTGGGTGGTGAGTGTGCCACATGAGGTCGAGCGTTATCCTGCTGAAAGATCGACCCTCGTACAGCCAGAAGTGGAAGAACGTGAGGACGAAGAATTTCAGCGACGTATTGTTGGGCATTCAGGCGTCCTTCAATTTGCACCAGGTCACTTCTTCCCATGAAGTTGATCGCCCCCCACATCAGTACACCTCCACCACCATGTGGAGGAGCCTCATCAACGCTGTTCTGGGCGTAGCGCTCATGGACTCTGCGGTAAACTCTTCTCCGTCTATCGTGTCGCTGGAGCACACAAAATGAGTCATCATTAAACCAAACCCGTCTCCGGTGGTCCATTGGCGATGCTGGTTTGCCCACTGCAGTCGGTTCTGGCGATGCCGGTCCGTATATATAACCACTTTTGTCAACAGTGAAACGTCGAAAGCTTGCCTGGTTTGGGCATGTAACTCGTCATGACTCCCTTTCGAAAACGATCCTTCAGGGAACAGTCGAAGGTAAACGGAGAAGAGGAAGGCAGAGAAAATCCTGGGCTGATAACATCAAAGAATGGGCAGGACACGGTTTTTCCACACTTGTACGCATTGCTGAGGATAGAGAGCAGTAGAGGACCCTGTCTGCTGATGCTTCCACCATGGCACCCCTACGACCCATGACGGGTTACGGGCTGAGATGAGATGATATATATATATATATATATATATACATATATATATATATATATATATATATATATATATATATATATATATATATATATATATATATATATATATATATATATATATATATATATATATATATATATATATATATATATATATATGATTTCATATCAGGAGTCCAAATACTTAAAAAGAGGCATTTGTTTCCTCTTAGTATGTGGTACAAGTTGCCAGCACTCGACGCTAGACACCAACATCAGATAGGTCGTGACGACACTGACTACCTTTATAGTTATCCCAGCCTTACTGCTTGGGTGTGCTACAGTCACCAGATAAAAGAGAAGAACCAGTTCAAGGCACCTGTGCGAACCAACAGCTGCTGATGCAGACACCAACTTATCCAACACCAGCAGCTAAGTACCATAACAGCGCAGAAAGTGGACACTTACAATTTTGTTTTCTAAAAATATCGCCATCTACAATTTAGATCGTCCAAGGAGTGCTTCATTTTTTTTAACAACTCTATTTGCTTTAATCTTGTTAAAAAGTAAGTGATTATTAAATTGGTTATCTGTAACTATAAATCTATAGTTGGATTAATTACTATTGAATGAACTGTATGTCTACATCCGTATCATATTGTTTTAAATGCATAAACAATTAGAGTTATTAAAGTAATAGTTGCTGAATCAAATTCAGCTGGGGGCTCAGAAAATACGAAGCAACATTTCCTCACAGAAGGGGCGGGAGAATAATAAGTTCATGACAGCTTAGATGATCCCAGTAGTTATGCTTGCTTTTTCTTTAAAATCATGTCCCTTAAACAGAATCACCATTCTTCTGTTTATATCTCAACCAAGAGTAATTTTGAGCGAATGCTGATACCTTTTAAGACCTTCATTTTTATACTTTAAGTTTGGCCACTGATGGATCACTATTGCAGAGCAAAGGAGACAATACCGTCACACTTGTTTTGCATGGATTTTGAAGTTTGTTTACGTATTGTTCATGATTTACTTCCAGTTGACAGAATCAGCTCCATGTAACAGTGAAGAAGTCTTTTTTTTTCCTTACTTCTTTTAACAAAGATTTGTTTACATAAAGTCCTCGTCTGTTTCATGGTCTAAACATCGAGGTGAGTCTTTTGGCAGATGTTGTTAATGTGATATTCCTCTTCTTCTTGGCCACTGACTGACCAACCAATCAGTGGCCGTCAAGCCTGGTGGCGTCTTGTAGGGCCAGCAACAACTTTGCTCGGTGGTAGCCATCTTGCGTGTGGTACCCCAACTCTGGTTCCTGCTTAGCATCCCTGCCTTCACAGTTCTCCGCCAGGTGGCTTATGGCCGTTCTTGCGTTCGCTTTCCTTTTGGAGTCCATAGCATGGCAGTTATGGTGATGGGGTCAGGGTCACTTCTGAGGATGTGGCCAACCCAATTCCAGCGTCTACTCGCTATGATGGTGTCCATGTCTTTTTGGTGGCTCCGAGATAGCAGTTCTTGGTTGGTGATAGTGTTCGACTAGAACATTCTAAGAATTTTCCTTAGGCAGGTTTGTGTGGGCAGAGGAAGATTTGGACATTTTCTTTTTCTGTTACTCTCCAGCATTCTGCACTGTACATAAGTACATAAATTACGCAGCTCTCATATATTTAAAATTTAGTGTTTGTACTCTACCGGGAGGATTTCCAGATATTTGTTAGGTTCGCGAAGGCGATTCTTGCTTTATTCATTCGGCTACTGTTGTCTTTGCTTGTTCCGCCATCTGATGTTACTATGCTTCCTGGGTATGTTAATGTGTTTGTATTTTCTAACCCCTGATCCCTTATTTTTATGGGTACAGGATTTCTTACATTTAGTGTCATGACTTCTGTCTTCTTGAGATTAATGTTTAGTCCCACATTTTGGCAATGTTTATTCAGTCTGTCTGTTTTTTCTTGGACACCTGTTTGCTTTAAACTTTTCATTACGAGAACTACAAGAAAGAAAACCGGACTGATTCTAAATGCGACGAACTGGAACGGACTACGACTTATGGAACTTGGAACACAAGAAGTATAAATGGGAAAGAAGAGGAGCTGGTGGAAGAGATGAGGAAAGCAAAACTAGAAATTCTGGCTATAACGGAAACAAAGAAAAAAGGACACGGAGTCATGGATCTCGATGGCAACACGCTGCTCTACAGTGGTGTACCCACATCTGAAAGAGCTAAAGGGGGCGTGGGTTGCATTGTGGCCAAAAACCAAAAAGATAGTATCAAGGGATGGAACTTTGTCTCGGAGCGCATTATGGTTGAAAACTAAAAGAAGGAGAAACCATAGTCAACCAAATGAGGATGAGAGAGCAGAGGCCAAGGAGGAATTCTTCGAGCTGCTTCAAAGGACAGTGGATGACTGCCTAGATGAAATTATCATGCTCGGAGATTTCAATGCCAGAGTTGGAAATGACCATGCTAGATGGGGTGGAGTTATCGGAAGATATGGAGAAGATACTCTCAATGACAATGGAAAGCGACTCCTTAGATTCTGCAGTGAGCAGAATCTGATCATTACAAACAGAAAGTTCCCCCATAAGCGCATACATGCATACACTAGATGTGAACCAACAAAGAATGAGCAGTCAGTGATCGACTATGCTATTATCAGGAGGAGCTCATTCAAATATGTCCGGGATGCTAGAGTCTAGAGGGGGCCAGAGATTGGAAGTGATCACTACCTGCTTACAATCAAAAGAAGAGCTGAAAGAGTTGCTCAGCCTAGGAACTGCCGAACATCACGCAAGAAACCAAGTATACGAACGGGAGAAATGAGCATTAAGATCTACAAGCTGAGAGAGCCAGAAATTAAGACCAGATGTCAGGGGCTTATTGCTGCAGGAAGCGGTGAGCAACACAGAAGAACAACCTGATGACTTGGAAACCCTCTGGCTTAAATTCAAGGATATCATAAAGACAGCTGCTGCAGAAGCATGTGGTGAAGTCTGACTTGGGACCAAGAGAAAGAGGACACCTTGGTGGACAGAGGAAGTCAAAGAGAAAATAAGAGAGAAGAAAATGGCATGGAAACAATACTTAGGAGCTAAAAACACAACAGGACAAATGGAGAAACATAGAGAATATGTGACACTCAGAACAGAAGCAAAGAACAGGGTGCTAGCATCAAAACAGAAGTTCTGGGAAGAATTTGGAGAAAAGCTAGAAAAAGATGCGCAAGAAAACCAGAAATTGTTCTATAAGACCCTAAAGAACATGAGGAAGGAAAAACAATGCCCTCTCAAATTTATAAAGGACAAGCAATGTAAATTGCTTACTGCCCCGAAGGAAATAATGGAAAGATGGAAAGAATATTTCTCAGAACTCCTGGATGGTGAGTATGGTGAAGCATCAGAAATGATAACCACTAGCACAGAAGAGAAAACCAATGATGGTGAAGATGACATAAAGATGGAAGAACTGAAGGCAGCACTGGAGAAAATCAAGATGGGCAAAGCAGCAGGGCATGATGGTATAACACCAGAAATGGTTAAGTACATGGGAGCAACAAGACCATACCAAAGGATTGGGAGATTGCCATCATAACACCAATTTTCAAAAAGGCTGACAATCGATAATGTGGAAACCATAGAGGCATATCCCTTCTCAGTGTCCCTGGTAAAATCTACTCTAGAATCCTAGAGCAGAGACTCCGACACCTAGCTGAGCCACAATTGGATGAGGTCTAGTTTGGATTCCGAGCAAACCGAAGTACTCGAGACCTAATCTTCACACTCAGACAGCTGAGTGAAAAGGCCCTTGAGCATAAGAGTGAGATCCATCTTTGTTTCATAGATCTGGAAAAGGCGTTTGACAGGGTCCCCTGGAGCAAACTTTGGGACTGTTTGGCAAGGAAGAACATTCCACCAACTCTGATTCATGCTATACAGAGCTTCTACAAGTCTTGCAGAAATTATGTGAGGACAGAAAACCATAAGTCAGAAGAGTTCAGGACCACCACTGGTGTAAGACAAGGTGATATCTTGTCACCTTATCTTTTCATTCTCCTCACGGACGATGTCATCAAGGCATGTAAGGAGAGAACAAGAAAGTATTCAGTGGGGTACTGGAAGATGAGACAGGTCTGGATTTCAGAGCTGGCATTTGCTGATGATGTTGCCCTGATTGCTAAATCAGAGGCACATCTCCAATCCAACCAGCAAGTCTGGAAGGAAGAGCTGGAGAAGAGAGGGATGGTCATAAGCAGCACTAAAACAAAATCCATGGTGATATCACGAGAAGAAAGAAGACATCAGATAAAGCTGGGAGAACAGGTCCTGGAGCAGGTTGACCTCTTTAAATACCTCGGAGCTATTATATACCAAAAGGCAGGCATCAATAAAGAGTTGGCAACTCGAAAAGCAGCAGCTGGGAGACTTTTTCAGGCCATAGATTAGGATTCTTCAGCAAGAGAGAGGTTGGTAATGTGGTGGGTTTGATGTTAATACAGTTTATTGTTAAGAAATCTTAGTGTACTGAATGAGGTCAGCTGTGAAGGTCCCTGAATATAATAAATATTAGAGTAAATTTCCAGGGCACCTTTCTACTACCACCACTATGATCTCATTCAGACTTATTCTAGATAGAATGTAAGATGACTACGTTTGGTGTCTAGGGTTATGAAATGTTAGTGTAAGGTTGCATTAACCAACTGAACATATAAACAATTACACAAATTATTTTATTAGCCAATACAACACAACAGTACCACGACAATCACATACGAAATACACTTTAAAAGACTATCTTTAGTAAGTCGGTGGTTGAAAGTTAATGTTTTTCAATTTATTGTCCTGAATCTGATTTATTTGGAATCAGGACTGTCAATCAATAGTGAAATCATAGAAATTAATTACATCAATCAATTTACACAATGGGTCTTCTGACCATAATACACATATTATTATATAAGAGTGTAGTTGTATTGTCTAACTGAGGTGACTTCTAGTATACACTGGTTGATTGTTTATTATCATCATCTCTGCATGTTGTTTGTAAGTTTTTATGGAATGTTTATATCACTATTCCCAGTCTCTTATTTATACTATAGTGTTAGTTGAGCGATCAGGTGCCGAAACTTGCACCTATCTTTGTTATATGATGTAGGAATCTTCCTGCACTTCGCTGAACGACAACCTTCAGCTCCCACTTCTTCAAGAATGATGGTGGTTTACAGTTGTCTCCGAAAAAGGCAAGACTGTGGCATGAATATATCGGCCCACTGTAGTCTGGCACCAGTTATTGACAGCAACCACAAACCTCTGAAATCAGAAGGATATGCCTCCTTCGTAATCAACAGCCTACAATAATATTCAACAACCAGTACAGGCACATTACAAACAAACATGCAAGATCAGCTCTTTACGACAATCCCTTTCACCAGTTTCTTTTGATGTGACCAGGTATACCAGTATTCCTCTCCCCCAATAGTTACAACGCCTCTGCAATTCCAGTAATAATCTGTTGTCCATACAATAGGATAGGTATTATGCTCCTGATGATAATCCTATATAATTTAGTTGGTCTACACCTCTCTGATAGTCTTTCATATGCTGGATCAATCTCTAGACTCTGTTTTGAGTCTGCCATAGACTCACTTACTTACAGTCGTATGTTAGTATCTCACATTCAAATTTTATTTCAAATAAAATGTTAAGAAAATCAATCTTACCACAGATGCAAGGAAATAACACAAGTAAACGATGACTAGGCAATATGGCACATTTTCGATCTGCCCTATGTCCAGGCTTTTCCTATGTTAGAAAATTTCTCCGCCTGCTCTCATCGATCTTGCTTTGCACAAAATTTACTTGAAATGGCAGTGAACAGTCCCCGTTTCGTACCAGCATCTACTGCTTAGTCCAATGGGACCATGTTTACATTTATTTTTGAATCTATCGTTTCAAATAACAACTCCCAATATGTTTCCAAGGCAAATATATTTTTAGTTTTAGGTCAACCAATCATACTTCGCCTTCCTTTAAAATCCATCCAATCAAATATCCCGTACCTTTTAATCTCATTTACCCAAAGTCGTTTTTTCAAAACATGCCATAAAAAATTATAAGCAGGCATGATCTTTACTTGACAGTCTGGTCGGGTAAACTATAGTATTATGGCTATAATTAGTTAATTAATGGACTATTTGCGTAACTATTACCATATTCTTTGACAACAAGTCCTAAGGTACACGAATATACAATTTATATGGGACTAGTTGGCTTGGTTCAGAAGTACACAGTTTTTTTTTCTAAGTTAGTGTTTTTATTTTTAGTCTACTACACGTTCAATTCTTTTCCATGTGCTGTCTTCTCTATTTACGTGATAATTACGTCCTTTGAAATAAGAGCTAAGGTTGTTTTTGTGACACGAGTTGTCTGCATGTTCTAACTTTTTCCTCGTATTTTGGGGAAACCCCTAAGGCAAGGCTTGCCCCTGTGCTAGTATTGGCTTTTAGTTTAAAATCAATGCGAAACGAATTAGCATTTCATCTATCCTTTCCCCTCCTCGTTCCACAATGCATTTTAGGCACATATTTTCTTAGAACTAAGAAAAGTGATTATGTCAAGGACGAATTTGAAAAATTTGGGTATTCGTTAGCAAATAATCTGAAGGCGTAGGCGATACCAACAGTTCTAGCAGAAAATTCTTTTATACTTTCTTATTTTGCCGTTATGCCCTATATTGTTATATATTAATTTAGATATTGTATTTAGAAATTCACTACACATGTCCCCCTTTTAGAACAGACGATCATATGTCAGTTCCTATTTCTAAATACACATAGATGAATTTACTATCTATGCCTGACGACTACTCTGATGTTCGTCGTACGGATGTCTGCTTAAAAAATCAGCTCCCACATTAGTTTTTTCCGGGAATGTACTCTATGGTAATCTGAAATGGCTGTAGAAGCAAAGACCAGCGTAATAACCTAGCATTTTCATGCCTTGCTTGTGACAGACACACGAGTGGTTTATGATCTGTCTGGATCCTAAATGATTGTCCATAGAGATAAATCTGGAACTTTTTTATACCCCAGATAACTGCCAGACATTCTTTTTCACTTGTTGAATATTTGTGTTCTGCTGTGTTCAACTTACGGCTAGCATAAGCTACTGGGGTTAATTCCCCATCAAGTGAATTTGACCGTTGTAATAGAGCTGCACCCAAACCGATATTACTCGCATCCGTTCTCAGAATGAATTCTTGACTTAAGTCAGGTAATTTCAAAATAGGCCCGCTTGTGAGCTTTTCTTTCAATTCTTGGTATGCTAATTCACATTGCGCCGTCCAAATAATTCTATCAGGATTTCCTTTGCGCGTTAAATCAGTCAATGGAGCACATATGGAGTTAAAGTTTTTTATATACTTTTGGTAAAAACCACATAATGAGACAAAAGATCGCACATCTTTTTTTGTTTGTGGTCTTGGTGCTTTTTTTAATTTCTCCAGGTTCTCGGGGTCAGGGGTCATGTTTCCCTGATGTACTGTGTGGCCCAAGAATTCCAGCTCTTTACATCCAGCACAGCATTTCGTCGGTCTAGCTGTCAAATTAATCTCTCTCAATCGATCAAACAACATATTCAGAGAGTTAATATGTTCCTCAAATGTTTCTGTTGCTATGAGAATATCATCCATGAAGTTGGTGATGCATGGATTCTTCAGGGGATCCAGTAACTTTCTCATCATCCTCGAAAACACACTCGGTGCATTTTTCAGCCCGAATGGCAACATATTAAATTCATAATGTCCTTCCGAGGTGCTAAAGGCTAAATAAGGTTTTACCTCCGGCTTTACTGGAATCTGATAGTAGCCTTTGCTCAGATCCACTTTAGAGAAATATTTAGCTCTATTCAGCCTGGCAAACAGCTGATTTGTATCAGGTAATGGATCCACCTGACCTTCTGTGACAGCATTCAGTTTCCTGTAATATATACACAGCCTGTGTTCTCCAGAGGGTTTTCTTAACAGAACCACACTGGAACTGTAGGGAGATTCACTGTGCGAGATAATCCCTTCTCTCAACAGATAATCTATCTCCTCCCTTAAAGCTTTTTCCTTAGCGAACGGAATCGAATAGGCTTTCATACAGATTGGTGTTGGGTCTATGAGTTTCATATCATACTCCAATAAATTTGTATGCCCCGGACGGTTCGTTAACACATCTGTATGATTATTCAAAACCTGTTGAACCCTCTCCCTCTGAATTTCCGTTAAGTGTGTGCTGATTTTTACCTGTGCGGCGGTTTCACAGGGATGTAATGGATATTCATGAGAAGTGAGTGGTTCCTTTTTCATCTCCATTGCAACAGACAAGGTCAGTAGGTGTGTCTCTTCCTGGTTTTCTCTGTCCAGATATTTCTTCAGGAGATTCACATGATAGATTTTCTCTTTCCCTTTCTTATCTATCTTATAATTTGTTCTAGACACCTTCTCTAGAACTGTATATGGACCTTGCCATCCAATTTGCAATTTATTCTGGCTGCCGGGCAGTAGAAGGAGCACCTTCTCTCCCACAAATAATTCTCGATCCTTCGCTTTCTTATTGTAATAGGCAGCATGCTTTTTCCTGGCTTGTCTCAAATTTTCATTGGCAAGTTTCCAGCCAGTTTTAAGACGAGTGGTCAGCTCGTTCACATATTGATATGATGAGGTAATATTTTCTTCTGCCTTTTCATCGGTCCAGGTCCTTAACAAGGCTTCCAATGGACCTTTTATTGGCTTTCCAAATAACAATGTTGCCGGGGCCATACCGGTTGAACTATGGGGTACCTCCCGATAGGCAAACAGGGCGGCGGAAAGGTACTGATCCCATGTATCTGGTTTTTCATGTGCCAACTTCCTCAGGATCAACATCAGAGTCCCGTTAAATCTTTCTACTTGGCCATTTCCTTGAGGATGATACGGGCTACAATGAAAGTGTTTGGCTTGAAAGATCCTGAATACTTCTTCTGTTAGTTTCCCCTTGAACTGTGAGCCATTATCAGTCAAGATGTGGTTGGGAAAGCCTAACCTGGTGAAGATTGTGAGTAATGCCTCTGCCACATGCTTCGAATCAATTGATGACAGGGCTACCGCCTCTCCCCACATAGAACAAGTGTCCACCAGAGTCAGAATGTAACTGTTCCTCCTCTTGGTCCGAGTGAGAGGTCCCACAATGTCCACGGCAACTCTTTCAAAAGGTGTTCCCACTATGGGCATTTCCCCTAGACTTACTGGAGCAGTCCAATGCTTTTGAGCTACCCGTTGGCACTATGGACAGGATTTTACATATCTCTTTATTTCTTCAGTTATTCCTGGCCATAAATAATGACAAGCTATACGCTGTCCTGTTGCGCTAATCCCCATATGACCACTGAAGGGAATCGCATGCCCTAGTTCCGACACTTTAGTCCTATATGAAATTGGAAGGACCAGCTGTCCGTGACCATTGGATCCATTTCCAGCCTTCCTATATATCAATTTGTTCTTCATATAGAAATCTCCCTTGCCTGGAGGTGTATGACATTTGGGCATTTTCTTAAAACAAGGCTTGAGGGTCTTATCCTCCGCCTGTGCCTTCCTCATCTCATCTGGATGGGTATTTATCGGATTATCCTCCTCCTTTTTAGACTGTGATCTGGTCTGCACTGTTGCCATGGTCACAGGTCTCTTGGGATTCCCCAAGAAGACATATCTACACCCCAATATCAGAGGGTAGGTTGGTTCATTTATCACTGCTGCTTTTATGATTCCTTCCACATATCGCGTTTTCACATTTATCCTGGCGACGGGAAGTGTCATGGTCGCTACTTCCTTGGTTGCAGTTTGAGTCTCCACTGTTTCTGTGGTGTATTGATCTGCCTGCACCAGGTGAGAACTCACAACTGAATCATAATCTAATCCAGTATCATACAAACACCTTATGGTGACACCATTGCATGTTACATCTTCACACACTGGGGGGTGGTAAGGTTCCTGTTGTTCAGTAAGGTTGACCTTTACTCCCTTTCTCCCCATTTTCATTGCAGCGAAAGTAGGAGTTTTCTTTCTACGTTATGGTTGTCCATCCGACAATGTTTACAATACTTCTTTCCTTGGTTAAAGGGTTTTCTGTCATTATATTTCCTTTCATTGAATTGTGAGGTTTTATTATTATAGTCATTGCGTGGCCTATCAAACTGGTGCTTACCTTTGTTCTGGTCTCTATGGTCAAACTTATTAAAGTTTTGAGGTGCCTTAAAATTGTCTACCTGTTTCTTTTTATTTCCAACTACCTCTGCTTGGGCTGCCTGATACCTCTCAGCGACATTGAGTAACTCACCCAGCCTCTCTGCACCTTGTTCCATGAGAAACTTTCTCAGGTCTGGAGCCATGGACTCTCTTAGTTTCTCAATAAGGATCATTTCCTTAAGATCTTGGGTTTTCCCCAGAGCAGTCCATTTCTCCAAGTAGGTCTCTAACCGTGCAGAGAACTGGTGATAAGTCTCACCCGACAGTAGTTTGGCATTCCTAAATTTTTTCCTATAAAATTCTCCATTCTTTTCATATCTTAACAAAAGAGCCTGCTTTAGCATGTCATAATTGTCCTGATCATCCCTGCTCATCTTGGCAAAAACTTCATAAGCTGTACCACGAAGCCCTTGTGATAACTTTAGGCTCCACCTTTCTCTCTCTAAACCATACGTGGTAGCCAAAAGTTCATATCTATTTAGGTAACTTTCTATGTCATCGTCTTTCTCAACAAAATGGTCTAAATGAAATTTCATAGCTGAGGTTGAGGCTCCCTGACTAACAGTAGCATCTGAGGCAAAGTGACTGGCACCATTTTCAGGAGCATGGCTTTGAAATTCTAACTCCCTGAGTCGTAACTCATGTTCCCTTTGTAATCTCTTCTCCTCCTTTTCTGCTTCCCTTTCTGCAGCCTGCCTTCTTTCCTCAGCTTCTCTGTCTGCAGCCTGTTTCCTTTCCTCTCTTTCTGTAGCTAATCTCTTTTTTTCTCTTTCTGCAGCTAATCTCTTTTCTTCTGCTTCCATCTTCTTTTCTTCAAACTGGAGCCGCTTTATTTCCGCCTCACGATCCGCCTCCAATGCCCTAGCCTCTTTGTCAGCCTCAATCTGCAGCCTCTTAATTTCTTTTTCAGCCTCTAACTTTCTTTCAGCCTCTTTTTCTAATCTTTTTTCTTCACGTTCAATAAATTTGTCACATTCAGTTGTGACATAAGCAATCATAATTTGCCCCTCCATTCCCAATTCTTTAGCAGCCTGCACAGCAGCAGATCGAAACTTTGCCAGATCAGCCATTTTGTACCAGGCAAACCTTTAAATTTCTAACTAGACAAATTTCTAGTTATAACTAACAATTTCTAATTATAACTAAGAACAACCACAGGCACTGATAGCTCAACCACTATTTAATTTCTCCAAAAAGGAATGCTTTTAGTTTTATTCTATCTGAGATTCCTAATATAATTGATAATATTTTAAGAATTTAAAATCCCAGAAGCAAACTACCCAATATAGCTGGTGTTATGAAAATTAAATCCCTAGGAGCGAGACCCCAATATATGTGGTGGGTTTGATGTTAATACAGTTTGTTGTTAAGAAATCTTAGTGTACTGAATGAGGTCAGCTGTGAAGGTCCCTGAATATAATAAATATTAGAGTAAATTTCCAGGGCACCTTTCTACTACCACCACTATGATCCCATTCAGACTTAATCTATATAGAATGTAAGATGACTACGTTTGGTGTCTAGGGTTATGAAATGTTAGTGTAAGGTTGCATTAACCAACTGAACATATAAACAATTACACAAATTATTTTATTAGCCAATACAACACAACAGTACCACGACAATCACATACGAACTACACTTTAAAAGACTATCTTTAGTAAGTCGGTGGTTGAAAGTTAATGTTTTTCAATTTATTGTCCTGAATCTGATTTATTTGGAATCAGGACTGTCAATCAATAGTGAAATCATAGAAATTAATTACATCAATCAATTTACACAATGGGTCTTCTGACCATAATACACATATTATTATATAAGAGTGTAGTTGTATTGTCTAACTGAGGTGACTTCTAGTATACACTGGTTGATTGTTTATTATCATCATCTCTGCATGTTGTTTGTAAGTTTTTATGGAATGTTTATATCACTATTCCCAGTCTCTTATTTATACTATAATGTTAGTTGAGCGATCAGGTGCCGAAACATGCACCTATCTTTGTTATATGATGTAGGAATCTTCCTGCACTTCGCTGAACGACAACCTTCAGCTCCCACTTCTTCAAGAATGATGGTGGTTTACAGTTGTCTCCGAAAAAGGCAAGACTGTGGCATGAATATATCGGCCTACTGTAGTCTGGCACCAGTTATTGACAGCAACTACAAACCTCTGAAATCAGAAGGATATGCCTCCTTCGTAATCAACAGCCTACAATAATATTCAACAACCAGTACAGGCACATTACAAACAAACATGCAAGATCAGCTCTTTACGACAATCCCTTTCACCAGTTTCTTTTGATGTGACCAGGTATACCAGTATTCCTCTCCCCCAATAGTTACAACGCCTCTGCAATTCCAGTAATAATCTGTTGTCCATACAATAGGATAGGTATTATGCTCCTGATGATAATCCTATATAATTTAGTTGGTCTACACCTCTCTGATAGTCTTTCATATGCTGGATCAATCTCTAGACTCTGTTTTGAGTCTGCCATAGACTCACTTACTTACAGTCGTATGTTAGTATCTCACATTCAAATTTTATTTCAAATAAAATGTTAAGAAAATCAATCTTACCACAGATGCAAGGAAATAACACAAGTAAACGATGACTAGGCAATATGGCACATTTTCGATCTGCCCTATGTCCAGGCTTTTCCTATGTTAGAAAATTTCTCCGCCTGCTCTCATCGATCTTGCTTTGCACAAAATTTACTTGAAATGGCAGTGAACAGTCCCCGTTTCGTACCAGTATCTACTGCTTTGTCCAATGGGACCATGTTTACATTTATTTTTGAATCTATCATTTCAAATAACAACTCCCAATATGTTTCCAAGGCAAATATATTTTTAGTTTTAGGTCAACCAATCATACTTCGCCTTCCTTTAAAATCCACCCAATCAAATATCCCGTACCTTTTAACCTCATTTACCCAAAGTCGTTTTTTCAAAACATGCCATAAAAATTATAAGCAGGCATGATCTTTACTTGACAGTCTGGTCGGGTCCACTATAGTATTATGGCTATAATTAGTTAATTAATGGACTATTTGTGTAACTATTACCATATTCTTTGTCAACAAGTCCTAAGGTACACGAATATACAATTTATATGGGACTAGTTGGCTTGGTTCAGAAGTACACAGTTTTTTTTTTCTAAGTTAGTGTTTTTATTTTTAGTCTACTACACGTTCAATTCTTTTCCATGTGCTGTCTTCTCTATTTACGTGATAATTACGTCCTTTGAAATAAGAGCTAAGGTTGTTTTTGTGACACGAGTTGTCTGAATGTTCTAACTTTTTCCTCGTATTTTGGGGAAACCCCTAAGGCAAGGCTTGCCCCTGTGCTAGTATTGGCTTTTAGTTTAAAATCAATGCGAAACGAATTAGCATTTCATCTATCCTTTCCCCTCCTCGTTCCACAATGCATTTTAGGCACATATTTTCTTAGAACTAGGAAAAGTGATTATGTCAAGGACGAATTTGAAAAATTTGGGTACCGTTTTGTTCGGCTATTCGTTAGCAAATAATCTGAAGGCGTAGGCGATACCAACAGTTCTAGCAGAAAATTCTTTTATACTTTCTTATTTTGCCGTTATGCCCTATATTGTTATATATTAATTTAGATATTGTATTTAGAAATTCACTACAGGTAAGAAAACGAAGATGGCTGTATACCGCTCCACCTATGTCCCAGTCTTGACATATGGATGCGAGTCATGGGCAATGACTACAGCCCACAAACGCCAGATCCTAACCTCAGAAATGAGGTATCTGAGGAAGGTGGTTGAAGTAACAAGAAGAAACATGGTCCGCAACCAGACGATACATCAAGGGCTAAAATCCCACCCCCTGCAGACCCAAGTAGAACAGTCCCTGCTAAGATGGTTTGGCCATGTCTGCAGAGTGGGAGAAGATCGGCTACCACGACAAGCATGGTAAACAAAGAGATAGGGATCCAGACCCCAGGACGACCCAGAGTCCGCTGGGAGGACAACGTTAGACAATCTTTGAAGGATCAAGGACTAGAATGGAACCAGGCCAGGAGGAAAGCCGATAGGATAGTCTGGCGCTCTCTCTTCCAAACCTCTACACCTCACGGTAGAAGGGGAACGACTAAGTAAGTAAGTGGTTGATAAGGGACATCCCTGCCGCACTCCTGTGTCCACCTCAAACGTTAGGATGCTCTGCCCAACACCGCATGTGAAATTAGCAATAAGGCTTTAATGATGGAGACTAGGCATTTAGGTATTCCATAAGCCCTCAGGATTTTCCATAGGCTGTCCCTGTGTATGCTGTCAAATGCCTTTTCAAAGTCAACAAAATTTATATACAGCTGCCTGTGCTGTTGTGAAGACTGAACTATTATGTTCCTGAGAGTGGATGGTGGATATGTGATCTGCACATTATCTGTTTCTTCTGAATCCTCCTTGTTCCTTCCTTAGTTAATGGTCTAATAGTCTTGACATTCTTTGAATAATTATTCTGCTTAATATTTTACTGGGAGCTGATAGGAGAGTAATTCCTCTCCAGTTGTTGCAGCCAGTGAGGTCATCTTTCTTCGGCAATTTAACAAGTATTCTTTTGTTCCACTCCACTGGTGTTGTCGTCGTTTGCCAGATTTGTGCAAATAGTGGTTCTAATAGCCCTGCTGCTAATACAGGATGTGTTTTAAATAGCTCTGTATTTAGTTTGTCATGGCCTGGAGCTTTTTCCGTTCTTCAACCCTTTGATAGCTGTAATGATTTCTTCCCTACGTGAAATATCTGTATTTATAGCTAGATCATTTTCAGTCTGTGGAATATTCAGTTGTGACTCTGGAGGTGCTTTATTTAGAGTTTCTCTGAAGATGTTCTGCCAGTTCTGCTTCTTGCCTCTCTTCTGTGGTGATGAGATTTCCGTTCTCGTCTCTAACTAATGTAATGTTGTTTGCGCCCCATAGTCCACTGATTGCTTTTGTTACTTTGTACACTGTGCTTTACTCATTCTGTCACCGTTCACTTTGCTATGAGCATTATAAAATGCTCAAGCAGGAATTATAAGCGGTGATTTAGTTTTGGTTAGGAGGGAAGGTATGAAAAAATGGTTTAAGAAATAAGAATAGATTTGAATAAAGACTATTTGTCTTGCTAAAAGGGAAATAAGATGAGTGAAATCATGCTTTGATCAAAGGGAGAAGACTCTAATTATTAAAGTCAGGGGAGGAAAGTGCTTAATTACACATAAGTAGATTTGGTGAGTTGGTAATTATGGTTTAGAAAATGTACATATAAGAATTGTATAGCAAGCTTTAGAGAAGACAATATAAGGTTAAGTCAAATTATGCAAAGGGAGACAATGGTTAATTACCTCCCTTATATGATCAAGTGAGTTGAGAAAAAAAATATGCACGTGAAAAGTTTACCAGGACAACGGATGACACTTCACTGAGTTGTTTACACAGCGGATAAGCGTGAACATATTTCAGCTGAGCGAAGAATAGGAGGAACCAATGAATTTACAGTAAACAAGGACAGATGAGCTAGTAATGATTTTATAGAAGAGAACCCATTTAGACACGCTGTGGAGCGGACGCATTTTCGGAGGAGCAGTCCTAGTTAAGGACGTAGAGTGGCAGGAATGTGTATTCTGCCAGGCTCAAGTTCAATTTCTGTGGGAAACAGAATGAATACTTCTGAAGAATCCTATAGACCTAGTTAGAGAAGTAGAATCTATTCACAGATGAAAGACAGAACTGTGTTTAAAATATAGGTTTAGAGATAAGAGGTGATAGTAAGAAATATGAGTGTTGTGAGGATTCTGTGCAACCAAAGTAAGTAGGTCCTTTGGCTCATAACTTTTGATAGACATTGAATAGAATGATTTCAGAAGTAGAAATAAAGCATTACAAGGTTAACGACGCTTACAACTAAGTGAGCGCAGAATAATGAGAAACGAAGCTGAAGCTACAAAATTGACTGAGGTGAATAACCTGAGACTAATTAAGTGAGCTGAGAAGATTTTACAGGAGAACAGGGATTTAATAGCCGTGCTGGGCTATTGTATAATGAACTTTGCAACATCGACTGCTACAAGTGAGATGAGTAAGCAATTGAAGGCTGATTGTATTTACAGGATGAAACATGCGCTCTCTAGCAGGTAGAAGTATGAGGATGCCGCAACAGGTGTACCCAATGTATTGATTTGCATATATGAATTTTTAGATGATGGTATTTGATTAAATTGAGTCAAAATTGACAGGATTAGTAGATGAAAGAAAACAACTCAGGAAAGAGTTGATGAAAGGCTTGGGAGAAGCCAGAATAAATAGAAAAGCCTTAAGGGAAGAAAATATGTATAAACCATACCTGAATATGTTCTCAGGCAGAGAGCTATAACTATATATATAGGTATGTGAATGTGCCCAGAAGGAATGGGACATACAAGAGGCAGTTAGGAAATGTTTGTACCTGGAATTTGTACCACATGCCTCCTGTTATGATGGAATTTTTGATGTAAATAAATCACTTGTTTTGATGGAACACTTCTCAAGTTGGGTTAACTCTCTAAAAGGTTGTTGAGTGCTTGAGTAAACAAGATAATAGACATAAGGGAATAACTACTATACGAAGTTGTCACTTAAGTAACATCATAAGAAGGGATGGAACGAGTTTAGGTTGGAAGTTTGAGGAAATATCATCCAGGAATCAATAACTCTGGCGGTGAGGACCAGTATTAAGGTATACTCTTACTTGGAAGATAGGTCAATGGACCAAATTGACAAATAGAAGGTAGACAACTAGGCCTGCCCCAGTCACCTAGTTTACTATAATAAGAAGAGATAGTACTGTCACATATTATTAATTGGTGCCTTCTTGGACCAGTCTAAATCAACACACCGGCACTGTGACAATTCCTCGGTTCTGCTTCTTCTGCTAGACTTGCAAGGTTATCTATGAATGTCCTTTTTTTCAGCTCAGGCTTGACGTTCTATTTCCTTGCTCAGCTGACAGTACTGTTCACTTTATATTTCATTCACCGAATGGAACGTTCCTTCTATTTTCTTTCTTTTGATTTCATTTCTCATCCCAATGGTTTTCAACGTTTCTGGTGTTATCCAGTCTTGTATCTTCCTTTCCTGGAATCCCAAGCAAGTTTTGCTGCTTTGTCTATGTACTGCTGAAATCGTACTGAATTTCTGGTCAACATCTCGAACTACTGGCTCTTCCTGTCTCTTGGCAGTTTGATAATGTTTCTTTATATTAGATACAAATGCGTTTCTCGTGGAGAGTTCTTCAATTTGCTGATGTCAAATCTTTTCTGCTTTATTATTTCTGGCCCAATCGTCCTGATCTTCATTTTTATTCTTGCTAGTACTAGGCGGTGATCACTTCCACATCTGCGCCTGTTCTTACTTTCACATCTGCGCCTCTTCTTACTTTCACATCTTACAGAGAATGCCTTCATCGGCAGTTGATCATTATGTCGTCTACCTGGTTTCTGTCGGGGCCATTTGGTGACTCCCAAGTTCATCTGTAAATTTCCTTGTGTGGAAAAGGTGTTGCACCAGTGACAAGGTTGTTAATGGCATAAAAACCTATGAATTTATCACCATTGTAGCAAAGATTTATTTGCTGGAGAGGTTAGGATGGTAAAAGATAAGAAAGATTGTTGTGTAAGTGTCAACCGTGTGAGGTCAAGCTATGTAAGACCTTAAGTCTAATGGTTGATGATGTTTAGTCTCAAGGGACCTAACGCTACCTCTCTAGATCTCACACGGTGTTGTATTTTAATTCTAATGTGTGGTGTTTGATGTGGCTAGTGTCTAGGGAATGCAATGAAATGATGGTACATCAAAACAACACACTACAACTCACTAAAGTAAATGAATAAGTCTGTGGTTAAAGTTTGAATTTAGAATATTTTTTGTACAATTTTATTATGCCTGTCCTTCAATTTCTTTTGGACAGGTCTTTTAAAACTGAGGAAAATATATATGACACTAATGTTTAACCAAAAAGGACTCTTTGTCCAATAATGATAATATTAATACTAAAATGTTCTTTTAGGTGTCTTCACAGAATATTATTTAGTAATTATTTATGTGAGTCATTTATTTGCGGAGCTGTGGTTGTCATCACGCCCCTGGGTGTAAAAGTTAATTGGTAGGGAATCAATTTAACTCCCGTTGAACTGTCAGAGTGCCCAGACAATGGCACATCACCTTTAATTCATATGAGTAGTTTCAGACTGATGATATGGCTCTGCAGAGAACTTCAGCTCCCAGAAATTCACTTGGGCTAATAGTATACAGGATGCCCTTTACTGGAGACGTTACTGTCTTCAAATATTTCTTCAGGTTTCCTGTCACCGGCTGGTAACAGGAAATAAAACCCTGCAACAAAAAGTACACCCGGCCTTTTTATATCTGGTGTATACCTCAATTAACTATATCTACATGATATGATGGGGTCAGCCTCGTGTACATACAAGTGCACCAGCCCCTAATTCATATGACTTCACATCCTACTGTGACCACACATCAGGTCCATATGGCGGATACGCCACTGTAATTTTACATAGTTTCTTCAACACAATTTAAATTTAATATGTACATCTCCTTCTTTATAATATTCTTCTATTCCTAAATATAAACGCTCTAGGCATGTTGATAAGTGTTCCTCGAACACTGAGGCTTGCTATTCTATCTTGATCTTACAATAAATATTAATTACAACAATGCAATATTCAAACATAAATCTAATGCGAATACTCAAACTGCTTCTATAGGCATGTCATTCACTTTCCCAATTGGCAGTATCAACCTTTTGCCTTTGCAAATAATACATAATAATATATCAATTCTTCTTACCACAATTCAATGAAATAAACACAGGTACGATGATTGGCAAAAATTCAGCTTTGCCGCTGGCTAGACTGTGAACTTTTATTTATTAGTTTTAGTTTTTTTTTAAAGTCACACTTCTACTCTCATCGTCCTTAGTAAGGGAATGATTCTATACAAATGGCGTCAAGCCTTCAAAGCTTTCCTTATTATCAAATGAGCTGGCCAATTTTTTTTTTTTTTTTTTTTTTTTGCGTACGCCCGCTAATACTCGAGGCGAAATCTCAGGTTATTATTAATGTCTAACCTGACATTGATTTTACGTGAGTATCCCTTTTTTCTTGTACAGAGGCTGGTGTCCCTCGCCATTCTGGCAAATACTCTCCGATTTCGGAAGTACCCATTACAGCTGGGTCGGCTCAGGAGCCGCCAGTCCCTGGTCGACGACACCTCTTCAAATGTCCTCGCCAGGTCTCGAGTTAATCCAGTCCAATTCCCGGTCGACGAAAAATCCTCAAATGCCGTCACCCGGGTTAGATCCTGGATCACCCGGTCGCCAGAGCGGTGAGGTAACCACTACGGTAGCGCGGCTCCCCATCTGGCCAATGAAATCTGGCGACTACCAATTTTGAATTGAATTTTGAAAAAAACAAACTCCAAACATACTGTGTGTTTTCCGGTCTGTTGGTTAGCCTGCCTTAGATACTACTCTGCAAAATATATTTTATTTTGGGCCAACCAATAACCTCTCCCTTCCTCCTAGAGTCTTAACCAATCACATGAATTACCCTCTTCTGCCTCTTTTCAAAAATGCGTCCAAAAATGTTACCAATAAACTGAGCAAAAACAACAGTTCGTTCGTCTTACTGTCCGTAGATATATAGTATTATTTCAATATCTTGGTTATTAATTGGGCGATTTTGTATATTGAAATATACTATTGAACAGGAGACTCTACTCTATTAATCAGTATAAGTTTAATTGCCCTATTCATTGTCGTTTGTATTTTCATATTTTTCCTGTTAGTCGTCAAGTTTTCCTTTTCTATTGTTTTTATTCAAAATAAAACAACTTGTCTGTGTTTCGTCAGAAATACACTACTTGCCAGGAAATGAGTGCTGTGTGTGTGTTTATACACTACCGTCTCCCTATCTAAGCGGTTATACATTTCAACTGCGTGACTATAGAACGAGGCATGCATGTGGCTTTGCGTCGTTTTTTTCAAATCTGCCGACAGCAATACTACGCGCGTTCGTTACAATTTGCGTTTCGAAACCAACTCGTCAATGGTGGCCTTTTCCGTCTCTTCTTCACCCCTCCCCGTTTCTTTCTTCTCTCACTCTTTCTTGGAACGAATACGCCTTGATTTTGTCAAAATGTTATATTTAATTCTCAAGGACGAATTAGGAAAAGCTAGTACCATTTGCTTTGTTGCTTTGCGCTGGGCTTGACAAACTGCGGGCGCGGGTGACGAAGCTGATCACAACTCCACTATTTTATCTCTACATTATTTTGACTTTATAACAATAGTTATTTTATCTATTTGATCTGGGTATTAAGGATCTCACTACATATCTCCCCACTTAAGAACATGCTTCCTGATGCAAGTTCATGATCCGAGATACACATAGATCAAATTTGCTCCTTAGGCCTTTTGACTACTCTGATGTTCGTCATAAGGGTGCCTACTCAAGAAATCTGCACCCACATTTTGTGAACCAGGAATGTATTCGATAGTAAATGAATAAGGTTGGATGAGCAACGACCACCTTAATAAACAAACATTTTCATGCTTGGCCTGTGCTAAGAACACTAAAGGCTGGTGATCTGTTTGGATCACGAATGTTCTCTCATAGAGATAGATCTCTAACTTTTTTATAGCCCAGATTAAAGCTAAACTATTCTTTTTCAATTGTTGAGTAGTTTGATTCCGCTCTGTTTAACTTGCGACTGGCATAAGCGACTGGGTTTAATTCCCCATTTGGTGAAGATGACCTCTGTAACAAAGTGGCCCCCAGGCCCACATTACTAGCGTCCGTTCTTACCACGAATTCCTGAGTCAAATCAGGTAATTTCAAAATAGGCCTGCTAGTGAGTTTTTCTTTTAATTCATTATAAGCCAATTCGCACTGTGCCGACCATTCAATCTTATCAGGTTTTCCTTTACGAGTCAAATCTGTCAGAGGCGCACACACAGAATTAAAGTTTTTAATATATTTTTGATAAAAGCCACAAAGTGACACAAAAGATCGCACATCTTTTTTGGTCTGTGGTCTGGGTGCTCTCTGCAATTTTTCCAGATTCTTGGGATCAGGGGTCATGCTACCCTGATGTACAGTATGTCCCAAGAATTCTAGTTCCTTACATCCTATACAACATTTCGTTGGTCTAGCAGTTAAGTTTGCCTCTCTGAGTCTATCAAACAGCATGTTCAAAGAGTTAACATGGTCCTCAAATGTTTCCGTCGCGATAAGAATATCATCCATGAAATTGGAGATACATGGATTTTTCAGCGGTTCCAACAGTTTTCGCATCATTCTGGAAAACACACTCGGCGCATTTTTCAACCCAAACGGTAACATGTTAAATTCATAGTGCCCTTCCGATGTGCTAAACGCCAGATAAGGTCGAATCTCAGGCTTCACTGGTATCTGGTAATACCATTTACTGAGATCTACCTTGGAAAAATATTTTGCCTTATTCAGTCTGGCAAACAGTTGATTAGTATCAGGTAATGGATCCACCTGACTTTCTGTGACAGCATTCAGTTTCCTGTAATCTATGCACAGTCTATGTTCCCCAGATGGTTTTCTCAACAAAACCACACTAGAGCTATAAGGAGATTCACTGAGAGAAATAATCCCTTCTTGTAACAAATAATCTATCTCCTCTTTCAAAGATTTTTCTTTTGCGAATGGGATAGGATAGGCTCTCATACAGATGGGTGTTGGGTCTAATAGTTTCATATCATATTTCAACAAATTTGTGTGCCCCGCCTTATCCGTTAACACGTCTGTATGTTTCTCCAGAACCTTTTGAATCTTCTCCCTCTGCCCTTTGGTCAGGTGATTACTGATCTTCACATGTGCAAACGTTTCACAGGGTTTCAGTGGATATTCAAAAGAGGTGAGAGGTTCCTTTTTCATTTCGGTTGCTATGGCCAAGGTCATTAAGTGTGTTCCTTTCAAATAACTTCTTTCTTGATATTTCTTTAGGAGGTTCACGTGATAGACTTTTTCCTTTCCCTTCTTGTCTATCTTGTAGTTTGTTCTGGATACCTTTTCCAAAACTGTATATGGACCTTGCCATCCGATTTGAAGTTTATTGCTGCTGCCGGGTAGTAGAAGAAGCACCTTCTCCCCTACAGCAAGCTCCCTATCTTTCGCTTTCTTATTGTAATATGCAGCATGTTTCTTCCTGGCTTGTCTAAAGTTATCATTTGCAATTTTCCAGCCAGTTTTTAAACGAGTGGTCAGTTTGTCCACATATTGATATGATGAGGTAACAGTCTCTTGTGCCTTCTCATCTGTCCACGTCCTCAATAAAGCTTCCAATGGACCTTTAATTGGCTTACCAAATAGTAGTGTCGCTGGTGCAATTCCAGTCGAATTATGGGGTACTTCCCGGTACGCAAAGAGTGCCGCTGGCAAGTATTGATCCCATGTATCCGGTTTTTCATGTGCCAACTTCCTCAGATGGATATCAGTGTCCCGTTGAACCTTTCCATCTGGCCGTTCCCTTGGGGGTGGTACGGACTACAATGAAAGTGCTTGGTTTGGTAGATCCTGAAAATTTCCTCAGTCAGTCTCCCCTTGAACTGTGATCCATTATCAGTCAAGATTTGGTGAGGGAAACCTAACCTAGTGAATATGGTGAGTAATGCCTCTGCCACATGTTTCGAATCGATTGACGACAAGGCTACCGCCTCTCCCCACATTGAACAAGTGTCCACCAGAGTAAGGATGTAACTGTTCCTCCTCTTGGTTCGTGTGAGAGGTCCCACAATATCCACTGCAACTCTTTCAAAAGGGGTTCCCACTATTGGCATCTCCCCTAGAGTTGCAGGTGCAGTCCAATGCTTTGGAGCTACCCTTTGACATTCTGGGCAGGATTTTACATATCTCTTTTTATCTTCCGTTATTCCTGGCCAAAAATAATGACAAGCTATACGCTGTCCTGTTGCGCTAATCTCCATGTGACCACTGAAAGTGATAGCATGTCCTAACTCCATCACTTTTTCCCTATATGAAGTGGGAAGTACCAGCTGTCCGTGACCATTTGAACCAGTTCCGGCCTTCCTATATATGAGTTTATTCTTCATATAAAATTCTCCTTTGTTAGGAGGGGTTTGGCATTTTGGGAGTTTCTTAAAACACGGCTTCAGTGACCTATCCTCAGCCTGTGCCTTCCTCATCTCCTCTGGATGAGTATTTATAGGTTCATCTTCCTCCTTCTTCGACTGTGACCTGGTCTGCACTGTTGCCATGATCACAGGTCTCTTGGGATTCCCCAAGAAGACATAACGACACCCCAATATCAGAGGGTAGATGGGTTCGTTTATCACTGCTGCCTTGATTACTCCTTCCACATAGCGAGTTTTCACAGTTATCCTTGCGATGGGAAGTGTCATGGTTGCTACGTCCTTAGTCGCCTCTTGTATCTCCACTGTTTCTGTGGTATACTGATCTGGGTTCACTAGGTGAGAACTCACGACTGAATCAAAATCTAAACCTGTATCATAAAGGCACCTTATGGTGACACCATTACATTCAACATCCTCACAAACTGGGGGGTGATAAGGCTCCTGCTGTTCAGTAGGTTTGTCCTTTAATCCCTTGTTCCCCGTTTTCATTGCAGCGAAGGTAGAAGGTTTATTGTTACAGACTTTGGTGTCATGAGTGTCCCTCTTACACCATTTACACCATTGCTTTCCTTGGTTGAAAGGTTTTCTTTCATTGAATTTCCGGTCATTGAACTGTGGGTTTCTATCTCTATGGTCGAATCTTGGCCTATCAAAATTGGGCTTACCTCGGTTTCCCTGATCTCTATTATCAAATTTATTTGAGTTTTGTGGGGCTTTATTGTTATCTATATGTTTCTTTCTTGCGCCAGCTACTTCTGCCTGGGCCGCCTGATACCTCTCAGCGACATTAAGTACCTCACCCAACCTCTCTGCACCTTCTTCCATGAGAAACTTTCTCATGTCTGGAGCCATGGACTCTCTCAATTGCTCTATCATGATCATCTCTTTAAGATCTTGGGTTTTCCCCAGAGCAGTCCATTTCTCCAAATAGGTTTCCAATCTGGCAGAGAATTGGTGGTATGTCTCCCCAGACAAAAGCTTGGCATTTCTAAACCTCTTTCTATAAAACTCACCATTTTTCTCGTATCTAATCAAAAGAGCCTGCTTTAACAAGTCATAACTGTCTTGGTCGTCCCTGCTCATTTTTGCAAAAACTTTATAAACTGTTCCCCTAAGACCCTGGGATACCTTCAGACTCCACTTTTCTTTTTCCAACCCATAAGTTGTAGCTAGTACCTCGAATATATTTAAAAATGACTCTATGTCATCCTCCCTTTCAACAAAATGATCTAAATGGAACCCCATGGCTGAGTTAGAGGCCCCATGACTGGCAGTAGCATCAGAGGTAGATGGGCTGTGACCATTTTCAGGAGCATGGCCTTGCAACTCTAACTCCCTTAGTCGTAACTCGTGCTCCCTCTGTAATCTCTTATCTTCCTTTTCAGCCTCCATCTTCTTAACCTCAGCCTCCATCTTTTTCTCCTCAAATTGGAGCCTCTTAATTTCAGCCTCCCTATCAGTCTCTAATGCCCTAGCCTCCTTGGCAGCCTCAATTTGTAATTTTTTCATTTCTTTATCTGCTTCTAATTTAATAAACCTGTCACACTCTGAAGTTACGTATTGAACCAGAGGTTGCCCCTCCATTCCCATCTCTTTTGCAGCCTGCACAGCAGCAGATCTAAACTTGGCCAAGTCTGCCATCTGATCAATTCTAAAATGTTATAACTTTACTAATATAACACTAATTACAACTCTAATTAAATTATTCCAGGCTCTGACAATTCATCAATTTCCCAATTCTTTGGCAATATTAATAATTGGGATTCTTTAAGTAAAATAGAAATGATGTTAATGCTAAATCCCCGAACAGGACCCCAATTTATATGTGGTAAGGTTATGAGAATTCAAAATCCCGGAGCGAGCGTCCCAATATATGTAGCAAAGTTTTATTTGCTGGAGAGGTTAGGGTGGTAAAAGATAAGAAAGATTATTGTGTAAGTGTCAACCGTGTGAGGTCAAGCTATGTAACACCTTGAGTCTAATGGTTGATGATGTTTAGTCTCAAGGGACCTAACGCTACCTCTCTAGATCTCACACGGTGTTGTATTTTAATTCTAATGTGTAGTGTTTGATGTGGCTAGTATCTAGGGAATGCAATGAAATGATGGTACATCAAAACAACACACTACAACTCACTAAAGTAAATGAATAAGTCTGTGGTTAAAGTTTCTTCTTCTTCTTCCTCGTTCGCCTTCAGACTTCCACATTTATGACTCTAATAAAGGCAGTAGTCAACCCAAGGCTCCCAACATCTCCAAACAGTTTTTCGTTGACAGAAGTGGGTTGTTGCCATATGCTACTCCGTTCATTACTGTATGTTGGGCAGTATTGCAGCAGGTGTTCGACTGTCATTGGGCTGGTACCGCAGGTGCAGAGATCTGTTGCACCAATTTTGTATTTGTGGTACAGATGGGGTCTGTCATCTCATGGTGGTTTGCGTTGCACTATGTTGTGCGCCTTGCGGCCCAGTGCATCCGTCTTCAGCATGCATTTGTTCGGGACTGCTTCCCTAGCCTCTGGTTTTCCGTGACCTTCCTACAAGGCAGCAGTTGTTTTACATCAGAGTTGTCTCTCCTAGGAGAGCTATCTTTCTGGACTAACGAGTCTTTCCTACCTGGGTTTGTGTGAAGTTGTCCTTCTCTTAGGTGGATTGTCAACCAAGACTACATGCTTTATACGAAGTGAAGACATTTGTTGATGACGCCATTATAGTAAAAGAATGTGAAGAAAGCACACGTAATCTTTTTGTGAACAGAATTTTCTGACATGACAAGATGGCTGACAATGTCGTTAGCTGAACATTCCAAAATCATGCCCTCATTCAGGTATATACGTAACATGCAGACATTGCATGTAGCACAAAACATGGGGGAAGTCTCCTCACATGAACCTACTGGCTCGTACCAAGTCAATCACTTACGAAAAATTGCATTAAAGCGGGAAAAAACTCCAACATCTCGAATTACAAACTGTGTCGGACATCTTGAACCGGAAGCAAAGTGCGTATTTTAAGTTTGAATTTAGAATATTTTTTTGTACAATTTTATTATGCCTGTCCTTCAGTTTCTTTTGGACAGGTCTTTTAAAACTGAGGAAAATATATGTGACACTAATGTTTAACCAAAAAGGACTCTTTGTCCAATAATGATAATATTAATACTAAAATGTTCCTTTAGGTGTCTTCACAGAATATTATTTAATAATTATTTATGTGAGTCATTTATTTGCGGAGCTGTGGTTGTCATCACGCCCCTGGGTGTAAAAGTTAATTGGTAGGGAATCAATTTAACTCCCGATGAACTGTCAGAGTGCCCAGATGTCGTAGATTTTTGATAGGAGAATTAAGACTTGGGTTGGTCCCTTCTGAATAGATTAGAATAAGTGATAGTCACAGTGAGAAGTAGTAATAGCAATAAATTTCCACGAGTGAGATGGTAGACATGTGATAGAGGCTGTCTCTGAAATCAAGAAATCTTCTCTCTTTCACCTATCTTTTACGACAGATTTAGATTGAGTCAGACAGTCTACACACATATATATGAAATATATATATCCACTCACATACATACACGCATAAGACGACAGTTAGACGTACAGACGTGGGAAAAACTATGACAATGATTATATGAATAGTTTGGGAAAACGAACTGACCGACACGCTGGAATAAATTTTATGAGTAGTTTATTTATCAAGACTAAACTTCTCTCACAACATATCAAATCACATCAAGCATATACAAAAAAAACATAAACAAAAAATCAGAAATGCTACCAGAATGATAGACCCGTTGGTATGATCCTTCCCTCGATGGATAGCCCACAGTCCCGTTAGAAGAAAGTGATAGCCCAAAGAGTCACAGATACATATGATTTAGTCTAAAATTCTTCCCCTTTAAGGTATGAACAGAATGGATACTCTGATCTAGTAAAATGGAATATATATATATATATATATATATATATATATATATATATATATATATATATATATATATATATATATATATATATATATATATAGATATATATATATATATATATATATAGTTAGCAATACCTTGCATAAAGAAATGTTATGACAGCAAAAATGAATGGGTGTCAAAATACCACCATAAAGGGATCGCTCAGTCCTGCATTCACTCTATTCATTCAACTGTGCTCACGTGCATTTTTCAACAACAACAAAAAAATATTTTTAGGACTTGCCCATACAGAATCTTCAATGGTAATCTTGGCCAAGAAAACCCCAGGTCCAAAAAGACGGATTGAATTCACTACTTCCGGGACCGTTCTCTTGGGAATACTATTGTTTTGGATGTCTGTTTAGGTCACATAAAATTGTCCAGGCACGAGCGTTTATAGCTAGCACAGTGTCAACATCTTAGATTTCAAACGAATGAGGAATGTCAGGTCGGCACCTTTTCTCAATATAGGAATTTAATTGGTAACACCACCACTTGTCAACAGTGTCGGGAAATTTACTGATTGAAATATGTTACTTGCCACCAAGGCGGAAAAATGACTAGAGTTTTCTCAGGAAGAATCAAATCAGGCTCGATGACCCGTTACTTCTTTAACCTCTTAAAGTTCTTGTAAAAGTTATACATCAAATCTTTAAGGTAAGAATGTTTGTTGTTTTCTTCACAGATTTATCTCTTTTACTCAAACGCTGGCAAAGTTAGGGTACCACAGTTTCACTATATATAAATGGAAAAAACACATATCAAATAATTATACATACTATAACTCGGATATGACTGATAATTTTAAATTGCAAGCGTAGTGCTTGACTTATCATTTAAATTTTCCCGTGAAATAAGTTATATATAAAAATCATCTATCCTCATGAATTAGGAATACGTGCGTATTCCGTCAACACTCATGAGGCTTCTAGCATTTATAAGTTAGTTTAGAAAGTTTATTCTCGTCTGATTATTTTAGCAGTAAAATTAAACTCATTTATTAGCCGACTGAGTTTAAGCTAGAAATATAATTTCTGTTTTCCACTGTAACTCGTCACTATAAAATAATACAGACTATATAAATTAAGCGCTCTGCACCAAATCTAACTAGAGAAATAAAATAAGCGATTTAACACTTTAAACACTTCACAAAATACTAGAATATAATATATGATATTTTACCTCCAAACAGAATTACAGTTTCACAACGACTAGGATAATTCACTAGATAGGTATTTAGAAGCTCGGCAAAAATTAACGAGAAACTAATGACTTCGCTATACAAGCTTCATTCACTAGCACGAGTGATTCTGTCTACTGCAAGTTGGAGAATGACAAGAAAGTTTCAAACTCTGGTTAATATCTATTTCCAGACAAAGAGGTAAACGTTTAATTTTGCAAAACGAAGTACTCTCCCCTTTCCCGTCTTTCACGCTTACGTTTAACACCCAAACGCATGCCGTAACTGCCACCTTGCGTCTCTGACACCTCCGTCTAAGAAACGGCCGAAGCGCTACGTGTCAGATGCAAATGTAGACAACCAGTCTGCACTGCAGGGGCAGTTTTTGGCACCTACCCCGAGAAACTCATCACGAGAACTGTCGTGAAATATTCTAATCCACATATATAAATTAAAAGGTAGATGCAAAGCCTAACAAATAAATTTAATAAAAGGAAGAAGAATGGTAAAGAACAGTGCTGTCACAATGGCTGTACTCGAAATCCCCTTTGTTTTATGCTTCGTCTGCAAATTGTAACGTTTCCACGTTAAATATAAGCCACTGCATAAATACAAGCGTTTCCACAACACATTAAAACGGGTATTGCATTTCTAAGAAAAACATTGAGAGGCACAATGCGTAATGACCTAAATTAATCCTAACATTAATTATATTACGTTACCAAAACGAACGAACAGATGGACTAAAGGATAGAGAGAGGGGAGAGGCAGAAAGCCGAACGCATGCAAAATTAAACACGCGTCTCGCTATTAATGCCACCCCAACAAGCGTAACGCGATACACAATTACTACTATCACGCGTGTAAGGCCACATGCACTAACTTTTTCGGACGGACAGTGATAAAAACACTAACCTTCCCAGAGTTAGGTTTTAAAAAACCTAGAAAACCCTTATTAGAAAAGATAACATTAGATGGGTTTACGTTTGAAAACATTACAGTACCCAGACAGCACATCTTCGAAACAGGAGGTAGAAGAAATTGCATATTTTGAACGCAGCCACGTAGCTCTTTTAAATTTGTATATTTGGGTTCCTTAGGGCTTGCTGACAAAGAATAGGTAAAACGTTACGCAAATAGTCTAGGAATTACCAAATTATAACCAAAATAAAATAGTGGGGATGCCTGACAGCATGAAATCATTTCTGCTCATAAAATTTTTTTTATAACGTGTTTGAAAAAACCTTACGTACGGAAATAGCCTACCATGTAAACTCCAAATTGATTGGAGCGCAACAAATATAAGACTAAACACGATTGGTCGGACTATAAATACTATCTTTGGTTGTTAGGGGAGACGTAGGAAGGTAAAATTTTTTCAAACACTTGTCGAAACGTGGCTCCATTGGCCAGACTCGCTGATATAATCACTTAGGAGCGTTAGTTCGAGACCACTAGTTCAAATAAGCTTGATAAAGCAACAGTGCGTTGAAGCCAGCTCATATTTTTGCTAAATAAAAGCCTGGAACATAAGCAGATGGGAATTTGTGCCAGTATTTGTGCCAGAATTCATTGCTAGTCAACGTATCTGTGTTTATTCTATGAATTGTGGTAAGCTTGAAACATTCAGTATCTTTTAATGAAAATTGAATGTGAATTGTTAATTTATGCCTGTATATATGTGTAGTTCAGTAGCAAACATGATGTAAAGCCTATAATGCTCCAGCCTGAACAGAAGGTGTCGGAGGAAAGTAAAACGGCATGGAATGGCCAAACAGTACACTGACACCTAGATGATTGACTAGAAATAAATAATGCTGGAATTGCAGAGGCGTAGTAACCATTAAGGAGGTTAATACTGGTATAAAGTATTTCAGATGAAGCTGACAGTTGGCCTAACGCTCTGAACTCAATGTTTGTGATGTATTGTGCTCAGTGTAGAACTAGAGTATCAATTAGTTATGAAGTAGAAGGTACATCCTTCTTGTTTTCAGGGACCGTGGTCTTGACGTTATTGAGCAGCACCTGGTCAGAGCCTTGCTGAATCCAGAGTCGGACAGCATACTCCTTGGTCCATTTAGCTATCAGTGAGGTGTCTCCAGAGCACAGGAGAGAAATCGAGCAGAGGAGTCTATTCCTGCCGCCATCACGCAAGATAAGCTGATGTGGCCAGCTGAGCTCAAAATTATGTACCCCCATCTTAAAATAACATTGTAATATAAACTTAAGAGGGGAAGTAAATTGTTTTAATATCAGGAACTGAGAACATCTCCAATACTAGTTCCAATAAAGACAAACTATTGAAGTCATGATGACAAATACCAACAGAGCTTGAACAAAACAAAACCAGTATTACCTCATATTACTACTACACAACTGACACACATAGGATACTTTTAATAATATATGTCACTACAATATTCATATTGATAAATTCTGTACATATAACTTGTAATTAAAATTGATTGTGATTCCTGGTTCCCTTTGTATTTGAATCAGGACACATATTCATTCATGACAGCAATGAATACATATTGTTATTTGAAAAGTTATCAGTGACTCCTTTAAGATATCCTTGTAGAGTGTTTTATGTATGTGAGTGTCACAGTGTTGTCAAGTGTGGTGGAATAAATTAAATTGTTTATCTGTCTGTTGTTGTTATGACTTAGTAAATTGTTTTAATATCAGGAACTGAGAACATCTCCAATACTAGTTCCAATAAAGACAAACTATTGAAGTCATGATGACAAATACCAACAGAGCTTGAACAAAACAAAACCAGTATTACCTCATATTACTACTACACAACTGACACACATAGGATACTTTTAATAATATATGTCACTACAATATTCATATTGAGAAATTCTGTACATATAACTTGTAATTAAAATTGATTGTGATTCCTGGTTCCCTTTGTATTTGAATCAGGACACATATTCATTCATGACAGCAATGAATACATATTGTTATTTGAAAAGTTATCAGTGACTCCTTTAAGATATCCTTGTAGAGTGTTTTATGTATGTGAGTGTCACAGTGTTGTCAAGTGTGGTGGAATAAATTAAATTGTTTATCTGTCTGTTGTTGTTATGACTTACACTTCATCATACACATACCCTAGACATACAACGTAGTCATCACACTATTCCAGAATAATTCTGACTGAGATATATATATATGTGGCAGCAAGTAAGGTTATCTATAATACACTACTCTTATTAGATATAGATACCTTCACAGCTGATCTCAGTCAGTACACTAAGTCCCCTATAAATATTTATAACATCCCACTTCACCACATATATTGGGGTCTCGCTCTTGGGATTTTGAATCTTTACCTATTAAAAATATTGGGGGTAATTCACTTCAGGGAATATAAGAATTAAAAGGTATCCTTGGGTGGAATTAAATAAGGTTGAGCTCACGGTGCCTGTGTTGTCCATTAGATATATATTTGGAGATTGAATTGTTGGTTAGACATTGTATAAATTTACCTGATAGACAATGGCGGATCTAGCCAAATTTCGATCTGCTGCTGTTCAGACTGCAAAAGAGTTAGGATTAGATGGGCAAGTTATGGTTGCCTATGTCACTACGGAATGTGACAAATTTATTGAACGCGAAGAAAGAAGATTAGAAAAAGAAGCCGAAAGAAAGTTAGAGGCTGAAAGGGAAATTAAGAAGTTACAATTTGAGGCTGAGGCTGAGACTAAGAGGTTGCAGATTGAGGCTGAGGCTAAGAAATTGGAGGCAGAAAGAGAAGACAAAAGATTGGCTGCAGAAAGGGAAGAGAAGAAATTAGCTGCAGAAAGGGAAGCAGAAGAAAGAAGATTGACTGCAGAAAGGGAAGAGAAGAAATTAGCTGCAGAAAGGGAAGCAGAAGAAAGAAGATTGACTGCAGAAAGGGAAGCAGAAGATAAAAGATTACAAAGGGAACATGAGTTACGACTAAGGGAGTTTGAGTTTCAAGGCCATGCTCCTGAAAATGGTGCCAGTCCCTTTGCCTCTGATGCCACTGCTAGCCAAGGAGCCTCAACCTCAGCTATGAATTTTCATTTAGATCATTTTGTTGAGAAAGACGATGATATAGAGAGCTACCTAAATAGGTATGAACTATTAGCTACCACGTATGGGTTAGAGAGAGAGAGGTGGAGCTTAAAGTTATCTCAAGGACTTCGTGGGGCAGCTTATGAGGTTTTTGCAAAAATGAGCAGAAGTGATCAGGAAAATTATGACATGCTAAAGCAGGCTCTTTCGTTAAGATATGAAAAGAATGCAGAATTTTATAGGAAAAAATTTAGGAATGCTAAACTACTGTCAGGTGAAACCTATCACCAGTTCTCTGCACGAATAGAGACATACTTGGAGAAATGGACTTCTCTGGGGAAAACCCAAGATCTTAAGGAAATGGTCCTTATAGAGCAATTAAGAGAGTCCATGGCTCCAGACCTGAGAAAGTTTCTCATGGAACAAGGTGCAGAGAGGCTGGGTGAGTTGCTAAATGTTGCTGAAAGGTATCAAGCAGCTCAAGCAGAGGTAACAGGTAATAAAAAGAAACAAGTGGATAACTTTAGGGCACCACAGAACTTTAATCAATTTGATCCTAGAGATCAAAACAAAGGTAAGCACCAGTTTGATAGGCCACGGTATGAAAATAAAAATAAATTCCCACAATTCGATGAAAGGAAATATGATGAAAGAAAATCTTTCAACCAAGGAAAAAGGTGGTGTAAGAATTGTCAGATGGACAATCATGACACTGACCGTTGTAGAAGGAAACCTGTGTATATGGCAACCCTTCAGGTCAGGTCGACCTCAAGACAGGAGGAGGATATTATGTTGGATACCACTCCAGAAGAGATGAGGAAGGCACAGGCTGGGGATAAAACACTCAAGCCTTGTTTCAGAAAATTGTCAACTTGTCATACAACTCCAGGCAAGGGAGATTTTTACATGAAAAACAAGTTCATGTATAGGAAGACTGGAGCTAGATCCAAAGGTCAGGGACAGCTGGTACTTCCTAAAAGATATAGGGCAGACTTAATAAGGAGCCTACATGTGAAACCAGATGGGGACCATGAGAAGATAGGTACCATCATTCAAAAGGTGGCTCACAATTATTATTGGCCCAAAGCAAGATGGGACATTGAGAATTTTGTAGAAAGGTGTAGCATAGCACATGAGGGAACACCCACAAGTGGGAACATGGATCAGGACCTGGACACGCCACGGGGCAAAATTAGGCCTGACAATAAAAAGAAAAATAGATTTGATAAAGTGGACCAAATGGAATGGGAAGCCCCTTTTCACGGACAAGCCTCACTTAACTGTTTTACAATGGCCACTATGCGGAGAGTGCAAATGGATGTCTTACCCCAGGATAAGCTGAAAATCCCTCAATCGGACTTAAACAAACTGGAGGAAGAGGATGTAGAGAGGAAATCTCTCATCAAGAATTTTAAGTGGGGAGAAAGCCCCAAAAGAAAAATTGGTAGCGGTCGTTTTATGCATGATAATTCTGGGAGGAAAAATCATCACTATAGAGCTTCGAGTGGAAGAGACCATACCGGTGCATGGACAAATAGGTCCACACAATTAAAGGTCCATATGTAGCTTTGTTAAGAACGTGGACTGATGAAAAGGCAGAGGAAAACATTACATCTTCATATCAATAAGTGAATGAGCTGACGACGCGGCTAAAAACTGGCTGGGCACTTGCCAATGAAAACTAGAAACAAGCCAGGAAGAAACATGCTGCCTATTATAACAGGAAGGCGAAAGACAGAAATTTGGCTGTGGGAGAGAAAGTACTGCTTCTTTTGCCCGGGAGTCAGAATAAGTTACAAATTGGATGGCAGCGTCCATATACAGTTCTAGAGAAGGTGTCTAGAACAAATTATAAGATAGATAAGAAGGGGAAAGAAAAAATCTATCATGTGAATCTCCTGAAGAAATATTTGGAAAGAGAACATCAGGAAGAGACACACTTGTTGACCTTGTCCATCGCCATGGAGATGAAAAAGGAACCACTTTCATCATTTGAATATCCATTACACCCCTGTGAGACAGCAGCACAGGTGAAAATCAGTACACATTTAACGAAAACTCAGAAAGAGAGAGTGCAACAGGTTCTAAATAATCATGCAGAGGTGTTAACAGACCGACCAGGGCATACAAACCTATTGGAATATGATATTAAACTGATAGACCCCACACCTGTCTGTATGAAACCATATTCGATTCCGTTTGCTAAGGAGAAAGCTTTGAAGGAAGAGATAGACTATCTATTGAAGGAAGGAATTATTTCAAACAGTGAATCTTCGTATAGTTCCGGTGTTGTACTCTTAAGGAAGCCCTCTGGAGAACATAGACTCTGTATAGATTACAGGAGACTGAATGCTATTACAGAAGGACAGGTGGATCCATTGCCGGATACAAATCAGCTGTTTGTCAGACTAAATAAAGCTAAATATTTCTCAAAAGTGGATCTGAGTAAAGGATACTATCAGATTCCAGTAAAGCCCGAGGTTAGACCATACCTAGCTTTTAGTACCTCAGAAGGACACTATGAGTTTAATAGATTGCCATTTGGATTGAAGAATGCGCCTAGTGTCTTCTCTAGAATGATGAGAAAATTGTTGGATGTAAATATTTCGGAGGAACGTAATGAATCCCTGAGTTGCCTCTTTGATTGAGGATATTCCGAATGTTTCATACAGGATAATAAGAAGATTATGGGATACACTACGAAAACTCTGCTATCACCAGGTATATGTTATCTCCTCATAACGTACATTTTGAGGGAAATATAATGTTCTCTGGACATGTCATTGCGCAGACTCAGAGAAGAGAAATGGTGAATACGGGTTGCGAAGCAGCATTAAGACAAGCACTCACACTTGCGGCTGTTCAGTAACATAACCGAAATATATTATTGGTTGTAGAAGTCTGAGGAAGATTTCAGGAGTAGTGCCTACTCTGAATGGACCCAACTACATAAAACCATGATAGCACCACAGCAGAGTAAAGTCAAGTTGACTTACATTTATCTATGTGTATATAGAATAAAGGACTGACATGGGATGTCTGTTTTAAGAGGGGAGGTGTCGTGAAATATTCTAATCCACATATATAAATTAAAAGGTAGATGCAAAGCCTAACAAATAAATTTAATAAAAGGAAGAAGAATGGTAAAGAACAGTGCTGTCACAATGGCTGTACTCGAAATCCCCTTTGTTTTATGCTTCGTCTGCAAATTGTAACGTTTCCACGTTAAATATAAGCCACTGCATAAATACAAGCGTTTCCACAACACATTAAAACGGGTATTGCATTTCTAAGAAAAACATTGAGAGGCACAATGCGTAATGACCTAAATTAATCCTAACATTAATTATATTACGTTACCAAAACGAACGAACAGATGGACTAAAGGATAGAGAGAGGGGAGAGGCAGAAAGCCGAACGCATGCAAAATTAAACACGCGTCTCGCTATTAATGCCACCCCAACAAGCGTAACGCGATACACAATTACTATTATCACGCGTGTAAGGCCACATGCACTAACTTTTTCGGACGGACAGTGATAAAAACACTAACCTTCCCAGAGTTAGGTTTTAAAAAACCTAGAAAACGCTTATTAGAAAAGATAACATTAGATGGGTTTACGTTTGAAAACATTACAGTACCCAGACAGCACATCTTCGAAACAGGAGGTAGAAGAAATTGCATATTTTGAACGCAGCCACGTAGCTCTTTTAAATTTGTATATTTGGGTTCCTTAGGGCTTGCTGACAAAGAATAGGTAAAACGTTACGCAAATAGTCTAGGAATTACCAAATTATAACCAAAATAAAATAGTGGGGATGCCTGACAGCATGAAATCATTTCTGCTCATAAAATTTTTTTTATAACGTGTTTGAAAAAACCTTACGTACGGAAATAGCCTACCATGTAAACTCCAAATTGATTGGAGCGCAACAAATATAAGACTAAACACGATTGGTCGGACTATAAATACTATCTTTGGTTGTTAGGGGAGACGTAGGAAGGTAAAATTTTTTCAAACACTTGTCGAAACGTGGCTCCATTGGCCAGACTCGCTGATATAATCACTTAGGAGCGTTAGTTCGAGACCACTAGTTCAAATAAGCTTGATAAAGCAACAGTGCGTTGAAGCCAGCTCATATTTTTGCTAAATAAAAGCCTGGAACATAAGCAGATGGGAATTTGTGCCAGTATTTGTGCCAGAATTCATTGCTAGTCAACGTATCTGTGTTTATTCTATGAATTGTGGTAAGCTTGAAACATTCAGTATCTTTTAATGAAAATTGAATGTGAATTGTTAATTTATGCCTGTATATATGTGTAGTTCAGTAGCAAACATGATGTAAAGCCTATAATGCTCCAGCCTGAACAGAAGGTGTCGGAGGAAAGTAAAACGGCATGGAATGGCCAAACAGTACACTGACACCTAGATGATTGACTAGAAATAAATAATGCTGGAATTGCAGAGGCGTAGTAACCATTAAGGAGGTTAATACTGGTATAAAGTATTTCAGATGAAGCTGACAGTTGGCCTAACGCTCTGAACTCAATGTTTGTGATGTATTGTGCTCAGTGTAGAACTAGAGTATCAATTAGTTATGAAGTAGAAGGTACATCCTTCTTGTTTTCAGGGACCGTGGTCTTGACGTTATTGAGCAGCACCTGGTCAGAGCCTTGCTGAATCCAGAGTCGGACAGCATACTCCTTGGTCCATTTAGCTATCAGTGAGGTGTCTCCAGAGCACAGGGGAGAAATCGAGCAGAGGAGTCTATTCCTGCCGCCATCACGCAAGATAAGCTGATGTGGCCAGCTGAGCTCAAAATTATGTACCCCCATCTTAAAATAACATTGTAATATAAACTTAAGAGGGGAAGTAAATTGTTTTAATATCAGGAACTGAGAACATCTCCAATACTAGTTCCAATAAAGACAAACTATTGAAGTCATGATGACTAATACCAACAGAGCTTGAACAAAACAAAACCAGTATTACCTCATATTACTACTACACAACTGACACACATAGGATACTTTTAATAATATATGTCACTACAATATTCATATTGAGAAATTCTGTACATATAACTTGTAATTAAAATTGATTGTGATTCCTGGTTCCCTTTGTATTTGAATCAGGACACATATTCATTCATGACAGCAATGAATACATATTGTTATTTGAAAAGTTATCAGTGACTCCTTTAAGATATCCTTGTAGAGTGTTTTATGTATGTGAGTGTCACAGTGTTGTCAAGTGTGGTGGAATAAATTAAATTGTTTATCTGTCTGTTGTTGTTATGACTTACACTTCATCATACACATACCCTAGACATACAACGTAGTCATCACACTATTCCAGAATAATTCTGACTGAGATATATATATATGTGGCAGCAAGTAAGGTTATCTATAATACACTACTCTTATTAGATATAGATACCTTCACAGCTGATCTCAGTCAGTACACTAAGTCCCCTATAAATATTTATAACATCCCACTTCACCACAAGAACCATAACTGACACTTTGCTTTCTCGCACCTTACGCGAACTCTGGCCGTGGAGCGTGAGTGTCATATCACCTTACACTGAGAATCTACCTTGGAAACTACATGTCAGATGCAAACTACCAGACAAATGTCTCCTCATCATGTCTGACGGAGTGAATTCTCACACTTCAGGCCCAGAAACTTAGCCGAAACTGTAGACAGCTGTCTGCTCCCCTGTCTGACGGAATGCATTCTAACACTCTGCGTCTCGGGTAGGGCTTACACGTTACGTCATAACTGCGTTCTCAGTTTAATCAGCAATGAAATGCGTTTCTAAGTGAGAAACGAAACTGGCGAAAGTGAGAATGGTAAAAAATATTATTTCTCGCAAACGAATGGGTGCGAAAAATACAGGAAAAAGGTAAAGAGTGATAATAAAAATAGAGGATACGGGTGAAAGAAAAAGAAGAGGATATAGGCAATTTAATGATCATAAAAACCTATGTGACACCAGACAATGGCACATCACCTTTAATTCGTATGAGTAGTCTCAGACTGATGATATGTCTCTGCAGAGAACTTCAGCTCCCAGAGATTCACTTGGGCTAATAGTATACAGGATGCCCTTTACTGGAGACGTTACTGTCTTCAAATATTTCTTCAGGTTTCCTGTCACCGGCTGGTAACAGGAAATAAAACCCTGCAACAAAAAGGACACCCTGGCCTTTTTATATCTGGTGTATACCTCAATTAACTATATCTACATGATATGATGGGGTCAGCCTCGTGTACATACAAGTGCACCAGCCCCTAATTCATATGACTTCACATCCTACTGTGACCACACATCAGGTCCATATGGCGGATACGCCACTGTAATTTTACATAGTTTCTTCAACACAATTTAAATTTAATATGTACATCTCCTTCTTTATAATATTCTTCTATTCCTAAATATAAACGCTCTAGGCATGTTGATAAGTGTTCCTCGAACACTGAGGCTTGCTATTATATCTTGATCTTACAATAAATATTAATTACAACAATGCAATATTCAAACATAAATCTAATGCGAATACTCAAACTGCTTCTATAGGCATGTCATTCACTTTCCCAATTGGCAGTATCAACCTTTTACCTTTGCAAATAATACATAATAATATATCAATTCTTCTTACCACAATTCAATGAAATAAACACAGGTACGATGACTGGCAAAAATTCAGCTTTGCCGCTGGCTAGACTGTGAACTTTTATTTATTAGTTTTAGTTTTTTTTTAAAGTCACACTTCTACTCTCATCGTCCTTAGTAAGGGAATGATTCTATACAAATGGCGTCAAGCCTTCAAAGCTTGCCTTATTATCAAATGAGCTGGCCAATGAAATCTGGCGACTACCAATTTTGAATTGAATTTTGAAAAAAAAAAAAAAACTCCAAACATATTGTGTGTTTTCCGGTCTGTTGGTTAGCCTGCCTTAGATACTACTCTGCAAAATATATTTTGTTTTGGGCCAACCAATAACCTCTCCCTTCCTCCTAGCGTCTTAACCAATCACATGAATTACCCTCTTCTGCCTCTTTTCAAAAATGCGTCCAAAAATGTTACCAATAAACTGAGCAAAAACAACAGTTCGTTCGTCTTACTGTCCGTAGATATATAGTATTATTTCAATATCTTGGTTATTAATTGGGCGATTTTGTATATTGAAATATACTATTGATCAGGAGACTCTACTCTATTAATCTGTATAAGTTTAATTGCCCTATTCATTGTCGTTTGTATTTTCATATTTTTCTTGTTTGTCGTCAATTTTTCCTTTTCTATTGTTTTTATTCAAAATAAAACAACTTGTCTGTGTTTCGTCAGAAATACACTACTTTGCAGGAAATGAGAGCTGTGTGTGTGTTTATATACTACCGTCTCCCTATCTAAGCGGTTATACATTTCAACTGCGTGACTATAGAACGAGGCATGTATGTGGCTTTGCGTCGTTTTTTTTCAAATCTGCCGACAGCAATACTACGCGCGTTCGTTACAATTTGCGTTTCAAAACCAACTCGTCAACGGTGGCCTTTTCCGTCTCTCCTTCACCCCTCCCCGTTTCTTTCTTCTCTCACTCTTTCTTGGAACGAATACGCCTTGATTTTGTCAAAATGTTATATTTAATTCTCAAGGACGAATTAGGAAAAACTAGTACCATTTGCTTTGCCCTGGGCTTGACAAACTGCGGGCGCGGGTGACGAAGCTGATCACAACTCCACTATTTTATCTCTACATTATTTTGACTTTATAACAATAGTTATTTTATCTATTTGATCTGGGTATTAAGGATCTCACTACAACCATTTTCACTTACTATTCCACTACCGTGTCTTCCCATTACCCTTTCGTTGTATGTATTAAGTGTTCCATTCTTAGCATTGAGATCTCCAATTACTTTCCCTATACTTTAAAGCGCACACCTCGTCTTCCGAGCCTTCCTTAACTCAGGGAATAAACTAAGCCATCCCCAAGAATGCCCGTTTGGTCTTAACATAAGTTTTTGAGCTTGAATCAAGTATGTGTCTTAAAGGTTTGAACGTTTCGACCGAGTCTGTGTAACTATACGTCCGGCAAACCATAATATACACGGATGATAACTTGTACTCGGGTTGACATAAAGTTCCAGATTTTGCGGGACGATGTCATGGCATCCAGCCAGACGTAGGTAATTGTGACCAAACGACAGATAAATCGAATTTTTCAATCCGCCCCATTTGCCTTACTCTTCTAATTTTCCTTGTTTCATCGACTATACAAGTATGTACTTTCGTTTTCTTTACATTTTTCTATTGATGCAGTAGCCCTATTATTTCCCGCTTAGACCCCACCCCTCCCCTTCCCCCAACCCCAAGGCGTGTCTTGTTTTTTATTTTCGTTTCTGGCCCTCATTATAAATTCATCGCTCGGTCCTTAGTGGCTCAGCGATCGGCAGCTTATGATAATATTGCATAAGACACACCTGCGTCCATGTTGCGGTACGGCAGACCAGAAGAACGTTCTTCGCTCGTAACAGTGTTTTGACCACTGGCGAGTAAAAAATTTCTTTGAGACCTGAGCCGCCGCCTTACTTAGGGTTTCAGTGGAACGGGCCAGCGCGGCCAACCCTTTGATAGCTGGGCAACTCTGTACTTCTTCGTTCAGGGGAGAGCAGCTCATCGTCCATTCGTTGCCTTTGAGCTAGACGTAGCTTGCCGCAGTTGGTTAGCGGGAGATAATATTGTCTTATTCAGGGACTGTCGTGTCTCTTCGTCTTTTGTTGTAGACTCCGGGTTTACGCTAAAAAGCGGAGCAACCCGACTAGGTGCGTGAGCACGCAATCCCAGGTGGCTGGGTCAGCGTCCCCTATTACTATAAATCTTGATAGGTTTACTCATTCAGTACACTCGTTCATTAACCGGAGCCCGTAGATGCCAAATGAGAGGCATTTCTGGGCAAAAGATTAGACTTTGTGTCACATCATTCTTGGCATCTCGGGGTGAGTTTAAGAGGTGCTTAATCTGTTAGGTATCTCCAAGTGTTATTGTTTACAATGGGTTAAGTGGTAAACTTAAGGTAACGGATACGTAATCGGCGAAGAACTCCAAAGTCTTGTTCAGTGCTTGCAATGGGTTAAATGGTAAGATAAAGCTGACCTTACTTTTGGGGAATTTCAGTTGTGTAACTTATTCACATAATCCTGACTAGTGACGGATAATCGCTATTACGACTGAATTGTAGGAGGTAGTCATTCCTTAATTTGTGAGAAAAACTTCTCGTGGTTGGATGTGGAAGTAGGATATGCCTATTGTGTAGCTAGACACAGTTAGAGCTTACACGACAGTCTAGAAAGTTAATCACCAGCCAGTAAAAGAATTCTGTCCTAAGTAAAGTCACCATGTAATATAGCAACATAAACATTGCATTTTCGTGTATTCCATTTTTGGGAGGTTATTACTTTTCCCTTTTGTGTATCGACCCCAAAGCGGCGCGTACAATTTTATTATGTAATTTATCTAGTGCTTATTTTTTAATGTAAATTCACTTAACGATGTAAGATGGCTCGCGTATAAACTGAACGGGAACTACATGGTTGGACATCCCTTATGTTGAGTTGGAAGAGGACTTTAAAAGATGTTTCTGTCAGAGCACATGCTGAGATGTATATGTATGTACAAGATGTATTACCCTAAGCGACTGCATGCTGATAATTGATAGGGTTGGATTAACAGGAGGACAACGCATGTGGATAAAGACAGCACCGAGATTTATCTAGTAATAATAATAATACCATAGTGGGGCATAACAGTTTATTATAACATTGTTTTGATTTTATTTTTTCTTGCTTGAGGTAATGGTTGTTTGTTTTGGTCTTAAGTTCCAGGGTGTCCCACTGTTACAGCAGGATCCCAGTCGAGGAATGTAACATTCTCCCGACCTCACAGTTTCAGTAAGCAACTAACGCCACGAGCGTCACCTAATACCTGAAATTACAACCCTCTTCACATAGCTCTCTAACGGGAATTTAGCTCATGCACTGTATAACCAGCACCCGCAGTCTGTCGTCGTATTATGCAGTAGTGCTTCCATACTCGCCTATTTAATGCAGGTCTGAGCTAAAAGGCTCATTCAACATATTATCAACACAGCTAAGCCAGCAAAAATTAAAATCATCTTACTGTGCTTTAACAGGAGGCGCAGTTCATAACGCAGGGTTCAAACCCGACCCAACCGGATTACGCATCGAGGTTCCATATAGGAGGCACGTCTATTGTATTTCACCGCGCCAGATAAGTGCGCAAAGAGACGGACGGTTGTCCTCAGTTTACCCTCGACTTGGTCTTATGGTCAGTACGGACCCGACTGTGTAGTAGTGTTCAGAATATAGACAAAGTAAAACAGCCCAATGTTGGTTTATGCCAAGTGAGCCTGTGTTGCGAAGACGGCGCGAGGATATCGTCTCCAGTGGATTTAGCATAAAAGACACTGACTGCGTTATTTGGTAATTCTCACACGCAGCTGAAGGATTGTTAACTCTCTGTTTGTTTATTTATTGTCGGGGTTCTACAGGGGGGTTTGGTGGATTGTTTTCTTTCGATGTATGAATTGATGTAATTGTTAACTATGTCATTTGATGAATTATGGAATGCTGAGATTATGTTCTTTTCCTTCTATACAAGCTGAAGAGAACTTTTAATAATTTTTTTTAACCTTTTGTTAATGCGCTGTTCAAGACCTTCATCAATACATATTTAAGCTCCTACTATTTCTCTATCTGTCTATGAGAAAGAAGAGAGAGTGGGTGATTCGTAAGACTATATAAGTGAGTTGTGGGCTTGGAAAGAGAGATAGCTGTAATAGATCTTCTTCCAGGCTGTCTTAAGTTCACCCTATTTTCACACATTATCTGTGTTTTCTCTATAATTCTGATAGTTCACTCACATTGTCGATTTCACTCAAATTGTCTGACTCGACAAATACTTCTAACACCTACACACTGACGACAGTAATGTACTGTAACGCATAATTAAATGTATGTACTCTAATGAGTTCTGACAACTGGAACACATGCGCTTATTCAAATTTTATCTCATTTATTGCAATGTGGCCAAAACCGCTTCATACCGGAGCAGCCAGAAATTACTTCGTCTAAAAACATCCCGACCAGGTATGCCTGTTTATTTTAGCATAAGTCTCTTCCGGATAAACATGGATTCACATTTTAATTCCCCGAATTAAGTCCATTACATGCTACAGAATTAATTCACGCACCCCAAATGAAAGGACCTCTTAACTACGGTGTATCTAAACACAGACACATTCACACACTAGCAAAAGGACGCCGGGATGTTTTCTATTTTGACACTCTCAATAACCTTTGAACTGTTAGCAATGTGATCAATGTACGCAAAGGCTAAAGTTGAAGCCCCAGACAAAAGACTCACGGGTTCGGCGACCGAACCGTTTTGCATAGAACGCAGGTGCACGTTATCGCGCCGCGTTAAGTCTCAAATCATCCAGTTCTAAATTCTATTTGAACTAAAGCACATACAGGAACTAATTCATAAACTTCGAAAGAACCCCGAAATTTGTCCATTTGTTCCGATAGCTATTTCTGTCTATATATATCTGAGATCACGTGTCCCATTAGAGATGTTCATTTGTGATATTATGTCATAAGAGATTTTATCTCTCCTTTTCTTTGTTATGGACAAAAGAGTTGTGTGCTGTGTTACATCAAGCAGATCCTGTCAATTGGAAGTCTTCTTCTTCTTCTGCGTTAGTCCTAAAAAGGACATTGTTTTCGTTGTGTCGCCGTTTGCAGCAAAGCTGCGATATCTGCGCCTTTCGGCCCGACACATCCGTCTTCAGCATGGCATTTTGGGGACCGAGTTAACCTTCCCTCTTCGATCCCTACTCTCTCAGCCAGTAGGGTCTTTAGCGTAGTAAGCTATCGGGCTACGGTCATTTCAACGTCCTGGCCTGGGAAGCAATTACTGCAGACCTTTTGCAGGCGGGCTAATTGTAGGAAGAGTTGACAGATTTATTTGAAAACACGGAATTGTCCTGGACTGAGTTAGTCTGATAATAAAAGAGTACAAACTGCCGAGGAAAGCAAAGTAGCACGGGACAAGGAACGTTTTACGAGTAACTAACTTTTCCCACATATAGTCTTTTCGAGATTCTAACCTTAAGGTTGCAAAATGATTTGTTTACGAATTTAAGAACGATAGAAAGCATGGTTTTAACAGGAAAACACATATTTAGTTTCCTAAAAGTACAACAGGAAAGAAATTAACCTGAACACTGAGTTGGAGTAGAATCCAATTAGTGAATCATTTTTGGTTGGTATTTTTGGAGGACAAAAGTAAGGGTGACTGACCCTGACGAGAAAAGTTGAAGGGCATTTTTAGGAACTAGAAAGATTATCTTGAGAGCAGGGAATGAGCCTGAATGAACTGAAAACCTTGTCCCATGCTACTTTGCTTTCCTCGGCAGTTTGTACTCTTTTATTATCAGACTAACTCAGTCCAGGACAATTCCGTGTTTTCAAATAAATATGTCAACTCTTCCTACAATTAGCCCACCTGCAAAAGGTCTGCAGTAATTTCAATTCATTCAGAGGGAGCCGCGCTGGTGTAATGATTACCACACTGCGCTGGCGATCGGGTGATCCAGGTTCAAGCCCGGGCGAGACCATTTGAAGACGTGTACCTGCCTGAATGGCGAGAGGACACCTGTCAGCGTACAGGGAAAATAGGATACTCACGCACGTTAAAAAAAAAAAAATTAATTCAGAGCGAAGATGCAGTCGCAACGTTTCACACACTGCGTTAGCAGTCGTGTGATTTTTGTAGAAGAGAAATTTAACTTTTACTGACATGTTTAAGAGAGAAGGTTTTCGTAGATATATTTTCAGATATAAGAGAAACATTAGTATCAGTGTATTTTTGTATATAAAGAACATTAGGACTAGTTCTCAAGATGTGGATTATGAAGAAATGAGATAGTGTCACTCTGCGGATGCAGATCTATTGTTATTTGAAGAGATGATACAAGTGATGGAATGTGAAATGGATTATGGAGACATGCTTGTCGATCACATAGAGTACATTTTCAATCTGTTGTTGCAAAAAGTACTTATTTTGTGATGTGGATAGCAGAATTATTGTCACCGGAAGGCCTACTACTGATACCATAGCATCATTTGTGCTAATAGTTATCAGTTACATTAGGAAGAGTAGTTACGAGTTAGGCATATGAGACCCAATAAAGAAGTATTAGATTAACCAACCAAAAGGTGGTAAAAGCGCGCACCACGCTGATATGGCAGATTTCGCATATCCGAAATCAGTTGATCTACAGAAGTCAGTTCGTACGGACGTAGCTGTATAATGGAAATATAGCCTACAGTATCTGACAGTCTTTCGTGACCTCGTTAGCGTTCTATGATTTGCTAGCAAAATCATGCAATTTTCTGCCTGTCTTACTCACCTTTTAATCCACGCCTCTTTTCCTTGACCATAAACAAAAGAAGTTGTTTACCAACTTTCGCGTCCTGCCAGTCATAACAGGGAGCGAATCACGTTTGTTTATCAAGTTTCTCACGCAAGCTGATCTGTCAATCATCGGATATCTGACAGACTGCACATGGGAAAACATCGGACCTTTTTGAAGTAGTCGCACGGGCAAAATTATTTCCCCGACTACCCTTTGAATTTCGTACACAGAGGGGAGTTAACGCTTTGATCTTCAGAAGCGGGGACAATCTCCGTGGAACCCGTTGCAAGGTTTTAAGTCTCTGATGTCGATTAGCAACGCTGAGACTGAGCGACCGTAAAAACCTTTTATCTGGGGAACTCTGTTCACGATTCTCTCGATTCACATGGCAATGTGAAAAGTAACGTCATCTATAGATCAGAGAACCAATAATATATATGAACTGTGGTTTCAAAAACCCGCTATCAGTTGTCGCTCAGAATTTTAGATAGTCTAAGCACGTTTTCTAGAACCATTGTGGAAGATGTGTTAATAGCATTTCGTAGGGATTGTTTCATTCCTGATTTGTGGTAATAAAAATTAGCATTTACGTGATTTAAGGTGTTAAGTTTACCATTATAATTCACTGTGATTTTCTAGCGTTAAAACTAGTGAAATAAAATAACGCGTAGCTATTTTATACCAGATGTGCAGGTATAATGTAATTTCCATCACCCGCTTTCTCACACAAGAAGAGACGTTTATAGTTGACTGATTAAGCACTAGGCGCTACTGATTAGTGACAGAAAAGAATTCACGTTTATTTCATTTTGTGTATTTATTATAAGTGACTATTAATTATATCATACGACTAAACAAACAGACTCCGACAATTTAATAGCTATTAACGACAAGCGATATTTTGTAAGTGCGCGTATGGACAATGAAATAATAATTGACATTGTACGCTAGTCGTTAACGCAAGCCAGCGCGGGGAGGGTGCATACCTTTACCCGACCTAGAGACGCCGCGCTAGCGAAAGCTGACCGGATAGGAATAGCCTAAAGACACCGTGTGCCTTTTAAATTTAATCAGGACTGACGGAGTGGATAAGAGATTGTCTTGTCCCCGTCTGTGTACATATATGTAGCGATATAGAATAGTAGCATTTTTTTCATAAATGTTTCTTTATTCCTAAGCAGACCTGATCAAGGGCGACCAGCGGTCGTTTTTTCTTCATTTACTGATTGATTAATGTTGTCTTTTTTTCTTGGCTTACGTGTCCCCAAGTTCATTTGTGAACAGGATTGGCCAAAGAGACTAATAAACATTTAACTAGTAAATTCAACTGGACTTGTAAAAACCCAGAAATATTTGTTCAATTGTGTCAGCCCACTGGGATGTAAAACAAATAACATTACTCCTGACTTTTGACAGTCGTATTCAAGTAGTTCCAAAAGGTTGTTATTGCCGGGAGTTGTAGTGAGGATAAGCTCTCACTGCAGATAAAATACTTCTATGGCACGCGCCTCAAACAGCCTCTGACAACCAAGTCCAGCTCCCGGCCTTCACGTGTGGCTAATTTGAGCCCGGCGGAACTGTTTCCACTGACGGGAGAAGGGGCAAAGGCGAGCGACTGGCGCTTCAAAACCAGCAGCTTCGGGCAGATAGGGCTCGTGATCCTTGGTTGGTAGCTTATCTAAGAGAAGGAACTCTGAATTCAAACCACCGCTGCCTTGCGGGAATATCCATTTATGGAATTGGCTTCGGGAGTAAACCCTGAGGATAAATCCGGAGTCGGAGTCCCTAAGGCAGTCTAATGTCGATTCGACATTATTCTCGCAACTCCTGCGACATGGGTGGTACCAAACTGTATCGACTACTGCCGTTCCTTTGGATCTACCGGCTGTGTGGAGAGGGGGAACATGCTGCATGGGCAACAGCTTGATCTCCATATAACTGTGCCCAAGCTCGCGCCCTGGAGAGGACACTCCAGTTTCACCCTATAGGTGTCGGCAAAACACGGGAAGTAGCAGTTACCGGTTATAAGCATTTTGCCCAATTGGCGTAGGGCATGGCGCCAGGGGCTACTTCTGACAGTGGGAGAGGTTCTAGGATCTCACTGGACAGCTACCGCCCGCTTCAAGCTGGGCAGCCCCCAGTCAATAAGGTGTTGTCCTGCCACTGTCTGCTTTCCCCATTGGGTGCACGGGGATTAGGGTCAAACCCGAACTGTGGACAGAAAATTTTGCACCAAGCAATTATCGAAAAATTTGTTTATTCGTTGTTGTTTCCGTAGCTTCAATTTTTTTTTTACATAGAGAGGGGTGTCAGCCCTATGCTAAAACCCCCAACCTGGAGGACCGAGCAAAGTGGAATCAATTTGTTGTTGCCCTACAAGATGCCACTAGGCGTGATGGCCACTGACTGCTTTGACGGTCGGCGGCTAAGGATCAAAGAAGAAGAAGATTATCGAAAAAATAGAAATAAGCAAACTCTCAGATTGGGATGTTGGAACGTCCGGACTATGTTGACTGAACTATCCGAAAACCTACAGGATGTAAACGATGTAAGGAAGACAGCCATAATTAATGATGAGCTTAAACGACTTCAGGGGGATATAGCTGCACTTCAGGAAACGCGCCTGGCGGGCTCTGGAACGGTGAGCGAGAAGGACTATACATTTTATTGGCAAGGGAAAGATCTTAATAAAGCTAGAGAACACGGAGTAGGTTTTGCGGTAAAAAAATCGCTAACTAAAATGGTTGAACCAGGCGAGAATGGATCAGAACGCCTGTTAACGCTCCGCCTGCAAATTAGCACAGGTCCCATCACCCTTGTCAGTGTGTATGCTCCTACTCAGTACTCTGCCTCAGAAGCTAAAGATGAGTTCTAAGAGAATCTAACAGCAATTATCAAAAGCATACCTAGGCAAGAACAGCTTGTTCTCCTTGGTGACTTTAACGCTAGAGTGAGTGCCGATAATGTTTCATGGCCTTCATGTCTGGGCAGGTTTGGTATTGGCAAGATGAATGAAAATGGACAACGGCTCTTAGAGTTGTGCGTTCACCATGACCTCTGCGTGACCAACACCTACTTTCAGACAAAACCCCAGCATAAGGTGTCATGGAGACACCCACGATCCAAGCACTGGCACCAACTTGACCTGATTCTCGTCAGAAGGCCACTCCTCAGGTCTGTGCTCTCCACGCGCTCGTACCATAGTGCAGACTGTGATACAGATCACTCCTTGGTTTGCTGCAAAATCAGAGCACAACCAAGAAAACTCTATCGTGTCAGACATGAAGGGAAACCACGCATTGATATCAGCAAGATGTCAGACCCTTTCATGATCGCTAAATTCACTGCGACCTTCGAGAAAGTGCTCAGTAGCCCTCAGCATGGTGATACTATTACAGAGAACTGGGAGCATCTACGGAACACCATTCAAAGTACTGCATTTGCCACCTTTGGTAAGAAAACAGCAAAGTCAAATGACTGGTTTGATGCTTCATCAGATGTGATGGCACCTGTCATTGAAGCTAAGCGCAGTGCTATGAATGAATACAAACGTTCACCGAGTGCCAGAACCCTACAGATCATGAGGGCTACGAGAAGCAAAGTTCAACAAACTGCTCGACGCTGTGCAAATGACTACTGGCTCCAGCTCAGTGAGAGCATCCAGATCGCAGCGCAAACAGGCAACATTAGACAAATGTATGACGGTATAAAGAAAGCACTTGGCCCCCATAAAAGTAAGACGGCACCGCTAAAAACCATCAGCGGAGAGAAGCTAACCGATAAGGGTAAGCATATGGAGAGGTGGGTCGAGCACTACTCTGAGCTTTACGCTAGAGACAATACCGTTACGCCTGCAGCCCTTGATGGTGTCAACAGTCTGCCAACTATGGAGGAGCTGGATGCCGAACCAACATTAGAGGAACTCAGCAAGGCCATTGATAGCTTGGCCTCTGGCAAAGCACCAGGCAGTGATGGGATTCCTCCTGATTTAATCAAATGCTGTAAGAGCACGCTATTACATCCCCTGCATAGGATGCTGTGCCAGTGCTGGGAAGAGACAACTATTCCTCAAGACATGCGAGATGCCAAGATTGTAACACTGTATAAAAATAAAGGAGACAGAAGTGATTGCAATAACTACAGAGGCATCTCTGTTCTTAGTATTGTTGGTAAGGTTTTTGCCAAAGTCATCTTAATGCGACTACACAAGTTAGCTGAGCGCATATATCCAGAGTCACAGTGTGGATTCCGAGCTGGCAGATCAACAACAGACATGATCTTCTCTCTCCGCCAGCTTCAGGAAAAATCAAGAGAGCAGAAAAGACCATTATATATCGCCTTTATAGACCTCACAAAAGCATTCGACCATGTTAGTAGGGATGGACTCTTTAAAATCCTCCTGAAAATAGGCTGCCCTTCTAAAATGCTGGAAATGATAAAGTCATTCCATGAAGGCATGAAGGGAACAGTCCAATATGCTGGAAGCACGTCACAGCCCTTTGATATACTAAGTGGCGTTAAACAAGGCTGTGTTCTGGCTCCGACCCTCTTCGGAATCTTCTTTGCCTTACTCTTGAAACATGCATTCAGAGATGCAACTGAAGGAATATGCCTTCACACTAGGTCAGATGGCCGTCTGTTTAATCTTTCAAGGCTGAAGGCAAAAACAAAAATCAGAAGGGTCACTATAAGAGACTTGTTGTTCGCTGATGATGCTGCAGTCGTCACTCAAAGCCAACAGGAGCTTCAGAGCTTGATGAATCGCTTCACTAAAGCATGCAAGGACTGGCCTCACAATAAGTCTAAAGAAAACGAATGTGCTGATTCAAGATGTTTGTGCTGCACCAGTTATCACTATCGATAACTATGAATTGGCAGTGGTGCACCACTTCACATACCTAGGGTCTACCATCAATGACAAACTCTCACTGGATACAGAAATCGACATCCGCATTGGCAAAGCTGCAGCTACCTTTGCCCGCCTCACATCGCGTGTTTGGGGAAACTCTCAACTCACAATGAAGACCAAAGCTGCGGTATATAATGCCTGCGTCACCAGCACACTCCTATATGACAGCGAGACCTGGACGACCTATGCTAAGCAAGAAAGAAGGCTCAATACCTTCCATTTGCGGTGTCTATGCCGCATCCTCGGCATCTCGTGGAAAGATAAAGTGACAAATGTCGAGATGTTGTCACGTGCTGGCCTTCAAAGTATGTATACGCTTCTTAGACAGCGCAGACTTCGCTGGCTTGGCCATGTTCGCCGCATGGAAGATGGTCGCATCCCAAAAGATATATTTTACGGACAATTAGCAGATCGCAAGAGAACAGTTGGGCGACCACAGCTGAGGTTGAAAGATGTGTGCAAGAGAGATATGAGGGCACTGGACATGGATCCAGCAACATGGGAGGATGAAGCTGCCGATCGCACTAAGTGGCGATGCTATTTACGGCGCCACCTCAGACTGGGCGAAGAGAGGCTCACACAAGAACCAGAGGTGAGGAGAAAACGTCGAAAGGAGCACCAGGAAAATAAGCAGCTGAGGGCTGTCACCTCAGGGGCGCATTCTCATAGTCAGTTATGACTGAAGGGGCTATTATTATTATTATTATGATTATTATTATTATTATTATCCAAGTGGATTTTATCCAGAAGTGTTACGCTGTTTGAAAATCGTCACTTACGTAGAGCCAAACGATAGGATCTACCATCATTTATAAATTGTAACAGTTTTTAGCAACCAGATGTGTCCCAATACTGGAAGTATTTTCCTCTGCTTACTGTGAACCCATGTCGCATAGAGATTATGATCAACAAATTTTCTATATTCTTTCTTTCTTCTTCCACCCGTGTCCTCTATTTTATTATCACTCTTTATCCTTTTCCTGTAATTTTCGCATTCGTTCGTTTGCGAAAAATATTTATTTTCCCATTCTAACGTTTACCTGTTTCTTTCTCTTACTGAGAACGCATTTATGACATAACGTGTCAATCTCTGCACGAGACGAGAGAGCGTTAAAATGCATTCTATTGCATCAGATGTCAGTAGCGCAGCAGACGATATATTGTGAATTTCGTCCAGTAAGACAGGGGAAAGCAGACAACTGTCTACATTTTCCATCTGCACGGCGCGTAATGGAGACTTATCGTCTAGCATTTTCACCTGTCACAGCGGTTCTCAGGCTGAGTTTCTCGGGGAGGTATGAAAACTGCCTCTGCATTGGAGACGGGTCGTCTGAGATTCGCATATGACACGCGCGCTCTCGGTCAGTTTTGCGTAAGGTGCGAAGACGCACGTTTTGGCAGTTACGGCATGCGTCTAAGTTAACGTAGGTGTTAGGAGAGGGGAGAGATCTGGTTTTTTGGAAATAGTAGGAGCCTTTGTCTGGTTTAAGATATTAACCAGAGTTTGAAACTTGATTGCACTCATTCTCCATTTTGCAGTAGACGTGGTCACTTCGTTCTAGATACTTAAACTTATAAGTAAAATCTCTTAGTTTCGTTGTGATATCGTAGTTCTGTGTTGATATAAATATTATATTTAATATGTCTAGATTTTGCGAGTGATTAAGTGTTAAATCGCCTATTTTATCCTACTAGTTTCTTTTGGGCAGAGTGAATAATTTATAAGTCTGTTATATTCTCTAGCTGACGAGTTACAGTGGAAAAACAGAATAAATTATAATTTCTAGCTTAAAAATCATGTAGCTATAATGAATTTAATTTAACTGCTAAATACTCAGTCGATAATTTTTCTAAACTAACTTATAAATGCTAGATGCCTCATGAGTGTTGACGGAATACGTATGTATTCCTAATTCATGATGATTGATTTTTATATATAACTTATTTCACGGGAAAGTTTAAACGTCAAGTCAAGCTCTACGCTTGCAGTTCTAACGTAAGTTATATCGAGTACATATGTTGGGAGTAGAAAATGCATTAATTTTAACGCCGAGTTTGGCACTTTGCCACTTCACCCAAATAGCCACTCTATGTCACGTGATGAGACTGGCTGGGGAAGTTTTGCTAACAAGGCAGGTAAAAAAAAACGAGAGAGAGTTTAGCAGCGAGGAGAGGGCATTTGAGTGACCAGCCGTTAGGCGGCACAGATGTGTGTGTGGGCATGTGTGGATAACCCTAATGTATATTCCTGTTTTTACGTGGAAGTATTATAATGTATGGCATATTTAACATTCATAATTGTTCATGAAACTGAGTGACTTTTATTATTATTATTAATATTGATTGTGTTCTTATTGCCTGACCACATCAATGGGTCTAATGTGAAGTTCGTTGTAATGTGTATTAAAGTTACAGAACCGTCACTCAGTTATTATGACTTTCATTGGAGAAAGAGATGTGTGCACAAAGTAAGTTAATACTAAGAATTAATGTTTATTCGCCAGGCACATAAAGAGAGAACCCTGGACATCACATTCCTTTCTATATGGGATACAAACAAACAGTCGTGCAAAAGCAAAAGGCAGGAATAAGCACGAAAAATATAAATAAACACACACCCCTCGACAGATGGGTTTTAACAGATGGGAAGCCAAGCCTGTGCCTCGCGATGTTTAATGCCTGAATTAATTATGTGCACCAAGTTTATTTAAAATGCATTTGCATCATTGTTTAACAATGACTTTTTGTTCGTGTATATGAAATATCTTGCAAACGAACCTTTTTGCAAAAACTGCGGTGAAACCAGCAGTCGCGCAAATGAGCTTCCCGTACAAAACGAAACTTTTCGACGCACTGCGGCAAATTAGCCACGCCCCGTGACCTTTAACGGCAGCAGGAATTTACGTCAACAAACACGCATGATTTCTGTTGATGGAATATTTTAGAGACAAACGAGGTGCCTATTTTTCCAAAAACATTGAAGGCTTTCGGGGACCATGCGTGTACTAACATTTATAAATCTATAAAAGAAACTTTGCGGACCTTATTATTAAGAAATAAATAAAACAGTTCGACCAGACGATATATCAAACAAGTTTTCAGAACTATAGTTTCTATTTTGGCTCAGTTTTCCTGATTCATGCGAGACAGTGTAAACTAAATTACGCCGTGTTCAGACCAAAACACTTTAGTCTGCATGTTACGATACGTTTAGCTGCATTTTAAAAGCTTCTTTAAAGCCTCCTGTGCTTTCATAGCGTTCTCCATCTTTGCTATTTTTCTTTTTTCTATTCTATATGTTCAGTGTTGCTAATTTTTTTTTTTTTAGGTATCATTTTTTTTTCATTCATCTTCGGAAGTATGATGAAAGGTGATTTTCTGTAGGTTTATGTGAGGTTTGCATTTAAGGAATTTTAGCGCTTTGACGCATTCATACTGATAGTCCTTTTTTGCATTGCGAACATTTCATTTTTGTTTAGATGTGGCGTTAGGTATCACGTTTTTTATTGTTTCGTATATATGTCTCACATTGTCAGTTGTTGTAATAGTGCTTTCTATACCTTCTTCTCCTTAGTTGTTATTGTGACGGTTGTTTCGCTTTAGTTGTGAATTATTTGTAGTGTCTAAAAATTATTTTTTTTTACATGTTAATATAGAATATTGTTTTTGTTGTCTTATTTTAGTTAATTTTAATTTGTTTTTGTGTGTGTTGTATTTGAAAATATACCATCATCATCATCATTGTCATTGACATCATTGCCTTCATCTTTTCATTGTACATTTGTCTGGACCAATTGATATACATGGCATAATTTTGCATATTTTTTTTTCTTTTATTATAACATGTATTGAACACTGCAGTGTTCATTAACAATATCACCATAATTTAACACATTCTAATTATGTCCTTGGTGGGTTTGTACGACTTACATAGGTATTGAGTTTTGTATTGTTCATCATTATAAATATCACTATATTTTGAACAGAAAGTAGTTTCTGGTAGGAAACCATGTCTTCCTTTCAGGACTTTATAGAAATTGGGATTAAATTTAATAAATCAGGAGCGGAATTAGAGGCGTTTGCTACTGCACAATTTGACAGCTATAATGCAAGAATTGAAAGACAGAATGAACGTGAATTAAAACGTCTTCAGTTAGAACATGATGAGAAGAAAAAGACACAAGATTTAGAAAAGGACAAGTTAGAAAAAAAGGAGAATTTGGAGAGAATGAAGATGGAAGAGAAAGAAAAAGATCTTGCACAAGCTCTTGCGCTAGAAAAACTAAATATTGACGCTGAGCAAGAAAAATTAAGATTAGCTGCTGCAACTGCTCAGAAAGCAACTGATTTGGAGATAGAGAAATTGCGTATTCAGAAAGATATAGATGTTGCTGTCGCCCTAAGAAAAGTGGAGTTGGACGCTCCAAACACATCAACTAGTACACCTGTGACCACAAACCGGATACGATTGCCTAATTTCAACCAATAAATCGACTGCGTCGATAGTTTCTTACAACGTTTTGAGCTCAAGGTCAGTGCATTGAAGATCCCCAAGGGTCAATGGAGTGCAACATTATGCGATTTTTTAACAGCGGACGCTCTACAGGCTTATTTTGCTCTGGACAGCGGTAGTAGAGAAGACTACGATGTTGTCAAGGAGACATTGCTATGTAAATTTCAGCTTACAGAAGCAGGATTCCGTGATAAATTTCATTCCTGTCTGCCTAGCAGAAAAGCTGACTTTGGAGAATTTATCTCATTAATAAAATTATATTCTAAAAGATGGATAGAATTGTCCGGAATTGATAAGACCTTCACTGGCTTACTTGATCTAATGTTACGTAACAAGGTGTTGTCGGCATGTAGCACCGATCTTGCCTCATTTTTTCAAGAAAGAAAACCGAAAGACCTGGAGGCAATGGAGATACTTGGGAGACAATATATGACAGCTCACCCAGATAAAGAGGTTCACAAACCAACTATAAAGGACGCACTCCCAGTATGTGTGGCTCGTCATGACTTTAGAGATGGTGGTCATAGACCTCGATCACAGAGTGTGGACACCAGAGTAAGGCAAAGTTATTGATCCAACTACCGAGGAAAATATAACTTCCCAAGGCAGAGGTCACCATCTAACTTCCCACAGAGGCAAGACTATGGTTATTCAAACCAAGGTCAGTGGCGGCAGAATTCTAGCCGTAATGAGGAAATGCATCACAAACGGATGGATCATAGACCCACACAAGACAATGCATCCTACAGTGGTAATAGGAATAGTGGCAGATGTTGGTCATGTGCTAGGAATAGACCTTATAAGAAATATTATGGAAACAGCACTAACAAACACTGTGGGCATAATGACAATAGCAATCATGAGAAGGGTAATGCATGTGTAACTGCAAAGAAGAATGATGAGAAGGGAGCCGACCATGCCAATGCATGTATTGTTAGCTCACTTAATGATGAAAATTGTTATGGATGCAAATCTTTATTCCAACCTGGTTCACAACCCAGATTGATCTGCGGGCATGCTCTACCTGCTATGTCATCTTGAGAACGTGGGACGCCTCACGTTATATACTGGTTTCCTGTATAACAGGCATGTAAGTGTTCTTCGTGATTCTGGCTGTACCACTGTCGGAGTCCGTAGATCGCTAATTGATGAATCTGCCTTTACTGGTAAAACAGTGAAGTGCATAACATTTGGTGGGAGTATAGAGTGTTACCCAGTGGCAGAAATAGATATTGCCACACCCTTCTTTACAGGTAAGGTAAGGGCATGTGTCCTTGAGGAACCAGTATCAGACATTATCCTTGGTAATATACCAGGTATTAAGGATTGCTCTCCAGAGGAGATACATAAATGGGTTGAATCTCACCCAGTGTTGGCTAACGCTGTGGTCACTAGGGCCCAGCATGCCGTTGAATCCAAGGCAGAGCCAGCTATACCATTTAGTGAGAGAGCAACTCTTCAGAATGTTCAGAATGTTCAGAATGTTTCCCCCATTCGTTCGCTGCCAAACAGCGCGAAGATGTTGCTTTGCAACCATTGTTTGCTCTAGCAGAGAGCAAGCATGTGAAGAAGACAAAAACTTCACGTTACTGGTTTGAATTTAAGAACTCAGTACTGACTAGATGCTTTGACAACTATGTTTTAGTCAGGAGACAGGTAGTTATTCCAAAGAGTTTTAGACCTATTGTATTGAATACTGCCCATGACTCGCTTTTAGCTGGTCATATGGGGATTAAGCGTACTCTGTTTCGTGTCACCTCAAATTTTTATTGGCCCTGTGTTAACAAAGATGTAAAGCTATACTGCAGGTCATGTACAACTTGTCAAAAGGTAGCACGTAGGGGCAAGCACCACGCTGCACCCTTACAAGTCACTGATGTGCCATTACGGCCTTTCACCAAGCTTGCAATTGACATAGTTGGTCCTATGTCAGTCATGTCAGATAGAGGATATAGATATATCCTAACGTGTATAGACTTATGTACACGTTGGCCGGAGGCCATACCATTGAAGACTATCACCTCAGCAGCTGTCTCTGATGCTTTATTTGTTATTTTTTGTCGCATAGGATTTCCTGATGAAATCTTATCAGATCGTGGTACTCAATTTATGTCTCAAATGATGAAAGATATTGAGAACATGTTAGCAATTAAGCATTCATTCACAAGCCCATACCATCCGGAAAGCAATGGCGTTTGCGAGCGTTTCAATGGCTCGTTGAAGCAGATGTTAGGCAAAGTCACCGAGACATGTCCTCGTGACTGGGACCGAATGTTACCAGCAGTCTTATTTGCTTACAGAGAAGTGCCCCATGAGAGCACTGGCTTTTCGCCATTTGAGTTGGTATATGGTGCCAACCCTAGAGGTCCTATGCACATACTCAAGGATTTGTTGTTGGGATCAGTGGAGGATGTTACTGTCCGCACCAGCTATGAACTGGTCATTGATCTCAGACAACGCCTTGTAGATGCATGTACTTATGCATCAGGTATGATACGTAATGCTTCACAGAGGTCGAGAGTGCGCTGCAACCAATCTCGAAAATTACGTCGGTTCCTACCAGGAGAACAAGTATGGCTACTTCTTCCAACCAAGGAAAATAAACTGCTAATTTCCTGGCAGGGCCCTTTTAAGGTGGTTGAGAAGAAAACTGATGTAGATTATGCCATTGACATAAGGGGCAAAGTTAAAACATTTCACATTAATATGTTAAAATTGTATGTGGAGCGCCCTGCAGAGTTAGAACCTATCTTGGACAGTATTTCTGATGAACCAGTTCGACAGACTTTGTCAGCTGTTGTGGAATCTGATGATTCTACAGCGAGCGATATTTCTTTTAATTTTCCTCTGCTGCCTTTAACATCTTCCGAATCTTGGAGAGATGTAACTGTATCAGTTGATTTAGATTCTGGTTATCGAGAACAGGCTCTTGCTGTTTTCGAATCTTTCTCTGATGTGCTGACTGAACTTCCAGGTCGCACTGATGTTATCTCTCATGATATTACATTGACTGATGATCACCCTATCAAACTCAGACCGTATACTAGACCCTTACACTACAGATCTCAGGTGGATAGTGAACTTAAGGATATGCTACGCATGGGCATCATTTCTCCTTCTGAATCATCCTATTCTTTTCCTATGGTTCTAGTTAGAAAGAAGGACAAATCTCTTCGCATCTGCATTGATTTTAGACGTCTTAACAGTGTCACTCTCACAGATGCCGAGCCCATGCCGGTTTTGGAGGATCTCTTATCACAACTATCCCAGGATAAATACTTTAGCAAACTAGATCTATCCAAGGGATATTGGCAGATCCCTTTAACTGAAAAAGCAAAACCACTAACCGCATTTATGACTCCATATGGTTTATTCCAATGGAATTATATGTGTTTTGGCCTTGTCAATGCTCCTGCGACGTTTGTGCGCATGATGCGGAGACTCTTAGGAGATAGATCTGATGTCATCACATACATAGACGACATCTGTTTATTCCATAGTTCATGGCAAGAACATATCACAGGATTAAAATCTTTATTAATGCTACTCAGAAAGCATGGTTTGACAGTTAGACCTTCAAAGGTTCAGATTGGTTGTCGAGAAATTTCATTTCTTGGTCACCGTGTTGGTAACCACATGTTATACCCTGATGAGCACACTGTCAAACGCATATTAGAATTAGATATCCCTCGGACAAAGAAACAGGTTAGGAGCATGTTAGGACTCATTAACTTCTATCACAAGTTCATTCCGAACTTTTCATCTATTTCTTCTGTCCTGTCATCTTTGACTAAAAAGGGAGCTCCTAATAAAATTGTTTGGTCCGATACTTGCAGTGGAGCTTTGAACAAAATTAAAACTGTATTTTCCAAGGCACCTATTTTGATGTTACCTAATATCACTATGCCATTTCTTCTGAGGACTGATGCTTCTCAGACTGGCATTGGTGGTTGCCTGATGCAATGGTTCAATGATACTCCACATCCATGCTTGTATGTAAGCAGAAAGTTGCTACCAGCAGAAACTCGGTATTCCACCAGTGAAAGAGAACTCTTGTCCATCATTTGGTGTATGGGCAAGTTATCACGCTATTTACTTGGCGCACACTTCTACCTCCAGACGGATCACCGCCCACTAACATCCCTAAATCAAAAAACTACAACAAACAGTAGATTACACAGATGGTTCTTGCTTATCCAAGAATATAGATATACAATTATCCCCATCAAGGGATCAGAAAACTTTCTGGCAGACTTATTGTAAAGGAATGTAACTGGAAAGTGAAATTGTTTGTGCCAGATGTTGACATTGTCTGATCTTGTTTTGTTTTTCAGGTGATATACTATTGAAACATTCATGTTACGACTTTAATTGCATTTTTTGAAAGATTGGATTACATTTTGTCTAAACTGTTTAAATATATATGTTTTCATATCATTTGGTACTACAATTACTATTTCATATATATTATTCTAAGCAGTATGATTTTTTTTTCTTTCCTAATAGATTAATAGTTCTTGGGCTAACTATCCACTGTTCTCAAGCGAAAACCCTTGGTTTCCGCTCGGGAACAGGGGGGCAATGTTGCGAGTAGAAAATGCATTAATTTTAACGCCGAGTTTGGCACTTTGCCACTTCACCCAAATAGCCACTCTATGTCACGTGATGAGACTGGCTGGGGAAGTTTTGCTAACAAGGCAGGTAAAAAAACGAGAGAGAGTTTAGCAGCGAGGAGAGGGCATTTGAGTGACCAGCCGTTAGGCGGCACAGATGTGTGTGTGGGCATGTGTGGATAACCCTAATGTATATTCCTGTTTTTACGTGGAAGTATTATAATGTATGGCATATTTAACATTCATAATTGTTCATGAAACTGAGTGACTTTTATTATTATTATTAATATTGATTGTGTTCTTATTGCCTGACCACATCAATGGGTCTAATGTGAAGTTCGTTGTAATGTGTATTAAATTTACAGAACCGTCACTCAGTTATTATGACTTTCATTGGAGAAAGAGATGTGTGCACAAAGTAAGTTAATACTAAGAATTAATGTTTATTCGCCAGGCACATAAAGAGAGAACCCTGGACATCACATTCCTTTCTATATGGGATACAAACAAACAGTCGTGCAAACGCAAAAGGCAGGAATAAGCACGAAAAATATAAATAAACACACACCCCTCGACAGATGGGTTTTAACAACATAATATGTTAAAAATATTTCATGTGTTTTTTTTCTTTATTCAGTGAATACTGGGGTAACCCAACTTTGCCGGCGTTTAGTACAGAGACATACCTGTGAGAAACATAAACATTTTATATCGTTAACCACGTGGATTTTCCAGTAACACCTGTCTGACTGGGCGTGTGCCTTCAGAGATAGACAGAATACCAATCCCACTAACGGTTTTTTTTTTAAAGAATAAATGCTTATACTGGGCCTTTGAGCCAGATCATATTTCTTCACAAACTCTAATGTACATGCTGCCTTGTGGCGAGAACATTACAGAACAAAAACATTAACTTTTCCGACATTATTTGACCACGTGTGTGGTGAACCAAGAGTATTTGTTGAGAGAAGTCGTCCACCGGTCATCTTCCTAATTAAGGGAAACCTCGTGTTTCTGACACTGTGTGCCCGTTTAACTTTCTTACCCAAACTGATTCAAGTGACCTTAACAGAAATCTTAAAATTAAACTGGTGAAGTGAATGCTCCCCGGATGCAGTGGAAGAAACCTGTATCTGCAGAGCTGGGATTCTCTTTATCCAAAGAATACAGATTCACTGTAGAGAAGTGTCCTAAAGTTTGCGCCAGACGGCGAACAGCAGCACGCTTGTAGGTAAGGTTGTGTGAGTCAGGGCCCTGATGAAAGAACCGAGTGAAAGTAGACTGAAGGAGGTTCTTCGTTTGATTCACTCACTTTGTAACTTTCCTTATGCAAGATTTTGTTGCTAAACTATACTTTTCCTTAGAATAGATACTGCTATCAAAGTCAGTTCATACCTTCAAAAGGGGAAAATATTAGACCCAATCATATGTATCTGTGTCTCTTTGGGGCTATCACTGTCTTCTAACGGGACTGTGAGCTATACATCGAGGGGAAGGATCATACCAACGGGTCTATCATTCTTGTAGCATTCCTTGATTTTTTATGATTTCTGTATATGCTTTGATGTAATTTTATATGTTGTGAGAGAAGTTTGTTATGATAATTAAACTACTCAATAATTATTCCAGCGTGTCGGTCAGTTTCGTTCCAAAATATCTATATAATCATTGTTATAGTTTTCCCACGTCAGTGTGTCTCACTGTCGTCAATTGGGTGTGTGCACGTGAGTGGTAATATATATATATATATATATATATATATATATATATATATATATATATATATATATATATATATATATATATATATATATTAATATACGTATAGGTGTTAGACTGTCTGACTGCTCTAAATCTGTCGTAGAAGATAGGGGGAGAGAGAAGATTTCTCGATCTCAGCGACAGCCTCTATCACATTCTACCATCTCACTCGTGGAAATCTATTTCTACCATCATCTCTCACTGTGACTATCACTTATTCTAATCTATTCAGAAGGGACCAACCCAAGTCTTAATTCTCCTATCAAAAATCTACGACAAATGTGGTCTCGTCCGAAGGATTTTAAAACTTAGAATAGGAAGACAAATACGACAAATGTGGTCTCTTCCGTAGGATTTTTTTTTGGAACTTAGAATAGGAAGCCGAGTACGATAAATATCAGCTCGGCTGTAGATTCTTTATTCTGTAATAGAGTAATAGTGCGATTGTCTCGTGGTTTTGTGTATCTTTAAAAATAACTATTCCCCTAGACGTAACGATCTGTTTATGGGCGTGCTGACCACACATTTAATAATTGTTTTTCCACAGCATTTTGAGTAATATACATTTGAGTTACAGGATTTTGACGGAATATATGTTAATTACTGATTTTGTAATACTAAACGCTGGTAAAGTTTGTGAGTGTATAACATTCACAGGATTCTGAAGAAGTAGGTGTTTGAGCTAAGCTAAGGAGTGCGTTTCGGACTATGTCGTCCAGATTAATTGCCTCCCTTACCCGAACTGTCTTCAGGGGTAAACTTATAGTGGATTAAAAATTAAGGGATTTGTTTTTCTCTTATAATTTTTAGCAATAATTATTTTGTTTCCACTGTAGCAACTTATTTTTTAGTAAGTAATCTTACTACCATTTAGTTGGCGTAGTCGTCTGCATTAGGTGCTTTATTGCCGATTAATAGCAGCGATAGTGAGATACTATATTTTGGAGGTTAAAGTATATCATCTTTTGTTTTGGTATTTTCTCGTAAGTGGTAGGAACCAGTGTATCCTTTTCTTATCTCTTTCTCCTCTAAGTCTCAGCCACTGATTTACTATGGCAGAAATGGCGAAGCTTAGGCAACTCCTCAGGGACGAGGCAAGAGAAGAATGTTTGGAAGGAGAAGAAGCAAAAGCTTTTGTCAGAGACGAACTTGAGAGATATGACGCGGAGAGGAAAGCAGCTGAAGCTAAAGAGGAAAAAGAAGAGCCGAAGCTAGAGAGCAGAAGAAGATTGACGAAGAAATGGAAATTCGCAGGATAAAGCACGAGAAGGAGAGGGAGGAGAGAGAGGAAAGAGAGAAACAGAGACAGCACGAGTTGGCACTTAAGACTCTAGAGTTCCAAAGCCGTGGTGCGGCCTTTACCTCCAGCAATGGAGAGTCTTCTCCTCATTCTTCTTTAACTGATCCTTCTAACACTCAATCTACTCATCTCACTGCTATGTCTTTTGCGCTAGAATCTTTCCCTTGTCCTAACGAGAAGATTGACACGTATCTAAAAAAATTTGAGAAAATTGCAACTCAGTACGGTTTAGAGAGGTCGCGTTGGAATATGAAGCTTTCTCAGGCTTTGAAAAGCAGTGCGTATGATGTTTACGCTAAACTTGAAAGCAGTCAACAAGACAATTACGACGTCTTGAAGAAAGCGTTACTGGAGCGCTTTGAAATGAATGCTCGCAAATTTGTGCAGCAGTTTCGCAACAGCAGGAAGGAGAACTCTGAAACTTTTCAGCAGTTCTCGTCTCGGTTAAAGGGATACTTGACAAAGTGCTTAGAGCTTTCACAGCTCCCCTCTACCTATGAAGGTCTTGAGGAATTTGTTATAACAGAACAAATAAAGAACACTTTGTCTGCTGATACCCGGAAATTTCTAGCTGAGCAGGGTGCAGAAAAGCTTGAAGACATCTTAGAAAAGTCTGAGCGATATCACAATGCGCTGGCTGAACTACCGGCCTCAAAACGTAAACCGACAGAAGAACATTTTCGGAAAAATAATCTAGACCAATCTTCTCATGCTTCTAACCAGAATAACCATAGAGAAACGGGACCTCAAAACCCTCCTCCTGAAAAATCCAAGTACTACAAAAACAAGTACCCCAACCACAGTAAACAGTCTGATCAACCCGACCGCCCTTCATGGCAGCGCAGCCAGAAAGGACAAGGTGGCAAAAAGAGAACCCCTGAGCACGGGACTAATGATCAGAGTGAGCACACCGAGCCTAAATGCATCGGATGCTTACTAACAGTCTCGCAAGGCGGAATTATTGACAGTGATTCCCAACCTGTTGGGGATACACCCTCAACGCGAGGTACTGTTACATTGAACGGTTCTCAAACTTTTTGTTTATTTGACACGGGGCTTTCTTATGATTGCATTGTTGACAAACACCTGGTTAAACCCGGTCAAGAGACAGGAGAGACCGTCGAACTTTGTGGAGTCTCTAAAAGTGATGCACCTACAGCGCTTCCCATCGCACTGGTGGAGATCCACTCTGATTTTGTCAGAGGCGAGATCAAAGCGGCTGTTATGGATGACTCCATCTATCCAGTCATACTTGGCGGGAGATACTTGTTTATTGGAAAACCGGAAGAGCCGATTGAGTCAGCAGTAACTACAAGATGGCAAACCAAGAAGAAACGGAAGCCTGCGCCTAAATTTTTACCTATGGAACTTAAAGAAGCGCAACAAAAGGACCCTACTTTGGCACCCTGCTTTAGGAAACTGCCCATGGCTAAGGAATCCAGACAACACGGGGACATTTTTTCTAAGGATGGCATACTTTATCGCAGAACGGGCAAGCCTGACCAAGGTTACAACCAGCTCCTAGTACCGAAACAGTACAGAAGCCAAATCCTAGAAATGGGGCACTCTCTTCCCTTCAGCGGACATATGGGACAGAACGCCACAAACCAACGGATAACCACTCATTATTGGTGGCCAGGAGTAAATACTGATATTAACAGGTATGTCAAATCCTGTGCCAAGTGCCAACGTGTACCACCCAAGCAACGGACACCCCCAGTCTCTTTGGGTGAAATGCCAATAATGGGAACACCATTTGAACGGGTTGTGATCGACATTTTAGGGCCTTTCGAAAGGACTAAAAGAAGAAACAGGTTTATCCTCACCGTAGTTGACACATGCACTTTATGGGCAGAAGCTATTCCGCTAACATGCGCAGATGCCAAGCATGTCACAGAAGCCATTGTGCAGATTTTCACTAGGTTGGGATTCCCTCAGCAAGTGCTGACGGATAACGGATCTCCATACCGAAACCTGTTGATGGATGAGATCGTGAAGATCTTGAGGACCCAACACATCTACACAAAGCCTTACACTCTGGCCAGAAATGGCTAGCAGAACGTGTTAACGTAAACCTCAATATGATGTTAAGTAAACTGGCACAAGTGAAACCTGAAGATTGGGATTGTTGCATTCCGGCAGCTTTATTTGGCTACAGAGAATCTCCTCATACTTCCACAGGATTTCCGCCAGCTACGCTTTTATTCGGCAGATCTATCAAGGGGCCGCTTGAAGCCTTACTTTGGTCGCTGACAGACCAGAAGGCTGATGGGAGCCGCGCTAGCGTAGTCGTTACACCACCGCTCTGGCGACCGGGTGATACAGGATCAAACCCGGGCGACGGCATTTGAGGATTTTTCGTCGACCGGGATTTGGAGTGGATTAACTTGAGACCTGGCGAGGACATTTGAAGAAGTGTCGTCAACCAGGGACTGGCGGCTCCTGAGCCGACCCAGCTGCAATGGGTACCTCCGAAATCGGCGAGTATTTGCCTGAATGGCGAGGGACACCTGTCTCTGTACAAGAAATAAAGGGATACTCACGTAAAATCAATGTCAGGTTAGACATAAATAATAACCTGAGATTTCGCCTCAAGTATTAGCGGGCGTACGCAAAAAAAAAAAGAAAAAAAAAAGCTGATGAGACAGTTGTCTCAGCAAACAAATATGTGTCGCATTTAAAGGATATGTTGAAACGAAGATGGGACCTAGCAACGACCAACTTTAAGCGAGCACGCACAAAGCACGCTAACCGATACAGGAAAGTCGCGAAAGAAAGAGAATTAGAAGCAGGAGAGAAAGTTTTGGTGTTACTCCCTACCGGGAACAACCAACTGAGGATCGGATGGCAAGGGCCGTTTACCGTCCTAAAAAAGATTTCTAAGGCTAACTACCAGATCTCTATAAAAGGAAAGGACAATGTTTTCCATTTAAATCTGGTAAAGAGATTCTTGGAAAGACCGGTGCCAATCTCCGAACATCTCCTGAAGATCGCCAAAATTGACGAAGATGACGTTAGTGGCAGGGAAATTCCACTGCACACACACGAAATCTTTCAAAAATGTCAAAAGCGGCAACGCTCTTTCAAGCGCGCATGGGAGACATTCCAGAGAAAGGAAACTTTGGGAGTAGACTTGAGTAGGAATTTGAGAGAGATGGAGGGGGGAGATGAGAGGGAAGAAAACAGACACCCTGAAGCTACGGATATAGGAAATTTATTTCCATAACGTAGACATGGAGTGCTTCCATATCTTAAAGGGGGGACGTTCTGTCGCATAGAGATTATGATCAATAAATTTTCTATATTCTTTCTTTCTTCTTCCACCCGTGTCCTCTATTTTATTATCACTCTTTATCCTTTTCCTGTAATTTTCGCATTCGTTCGTTTGCGAAAAATATTTATTTTCCCATTCTAACGTTTACCTGTTTCTTTCTCTTACTGAGAACGCATTTATGACATAACGTGTCAATCTCTGCACGAGACGAGAGAGCGTAAAAATGCATTCTATTGCATTAGATGTCAGTAGTGCAGCAGACGATATACTGTGAATTTCGTCCAGTAAGACAGGGGAAAGCAGACAACTGTCTACATTTTCCATCTGCACGGCGCGTAATGGAGACTTATCGTCTAGCATTTTCACCTGTCACAGCGATTCTTAGGCTGAGTTTCTCGGGGAGGTGTGAAAACTGCCTCTGCATTGGAGACGGGTCGTCTGAGATTCGCATATGACACGCGCGCTCTCGGTCAGTTTGGCGTAAGGTGCGAAGACGCACGTTTTGGCAGTTACGGCATGCGTCTAAGTTAACGTAGGTGTTAGGAGAGGGGAGAGATCTGGTTTTAGGAAATAGAAGGAGCCTTTGTCTGGTTTAAGATATTAACCAGAGTTTGAAACTTGATTGCACTCATTCTCCATTTTGCAGTAAACGTGGCCACTTCGTTCTAGATACTTAAACTTATAAGTAAAATCTCTTAGTTTCGTTGTGATATCGTAGTTCTGTGTTGAGGTAAATATTACATTTAATATGTCTAGATTTTGCGAGTGATTAAGTGTTAAATCGCCTATTTTATCCTACTAGTTTCTTTTGGGCAGAGTGAATAATTTATAAGTCTGTTATATTCTCTAGCTGACGAGTTACAGTGGAAAAACAGAATAAATTATAATTTCTAGCTTAAAAATCATGTAGCTATAATGAATTTAATTTAACTGCTAAATACTCAGTCGATAATTTTTCTAAACTAACTTACAAATGCTAGATGCCTCATGAGTGTTGACGGAATACGTATGTATTCCTAATTCATGATGATTGATTTTTATATATAACTTATTTCACGGGAAAGTTTAAACGTCAAGTCAAGCTCTACGCTTGCAGTTCTAACGTAAGTTATATCGAGTACATAATATGTTAAAAATATTTCATGTGTTTTTTTTCTTTATTCAGTGAATACTGGGGTAACCCAACTTTGCCGGCGTTTAGTACAGAGACATACCTGTGAGAAACATAAACATTTTATATCGTTAACCACGTGGATTTTCAAGTAACACCTGTCTGACTGGGCGTGTGCCTTTAGAGATAGACAGAATACCAATCCCACTAACGGTTTTTTTTTAAAGAATAAATGCTTATACTGGGCCTTTGAGCCAGATCATATTTCTTCACAAACTCTAATGTACATGCTGCCTTGTGGCGAGAACATTACAGAACAAAAACATTAACTTTTCCGACATTATTTGACCACGTGTGTGGTGAACCAAGAGTATTTGTTGAGAGAAGTCGTCCACCGGTCATCTTCCTAATTAAGGGAAACCTCGTGTTTCTGACACTGTGTGCCCGTTTAACTTTCTTACCCAAACTGATTCAAGTGACCTTAACAGAAATCTTAAAATTAAACTGGTGAAGTGAATGCTCCCCGGATGCAGTGGAAGAAACCTGTATCTGCAGAGCTGGGATTCTCTTTATCCAAAGAATACAGATTCACTGTAGAGAAGTGTCCTAAAGTTTGCGCCAGACGGCGAACAGCAGCACGCTTGTAGGTAAGGTTGTGTGAGTCAGGGCCCCGATGAAAGAACCGAGTGAAAGTAGACTGAAGGATGTTCTTCGTTTGATTCACTCACTTTGTAACTTTCCTTATGCAAGATTTTGTTGCTAAACTATATTTTTCCTTAGAATAGATACTGCTATCAAAGTCAGTTCATACCTTCAAAAGGGGAAAATATTAGACCCAATCATATGTATCTGTGTCTGTTTGGGGCTATCACTGTCTTCTAACGGGACTGTGAGCTATACATCGAGGGGAAGGATCATACCAACGGGTCTATCATTCTTGTAGCATTCCTTGATTTTTTATGATTTCTGTATATGCTTTGATGTAATTTTATATGTTGTGAGAGAAGTTTGTTATGATAATTAAACTACTCAATAATTATTCCAGCGTGTCGGTCAGTTTCGTTCCAAAATATCTATATAATCATTGTTATAGTTTTCCCACGTCTGTGTGTCTCACTGTCGTCAATTGTGTGTGTGCACGTGAGTGGTTATATATATATATATATATATATATATATATATATATATATATATATATATATATATATATATATATATATATATATATATTAATATACGTATAGGTGTTAGACTGTCTGACTACTCTAAATCTGTCGTAGAAGATAGGTGAGAGAGAGAAAAGATTTCTCGATCTCAGAGACAGCCTCTATCACATTCTACCATCTCATTAGTGGAAATCTATTTTTACTATCATCTCTCACTGTGACTATCACTTATTCTAATCTATTCAGAAGGGACCAACCAAGTCTTAATTCTCCTATCAAAAATCTACGACAACCCAAGATCTTGGTTTTTTTCTACACTAACCATTCGAAGTGACATTTGTTCATCCAGGAATAAACCACCAAATTAGGCGTCCACCTTGAAAATCTTATTTACTAAAGGATGGACTGGGGCCAATTTGGAAGATAAAAACACTGGCAATTTTATATTCAGGATAATTGTATTTCCAAGGGAATATCACCAACAGTAGGTAAGGAGTGACTGAGTGGCCACGTATGAGAGAGAGAGTGAATATTTTCCTTTGTTACAGGAATGTAATCATCCTTGGTTTTGCTTTAAAATTGTTTACTTTACTGAGTAGCATTTATTAGGAACTTCGTTTATCTTGCTGTCTATTCTGTAACATAGTGCTAACCTTTGACCTTTGGGTTATTAACTTTTTGGGTTCTTTTCTCAAGAGGGGGAGGGCACATTTATTATGTATTTTCCTATGTATGTAAATCTAATTTATTTGATCTTTCTTTAGATATTTGATGTTGTCAAGTTTTAATGATAATAAACAACAAAGAAAACTTACTTTGTGTATTGGTCAGTGTCGTACATTTTTAGATAAGTTAGAGATATATTTGGTCCTGTCTGAGTAGAGCACAAATTAAAACTGAGAATCATAAAGTGTTATATATATTCTGCATTTCTGTATGGTGCAGAAACATGGACGATGAATAAGCATTTGGAAGAAAGAATTGAGGCTCTTGAAATGTGGATATATAGAAGAATGGGGCGTATCTCATGGAAAGAGATGAAAACAAATAAGGAGGTCCTAGAAAATCTAGGTATGAAAAGAGAACTAATGAGGGAGGTCAAAGTTCGGCAGCTAAAATACTTTGGCCACATAAAAAGGCATAACACCTTTCAGAAGACCATAACAGAAGGGAGAGTTGAAGGCAAACGTGCAAGGGGAAGACAGCGCTATAAGTGGGAAGATAACATCAAAAGATGGACAGGAAAGAGTCTATCTGAGTGCACCACCAAGACAAGAGACAGAAGACGTTGGAGATCCATTACAGCCAACCTTCGTTGTGGAGATGGCAACTGATGATGATGATGATGAGTAGAGCAGAAGGTGGGGGTATATGAGAAAGAAAGGTGTTAGAATAGATTCCACGAGTGAATAGATTAAGGTGAAGATCTGTCTCTGGAATGAGTGGTTTCTCTAGTCCAGCCTATCTATACGACTATCTTTAGTATTAGACAATCTGTCAAACCTCCCTATAAGTAAAATTATAAGTTTACTACTCACACACACACAATTATGTGACAACAAGACACACAAACGTGAAAACTATGGTAAATGGATATGAGTCTGACCAACATACTAAATTAAGTTTTGTTTAGTTTATTATCACTTAAACTTTACAACATCAAACATGGAAATCAATAAAATCATGTTTACAGACATCGAAAAATAACCCAATAAGTGCCCTCCCCCCTTGTTGAGATAAGATCCTAAAAGAAGTTAATAACCCGAAAGGTCAAAGATTAACACTAGGTTATAGAATAGACAGTAAAGAAAAGAACAAGGTTCCTACTTAAGCTATCCAGTAAAATATAACAGTATTTGCAAAGAAATTAAAGGATGGTACAGTTTCCGTAACTGGAAAATATTCACTCTCACTCTGTCCCTCGTGGCCACATCAATCACGCCTTACCTAAACTTGGTGTAACAATCTCTTGAACGTAAACATCCATGCACATGTATCTTGATCCAGTAGTTCTGTCCTCCGAATTGAGCCCCAGTCCCTCCACTAATAATTAATTTTTATAAGTGGGACGCTCAATTTGGTGGTTGAGTTCCTGGATATATATGTATTGTCCCCTCGAATGGCTCATGTAGAAAGAAAAGAACGCGATCTTGTGTTCACAGTAGACAGCAGTCAGTACTTCCAATAGCTAAAGAAAACTCTGGTTGCTAAAAACTTTTAATTAAGATGATGATGATAAATCCTATCGGCTCGCTCTGGGGTGAGTGCAAATTATGAAACAGCGTATTCTCCTCGATAAAATCCACTTTGGAAAAACGACTATCAGAAGTCAGGAAAAATGTTATGTATATTGCCACGTCGGGCTGATAAATTGACTAAAACAATCTGGGAATTTGTAAGTCCAGTTACCTCAAATTTACAGTTAAAATGTTAGCTTGTCGCCTTTGGCAATTCCTGTTCACACCTGTACTGGGAACGAACGCCAAGGAAATCGACAACTATTACTCCTTCAGTAACTGAGAAAAGGACCACAATAGAAAAAAAAAACACTGGCCGCTGGTTTTGATCAAGCACAGAAAACTGAATAATCCACACGAAGGCTATTAACGCGCTATTTCACATAGGTTCTAGCGTACGCATTTAGATTATCTAAAATTTCCTGAGAGACTTGATAACTGACTTGGAGAGAACGCAGTATATATACAGATTTAGGGTAATTATCTCTAAAGGATGTGACAATTCACACCTTCGGCATAGCAGGGGAAATCAACGAGCTTCCTTTCAGAGATAAAGGATTTTCCTCTTCGCTTTACTCGCGATGCCGAACGACATCAAAAGACATGGGCCGTGCGAACTGGCCCCCTTTAGATGTCTCTCCGTTTCCGCAGATCAAAGCTTTTGCACGGACAACAAAGGTGGTCGGGAAGTATTATTATCGCCCTTGTATTCGCTACCGAGGATCTGTTTTTCCCCATGCGCTTTCTGTCACTATCCGACGATTGACAGATCAGCTCGCGTGAGAACTCAGGTAAACAGACCAGGTTCGCTCCCCTTGTTGACTGCCGGCTGCGAAAGTTTGTAAACACTCATTAGCGCATGTAAGACACGAAAAATAGGCGTGGCTTCAAAAGTGAGTCAACAGACAGCGAATTGTGAACCGTTATTTGTAAAACAGATTGAATACCGTTTTATTGGTTTAAATACTTATATTCCTTACCAGTTTTACAGCAGCCCCTTAATTTATTTACTTACACTAGACAGTGAATTGCGTGGTTTTGCCTTCGCAAAACATAAACACTAACTGAGGAAGCAAAGGTGGTCGGATTTATGTGGCTATATTTACATTATACGTCACAGTCAGACCCATACCCAATTAACCGTAGTTTTTCACGTTTGTGTGTCTTGTTGTCACATAGCTGTGTGTGTGGGTAGTTAAACTTATATTTCTATGTATAGGGAGAGAAAGATTGTCTTGTACTAAATTATAGTCGTATAGATATGATGGAATAGAGAAACTTACTCATTCCATAGACATATCTTCTCTTTAAACTATCACCTGTGAAAATCTATTTCTCACACCTCTTTTTCTCACGTACTTAACAACCTCCACTCTACTCAGACGGGCCAAAAATAACTCTCAAACCTATCCGTACGACAGTAGCCCTAATCCATCTAACCGCTGGTCTTGAAGTTATCAAGATATCAACTCTGTGTGAAACAGATAAGTTTTACAAAGTTGGGACTTCATATTACCTGTAAGTAAAGCTGCGTGTGACTTTTTACATTTTTCAGAATAAAACCTATTTAGGCCAGAAATGCCTAAATGTCTGGAGAACGAGCTGAACTTATAAGAAATGAAACGGAGCTCTTAAATGACAAATTAGCTCAAATCATAAAAGAGGTAGAGGCTCAACTGTCATTTACCCCTGAGTCGGATAAATCTATGAAGCAAACGAAAAGGAACTAAGCAAAAATACTTAACCCAACTTGGATACAAATACAGGGAGAAATAATAAATAACCACAAAGACGCATTTTTTATGAGGATTTGTGAATGCATGCAAGTGACTTTGTTTGGATTGTATATACAAGATAATAAACTGTTTTACTGGATCCCTGAAGACTTTCTTAACTACCTCCTGTTGAAGGTTTTACAGTAAATAGTGAACATAGAGTTTGCTAATAAAAGTCACAAAACATTAAACACCACAGAGGAATTCTGGAACGAACTTGGGTACGAACATCATCAAGAATAACTATCTCTGGCAGTATACCAGTATCTTGACTTGAATGATACAATAAACAAACACACAAGAAACTTGAACGTACATGCCTTATAATAGAATCAACTTATACACCCCACGGTAACATTATGATGTGTTGATACAAAGTACTTAATGAGTGATGAGGATTGCAGATGAGTTATATGATGAGAAGATGTTTACACTGTGGTATTCAAATTCACATAGAAAAGAACAGTAACGTTTGTAACATATTGTTTTGAAGAGATTCTCAAGATGTTTATCTTGTTATATGGAGTTTAAAAAGTCATATCTTAAATCACTCACCGGTGCAAACTGTGCACAAGAAGTAAAGATACGTGTCAAATATAGTAGCAATGGACTGGGATCTAAATGTATATCTCCTGCGATAGGCAGGTCAAACCAACGAGATAACCCAGAAGAATGTTTGATGCCGACTATTTGAGAACTTATGAAGAGAACTTTGTTGTACAGCTGTATATAACATATTATGAGTAGAAGGAGGAGAGTTTCATATATTCATTAACATGTCAACATTTGATATTGTTGTTCGTCTTTCTTCCAAATAAATAACCTTGATGGGTGTCATCAATTGTCTACAAGTGCGGCTGAGTGTGAACGGTACGTTTCATCCAGGTGTAAGATAGTACTACCACTACTTCATCACGGGGCCCAACAACATTGTTAAGTCATGTTTTATTAATGGGAGTTAGGTGTTAAAGATTTATATGTATGGGTCGGATTTTTGTACACACGTTAGTTAGCACGCTTTAGTGATGAGATGATTTTTTTGAGTTGGGGGCTTATTGCTCGATAATTTTTGAACACAGCTTAACTGTGTGGTTGCTAGTTTGTTTAAAAAAAAAATAGGATAAAGAAAGTTTTCTAATGTTCTTAGTGTAGTTGTTGGGAAGAGACGGGTTGAGCTGAGCGATAGTCTCAAGCGGTTAGTCCGCGCATGAGTAATTTTTACTGAGTTGTTCTGAGATGCAGTAATCTCGTGACAGTACGTTCCTGGCAGGGCTTCGGGATGGTGACTATCCATCTCGCTAGTGTGTTCCAGTGGGTTCTTTTTGTAAAGGAGAATATTTGGTAAGTACAGAAAATATATATATTATCGAAGTGAAGATAGAGAGATTTACGGGAATGTTTTTCTCCCTGTGTATTTGTCATACAAAGCCTAGGATTGCACGGGCTTATAGTTATACTGCACTTTGTTGTTCAAAGCTTGGATTATGATGGATTATTGATGTTCTGCGTTTATTATTCAAGCATTGGATTATGATGGCTTATTGTTGTACTGCATTTGTGTTCAAAGCCTTGGATTTACTATGCTGGCTTGTTTATGTATAGTACTGATTATTCAAAACCTTGGAGTAGGTCAACCCAAGTTATGTTATTATGAACCGTGATGCATGCGGTCCCGGTTAACGGATATTTGGATTTATTCACCCGATGCTGTATGTTTATGCTGTGAACTATTTATACCATGATGTCTACGTCACTGTGTCGGTAATAAACCGTGTATAACGTTACCAGTCGTTTCAACATTTCCTGACTCTTACGTTTACTGTGGTGTGTGGTTCCAGTCTGTGTTGGTATGCCAGAACCCTTTGCATTCGCGTATGTTGACAGTCACTCACTCACACACCGGTCGGCCATCCGTAAGCCCGACCTAAGCTGATCGTCATTATTAGCGTGTGTATATATATATATATATATATATATATATATATATATATATATATATATATATATATATATATATATATATATATATATATATATATATATATATATATATATATATATATATATATATATATATATATATATATATATATATATATATATATATATATATATATATATCAGCATTGCCTTCTTTCCACCACTATAAACTTGACTTAGAAGCCGAAGTATTGGCCAGTCTTAATCTGCTGCTAAAAAAATTGTGTTGAAGAAAATAAACTGGTAACAAACATCATCCTTGTAGTGGCATTGCTTTCCGGTTTACAAAACCTGGCTTGAACATATATACGCAAAACAACCCCGACTGTCACATACGTAAATATTGTATTTCTATAAGGTAAATGCTACAAGTACATTCGGTTGCTCAAAACTGTTGTTACACGCATCCTTATCTACGCTGGAGGCGGTTTCGAACTCAGAGATAAACCCAGCTGCGATAGCCATGGCCAGTGGGCAGTGCAATATGGTTAAAATTATTGTTGATCGGAATCAGAATGGGAGAAGATCGGCTACCACGACAAGTATAGGAAACTAAGAGCCAGGGATCCAGTCCTCCAGGACGACCCAGAGTCCGCTGGGAGGACAACATTAGACAATCTCTGTAGTGCCGAGGACTAGAATGGAACCAGGCCAGGAGGAAGACAGCCGATAGGATAGTCTGCCGCTCTCTCTTCCAAACCTCTACACCTCACGGTAGAAGGGGAACGATTAAGTACGTAAGTTGATTAGAATCGACATCACATCAGTCAGGGCGAACTCATAGGTGCTCAGACTCCCTCAAAAAATGCCGAAGGGTATGAATGCTAAATTAGGGTGGCCAGACGTCCGGATTTGGTCGGATTTGCCCGGCTTTTCGCGCCCAAACTGAGCATCCTGCCGGATTTTTTTTTAATGTTGAAATATCCGGCTTTTATGTGATAGGTAAATTACTCACGTGAAAGACACCATTTTGAAAAATCTTTACTGGAATCCGTTTTCTGAGTACAGTCTGCCAGAATTAAGAATTTTCATCTCCACAAAATCGACGGATCGCGCAAATTGCCAACACTACCGTAAGTTGTCATGTTGTTCGATAGTTTATAATAGATTACTATCATATTTACCCATGTTAAACGATGTTTATGTTTATTGGCATTTGTTAAGGGAAAATATAACAGACAAAACGGCATGAATAAGAACTTGGGGCTGGATTTAGTCAATTATAACTTCGTTGTCTATTGGAAATTACAAATAATATTATAAATGAACTGAGAAAAAAATTTCAGAGCTTTTCCAGTGGTCGACAAGAGTATGAAGCAGAATGTCTTGTATGCAGAGGCGGCACATTTGTATCAGTAGCAAATAAAGGTGCATCTGATTTTGAAGAAAAAAAACATATAGAAACTGAAAAGCACAAGAAAGCACTTGCGTCTGAATGTTTGCAATCAAAACTGACATTTTTTACTAAAGAAATAAGCGAGGAAATGTTTGAAGTTGTCGCGGCCGAGGGTGCTTTTGCTTTTCATACTGTAAAACATCACAACTCTTTCAGATCAATGGATTGTACTTCTGTGTTACTCAAGAATGCTTTCCACGATTCAGACATTGCCAGCAAATTCTCATGTGCCAAAACAAAAACAGCTGCTATTATCATTTCTGTGATTGCACAGCATTCTACTGAAGCAGCTTCAGTATTTTGACTGGAAAGTTGGTGGTCTACAGTCTAAGTTAATTGAGTTGCAGAATACACAAAATGAGACAGCAGAAACAATTTCAAAATATGTAACAGACACCATGATAAAATATGACCTCTTGGAGAAGTGTGTTGCATTTACTGGGGATAACTGTAACACAATGTTTGGTGGAACTGGGCGAAATGCAGAGGGTAACAATGTGTTTGCAAAATTAAAGACTGTGTTACAGACCAAAAATTTATTTGGTGTAGGCTATCTAGCACATGTTTTGAACAACTGCATTCACAATGCTGTTGAAAAACTTGACATTGATGTTGAAAATATTCTTAATAAGGTTGACCAATATTTTCATATTCATACACTTCGAACGGAGGAGTTGAAGGAATTTTGTGGACATAGAATACAGACAACTCCTCAACCAAGGCAGAACAAGGTGGCTGTCATTATTCCCATGTGTTGCAAGAATGATCCAGATGTTTCCGGAACTGAAGGCTTTTTTTCAGTCACAAGACAATCCACCTACAGTCATCAAAAAGTTTTTTGAACAAAACTTGGCAGAGGATTGGACCATTCACTTATGAGTATTTTTCAGTGCCATATTGAACAGATTGAAAGAGAAAGCAACTCAATTGTTGAGGTTTGCAACAGTTTAAACGCAGTGAAAGACATTCTTACTGAACGTCTAGGTCAAGAATTTGTGCCTCTTAAAGTTAAGTCAGAAATTGCACAGAAACGTAGAGTGGGGCTTGATCATTTGTGTAAGTTTTCATAAATATGTGAAGCTCCTTTATTCCAGTTGTATTGAATATTTAGACAAATGGACAAAGCCATTAGAAGATTTTGCAATTTTTTCCTGGATGACCTTGCATGAAGTACCTGTGTGGAAAGATGTGGAAGCCTCATTGCAATATCTAAATGATAAAGGCATTCACATTGATGACACACATTGCTTCGACCAACTGAACAATTTAAAAAACGTGTGGAAAGTGATATTAGTCACGAAGAATTCAGTCAGCTACTGGCTCATCAGAAATGGACTAAATATTTTGAGAAATCGAGAAATGTTGAACTGCATTCAGAACTTGCACAATTTATTTTTGCAATTCCTGGGCACAACGCCAATGTTGAGAGACTTTTTTCACTTATGCAGGGTCTATGGACAAAAGAAAGGAACATGTTGAGTGTATATTCCATTAAAGGCACTCTACTTATGCAGTACAATTTCAAGGAGCTTTCATGCTCTGATTTCTATGCATAGTTAAAACGTAGCCCAACTTTGTTGAAGAAGATTTTATCATCAGAAAAATATAAGAAGGCACAAAATCAATGTGATTTCATTAGCTTATTGTTTGAATTAAAAAAAATATGTTTCAGCGTCTTGTAGTTATTGAACAAATGTGTCCTACTTTTCGTCCTACTTTTTACAAATATTGTCCTCCTTGTCCTCCTTTAAAAAAAAATGGCATTTGTCCTCCTTTTTGTGTTGAACAATATGGCCACCCTATGCTAAATGTTCTTGTAGTGACGCTGGTTGTATGAGTTCCGAACGCGTCCTCTATGCGATCATCTCTGTTAGTCTTACGTTTGATGTCAAACTCTAGCCTTGTTGATTCCATCAAATGGAGAATATAACCCAACTAGACTTCACGGCAACATTTGGAAAGTGCTTGACAATGTTTTAAAGGTTCTCTTCAAAATGATTATTTCTGTAATCTCGGGTATGCATAATTTTGCTACACGTTCAAATTAACGACGTCACAGGGCGAGATTGTTTGCCTATACCTGGAGAACTTTTCACGCCTTATAACCACAAGCCGCGTTTCTCTTGGCAGAAATGTTAAACAACATATCAATATCCATAAGCAGGCAGAGCGGTTCAGCCACCGTGCCAGAATGCTACAACAATCCTCTGCTCATTGGATCAAATTAGCTGCCATCTCCACATCGAAGGTCGGTAGCGATGGATCTTCAACGTTCTCTCTCTCTCTCTCTCTCTCTCTCTCTCTCTCTCTCTCTCTCTCTCTCTCTCTCTCTCTCTCTCTCTCTCTCTCTCTTCTCTCTCTCTCCCTCTCTCTCTCTCTCTCTCTCTCTCCTCTCTCTATCTCTCCTCCTCTCTTCTATATATATATATATATATAATATATATATATATATCCCGGGGGGGGGGGGGGGGGGGATACATACAAACATACACATACATACATACATACATAATCAGAATCTTTATTCTCCATAAAATACATTAATATGTACAGACATGATATAATAGATACAACATGGCAAATAGGAGAATCATTAGAATTTACATAAAGTGTTGAAGACGTCTCAAGTAGTTATATGTGGGTGTTTTTTACATCGAACCTTTGTGTTACACATACATAAAAAAATTTTAAGCTTTCTAAAAGACATTGGCATATAATGATATGGTATACCCTGCCAAAAATGAGAATTATTGAAATTTACAAAATGTGTGAGGAATACCATTCAAGTAGAGCAATATGGTTGTTTTTACATGGAG
>JAMPIV010004203.1:192500-225057 GCA_024509875.1 Oreohelix idahoensis
CACACGTAATAATCGAACACATCCCCATTACCAGGATAAAACAAACCATCCCTGCCATGAATCAAAGAGAATATGTCAAATAACTATCTACTTATTCTTTGGTCGCTGTCAAATAACCACATCTCCTTCTCTCTCGCGGTCTGTCTCAGACTTCACTCATCGTCATAATGGTATATGAAGCTTGATAATTATTTCGAATTATTTCCTCCTTTCTTCTGTAATTTGAAGCAACATTATCTTTGACTCCCAGCTCACACCAAATGTAAATTTCGCTGTCATCATCAGCGGACACCTGACAGTCCATATCTGGCAGAATTATCTCTTTAGCCAACCGCGGCACTCCCGGAAAAAAGTGTACCAAATTATGGATCATGTTGCCAGGTCATAGAGTAGATATCATATGCTGGAACACCCAGCGATCCGCCAGAAGAGTCTTGACTGTTCAACCCCAAGAGACTATCTAATGAAGCCACCATCAAAGCGGTAACAAGTGTCAATGTTAGGATGCATATCGTAGAATCAGTACAAGAGCCGGTACTCTATCCTCTGTTCCAGACCACGAATATAACGGCAGACGTATAGAAGATAATTAACACTTTATAGACGTTCCAGTAACTTGGGGAACTTGATACAACAAGACAGAAACAGCGACAATGATTTGCAAGTTATTGATAGTACTGAGAAATGAAACCTATTAACTCCAAGTTACTTCCTCTTTGTATTGCCGTGAGAATACAGACGCAGTCTTTTGTGTCAAAAATCAACTGTCACTAAAAGTCCCACCTCTGTTCTAGAACGGGAAAGACAGTCACAAACGAAGGACAATTCTGTGTTCACACAAGGTGGTGAAAAAAGGACGCATTTTTTTTAGATTTTATTTCTGCCTTCTTGTTTGAGTGTTTGTTTGTTTGTTTGTTTTTTTAATTTTTAAATTTTTTTTATATTGTTTTACACCGTGGCAAGTATGACAAGACTACCATTTGAAGATTAAGGAAAATACACACACATATACATACACATATACACACACATATACATACATATTTACACACACATATTCATACACATACGCCATGCACTCAATTTGGAAATTTTACTTTACCCAATTTACAAGAATTGAACAGGAGATAATGTTACCCCGCTGCCATATCGGCATTATGAAAGTAGAAAAACTATATATCCGAATTATAACCCATCAAAGATTGAAAAGTAATATTTTTCTTCATCAACAACTTGAAAAAAGCAACTTAAAATAAATAAGATATATAATGCTTCATAGAGAAGAGTAATATCTATCTATATATATATATACTGAAGCACATTAAAAACGCACCACTATTATATATACTGATGCCGAGAAGCTGGGAAAAAAAGTGTGGGAATGGATTTTCCCCGTGTTTGTCATGAGGTAGAGAGCGAATGGCTGCTGGAATGGAAAGTGCATGATTCAACCCACGGGTTTGTGTACAGACTACATGAAAACAATGAAAGTTACACGTGCAACACGATTCCCAACAGCTATGACCCTGAAAATGCGTACGCGTTGTGGCAGTATACTCGGTATAAAAAGGCCGTTGAGACAAAACACCCAGTACATGTGCTTGAAATGCCACGACTATCTGAAAACGACCGCCAACGAGCCATTGGTATGTTGGAGACCGGAATGAGCTCGCGGGCCATTGCCAGAAGGATGAATTGCCACCACAGCACTATTGTACGTCTCAATGAACGTTACGGAACCACTGGCAGTACCCGGCATAGACTTCGGAGTGGTCAACCACGAGTTACTACTCCTGCGCAAGATCGTCATATTGTGCTCAGTCACCTAAGGAATCGTTCTCTCCCGGCAAGTCAAACAGCAAGAGCAATAGTGGGTAGACGTGGGCAAGTCTCTCGAATGACAGTCATACGACGACTCAGAGATACAGGCCTTACTGCAAGACGACCTTATGTTGGGCCAAACTTGACTCACAGACATCGTCAGCAGCGCCTACAATGGGCAGAGCAACATGTCAGATGGACTAGACTGCAGTGGAATGCTGTCCTATTCAGACGAGAGCAGATTCAACATATCCTTTGCTGATGGACGTATGCGGATTTGGCGACGGTGTGGAGAGCGCTTTGCAGATTGCTGTGTTCGTCAGCACAACCGATTTGGAGGTGGCAGTATTCACATTTGGGGAGGATTCAGTTTTCACCATCGCTTGCTTCATCACGTCTTCCGTGGAAATGTTAATGCTGTGACATATCGAGATGAGGTTCTGGATGCATTGGTTGCTCCTGCGTTCACAAATTATCCAGACTTGCAGCTTCTCCAGCAGGATAACGCACGTGCGCACACCGCATGCATTACGCAGCAATATCTACAGCAGCAGAACATTGTGACGATTGATTGGCCTGCCCTATCACCAGACATGTCCCTTATAGAACATCTGTGGGACGAGCATGGACGCAGAGTCTACAGGCAAGGTTCTCCAGCTAATCTGCAACAGCTCGAAGCTGCTCTTACACGTGAATGGGACTTGATTCCCCGGAATTTCCTTCAGGGACTTGTGCGTTCCATGCGGAACCGCTGCCAAGCTTGTTTGCAAGCACACGGTGGACATACCAGATACTGAGGATAGTGGGAATGAATTTTTTTATTGGTTGCATTTTTGGTTTTTTTCCCTTGCCTGCACAGAATGCAATGAATTTCATAACAATCAAATGAACAAATTAATGACCAGTATGGATTCATAGGAAAATGAATAAAGATTCCAAATATGTAAACTTGTAAACGCTTATATTTACATTTCACACTCTGTTCCTGGATTATACAGGTGGTGCGTTTTTAATGTGCTTCAGTATATCATCAAAATACATAATTGCTGCCGTATGTACTTAGTCAGTCACATTTTGGCACATCGTCATTTGCGCACTGTTTTCTATTTTCGAGGGAGTGCATTAACTTTCAACCACAGCTAAGGGGGTACAACTGTGGTTGAAAGTTAGACAATACTTGTATTGTTTCCCTTATATGTACTCTCGCGAAAATAGAAAATAAGTGCGCAAATGAAGGTGTGCATGAACAGTTTGATTATGGAAAGAAGCCAACAACACGATTGATAAACAGTACATGAACTGGAGTTTCATCAAACTTCAAACGTTGTTCTCAGAGGCAGTAAGTCGACCAAAGCTTCTCACAGGCGGTAAGTCGACCAGAGCAAGATTTTAAAAGATGCACGAACAATTACGAGACATGCTGTCATAAAAGAAATGTTAGTTATTTAGTCAATTTACGGTCCGTTAGACCATTATCACTGCTCTACATGTCATTTAGGTTGGGTTACTCATGTCTTCATATTTAATACATCTATATAATTTTCACTACAAATATCTAAAGACGGTCGCCTGCAATGAAATGACCACAGTAGTGATAGTACCGTCTGTAATACATGTAGCAGAAACAACACACTATAATTAACAACCTGCCAATTTTGGCGGGTTGTTGCTAGAATATATATGTGACTCTGGTAACAGTGCTACAATGATGTATGTATTATCAGAAACATAAACAAGTAACTAATACAGGCACACAGTGCTTAACTGAGACGTTGGTTTGTCGTAAGGGTTTTGTTTAAGAGTTTTGACTCGTTCAACCTAGACAAAAACGTCCCTCGGCTGTATTAGTGTTCGTATCCAAATATAAAAAGATCTTGTGGTTTGGTAATATGAGCAAATATATCGAAAGACGGTTTACTCTCAGAGCGAGGATTTGGCGTCATTGGGTGTTGTCATGGGATTTCTCCCCTTGCTCTGCAGTGATGATCCAGCAGTGGCCAAACTTCAGAGTATCTACTGAGGGTCTTCAAAGGTATGTACTTTTAGCTCAAGATTACTCTCGGCAGAGATATGAATTGAAGAATAATGCTTCTCAATTCTAAGGAGCCTCAAATGAATTTAAGAATCTATTACTACAGCTGTCGGCGTCTGTGGTCCGCCTGTGGTGAAACTTGTTGAGAACCCAACATTGAACATTAAGCTTGGAGAAGACACTTGAGCCCTAGGCGTAATACTTTTACTTGGTTGACTGCAGGCAGAAGGATCTCACTGTGGACCCAGTGATAGGCAGGGGAAGCTGAGAAGTGGCTCTGTACAGGACGTGACAATTCCTTGGGAGAGCCCAGAACCAGAGTACAGTATTTTAGCTCTGCATAGTTGGAGAGCCCTCTTGGATGGCGGGGAATGCACAGTATGCCACGCACTTCTTACTCCTAGCTTGGGACCAAATGTGATGATCCTTTAAATGCAAGCCAAGCTGGAGAAACTGGAGCTCATGACTTCAACTCAACACGTTTTGGGATGGCAGAAAGCCACAGGAAAAGCCTAGATCTACAGTGTAGATAAAACCAAGGAGTCTTTAACTTGGTATTGGGTGCAAAAGAGAGAGAAGCTCAGCAGCCCTTGTTAAACAACAAAAACAACAACAACTTAGTTAAATCAGTTGGGGGCTTATCAGAACGAACAAAATCCTTACCCACAGAAGGTCAGGAAAGATACAAAGTTTATACGGCCTTGGATCCAATCAGCCGTAGTACTTGCTTTCTGTAAATTCCTATGAGGCTCCCTTCAATTCACATTTCTGCCAAGAGTAATCTTGAACGAAAGAACGCCTTTGAAGTACCTCAGTAAATACTCTGAATTTTGGCCACTGTTGGACCATCACTGCCGAGCAAAGGAAGTAAATTCCGTGATACAAGTGAACAACAAATAGAACTTTGACAAATAAACAACAAATAGAACTTTGACCAATAAACAACAAATAGAACTTTGAAAAATAAACAACAAATAGAACTTTGACAAATAAACAACAAATAGAACTTTGACAAGTAAACAACGAAAAAGTATTCGGCAGCACTAAAAGTAACAACAAATAGACTTTGACAAATAAACAATAAAAAAAGACTAGGACAAACTAACTAACAAAAACAGTGTCTTACAAGAAGGAAAATATTGTATTATGTAAACATGGATTATAGGGTTTTTTTAAAAAACGCGGTCTTTCTTCACAGTTCAAGGTCGACACCCAAAGAAGAGGTGATGAAGGTCGAGGTGGACGGGGCGGAGAGGATGAGGCCGAGAAATGAATGCAGATTTGGTCCTTACGGTCTGGTAGCTGGTAGCACGTTAAGTCATTTCTTGTTTTGATTGAAGCTTGTATTATATAGAAGGTGAAGGACAAACGGTGGGTTGCAAAGAAACGGTTATGTTGGAGGGGGAGTGTTGGAATACAGGGAGGTCCCCAGAAATAAAACAAACCTTCTTTGTCAAGTACTTGCTAACTGGCGTATGAGATCATGTTTCACCACAGTTAATCCATTTCTGTTGACTCTTTTTTCATGCCGAAATTTAAAATCTGTTTATGTTGTTGATTTTTTTTAAAGGGGGGGGGAGAAAATTTAAGGTTCTACTGGATAGTTTAGCTGCACCCAAAGCCAACATCTTTAGCCGCCTCCTACGACACACCTCTTAGGACACACCGCTACTGTGACGATACGGTTGTGCGATCTCACGTCCACTCCGTCAGTATCATTTTTTTCTTCATTTTTCTCTTTCTCCAATTCAATTCGCTTATTATTTGGCAGTTTTTTGCCCTTTCATTCATTATTGTGCTCTATGCTGAATCTAGTAGGGTGAAGTCTCTAACACTCTACTCCCCTACGGACGTATCTGCTTTACACGCAGAATTGTTTACGTTCCGCAAGGTAAACACGATAATACCAGGTAATTATACCGGTCATACGCTTATCTATTCTGTCAGTCTGATCACCCTTTGATACGCGGCGGTCCAACATTTGACCCCAGTGAAAAGCTGATGACCGTGTTGACCCAAGCTTGTATTGTGCGTACGATGAAAGAAGACACCATTGTCTGACCAGACATCTGTCTGGCGGAGGCACGCAGATAAAGGCGATAATTGGGTAATCGTCTCGTCTGACCCATCTTTGTATCATGATTGCAGATAAGATGGCAGAGTAGACATCTGGGCTGAAATATTACCGCATGATTAGACAGATGTCACGCGTGGCATATTAAAATTAATATTTTAAAACACGCGAGGGGATATTTTAAATCAAACACCCATCCAAACAGTGCTGGAGAGACTTGATGGTTTGAATTGAGATTCCGGAATATACAAAGAATTCTTTTGGAACATTCGGCGGAAACAAAATCTGTGATTTGAACTGAGAATGAGAGATATAATCTAGTAAACTCTGAGGCACAAAACAGACAGCTTTGCAACTTCAACCGAGCAACTCACAAGAAGCCAGAAAGAGAAGGATCGAACCAAGAATTCATATATCAAAAGTGACAGATCGACAGTATTTGGGCAACTTTGAAACCCTAAGAGAAAACCCGCATATTTAAACACACAGACTGTATTACTTCAGGGACCAGGACTTTATAAATACCAGACCAGAAACCTAGGAATTGGATCATCAGTCATAAGAGAAATAATATCCCAGATCAAGTGTATCGCAGAACACCCGTCGAAGAAGAATGACTAGTTTCCCAGGCCAAGTGTATCACAGAACACCGTCATAAAAGGAATTTCTCAGACGAAATTGATTCGAGAGCAACTGCACCGAAATTGCTCGTGTCCATCTGAAACCTGTGCAGGAAAATTGTGTATTCCCAAAATTTGGGGTAAGTTGTGAACATTTCTTTTACAAATGTGAATTTAACATGTTTTATTGATAAGTGGTTATATATACATGAGGCTGGCAACATCAACATACGGAAATAGTATATTCATGAACCACTACAGCAAGCGTTGGTGATTTCTTCTGGCTAGTCGTGCGGAAAAACCCGACAGCAGAGGTGACCACAGACTCCGACTGGAGCAGTGATGAGTGATGACTACATCATATGTGCCTCAATTGTAGCATATCATTTTGTGAGATTTATGTAACTTGTTAATGTTAATTCAGGCACAAATCATTGCTCGCGCTGTCCAGACATATTGTCCCAGTTAATACCCAGAGGAATAGTGGTAATTTTATTCATCTTTCCTGAGTTGCACGGTGTAAACTCAGGAATTTAACTCTTCTGATAGATTAACATTGGGGTTTGGATGGACAACGAGAGGATGCGCCTGTTAAACTTCCAACTCAGTGTACTTAGCAGAGGCATTTTTGTCTTTCTATTTTTTCTAAAAGTACGTGGTTACAAGCTATCAGACTGTATGAAGTACTGAAGTTACTACGCCACTCGTGTGAGAGAAGTACATTCATCCCCAGTAGAACGTGACGAAAACCTAGGCGGCAGGACTCACTCATACAAGCTAAGTGCTAACTAAAAGGCACCAGCAAAATGGACATTTCAGTCACACTTTAAGTATAAGGTTAAATTCCAACCTACGTCTCAAGGACGAGAACTTTATATCCATCAAAATTCCACTAATCTTTCCATATTTATTTTAACCTGTTAAAGACTAATTCACTATTAAATTTGTTACCTGTTGTTTTAAAACTAAACAATAGTAGTTGATTCAGTTATATGTATGAAAGCAAACGTATGAGCCAGAATATTATATATATATATATATATATATATATATATATATATATATATATATATATATATATATATATATATATATATATATATATATATATATATATACTTAGACCTATATTTACCTCTAAACAGAGCTATATCTTATAAGAGGGATTTCGTTGGATTACACCAACTGGGAGCTTGAACGGGCTAAACCATTGCTTAAATCCTTCACAAAAGGCGACGGACCAGATATAATGCGTTAACAATTGTTCAGCCCAATGCAACATTGTTCATGACTTCTGGAAATATCTTGTGAACGCTCCCTTAAGGTAGAAGTGTTATTAATCTTCTATCTACATCTCTGCCAAGAATATCTTGCGCGCAGGTAGATACCTTGGAAGCCAATATTAAATACTCTTGAGTTTTGGTCACTGTTGGACCACTATTGCAAAGCAGGGAAGGCAATCCGTGACAGCTACTATTCTTTGCTCTCCTTTCAAGGCCCGAGTAATCGAGGGAGCCCCCCCCCCCCCCCCCCCCCCCCCCCCCCAAAAAAAAAAAAAAAAGAGAATTGAAGACCAATTTCGTCAGTGATACAGAAAATATGGAGAGATCATGAACGCACGATGCAGCATAAAAAACGTTAGCGGGAATTTGTTAAAGCCTATGCTTGCGAGGAGCTGAATGTTATGTAGAAAATAAATATAAAACTGTTCAGCATCTTCTCTCTTTGTAGATTTGAAATTCCTCTTCTTTTCTTCGCCATTTCGCTTCTTGTCACAAATGCATACCAAAAAGACGCAACCATTTCAGTTGTCGTCTATTTGTATACGTGTGTGTTTGTTTGTGATATACAGTCTACGCTTGTGTATAGGAAAGTTTGGAAGTGACCAATTAATTTATTCATTGCTGTTTAACTGTCTGCGGAGTAGACGTCTTCAACAAGCGCGCGTCAAGACGTCCTGTCTTATGCCATTAATTTAAGTCTGTCCGTGTCTTATTCATTACTAGTCTGTCTCCCCTTACTGTGTGTCTCCCCTTACAGTGTGTCTCCCCTTACAGTGTGTCTCCCCTTACAGTGTGTTTAGGTCTTATTTATTACTAGTCTGTCCTCCCTTACAGTGGGTCTCCCCTTACAGTGTGTCTCCCCTTACAGTGTGTTTAGGTCTTATTTATTACTAGTGTGTCTCCCCTTACAGTGTGTCTCCCCTTACAGTGTGTCTCCCCTTACAGTGTGTTTTGGTCTTATTTATTACTAGTCTGTCTTCCCTTACTGTGTGTCTCCCCTTACAGTGTGTTTAGGTCTTATTTATTACTAGTGTGTCTCCCGTTACAGTGTGTCTCCCCTTACAGTGTGTCTCCCCTTACAGTGTGTCTCCCCTTACAGTGTGTTTAGGTCTTATTTATTACTAGTCTGTCTCCCCTTACAGTGTGTCTCCCCTTACAGTGTGTTTAGAGATCTCCCTCTATTCCTCATGTCTTTGGGGATGCAGAAGAAAAATGGTCTTGTAACTGATACTAGTGTCTTGTAACTGGTACTAGTGTCTTGTAACGGTACTAGTGTCTTGTAACGGTACTAGTGTCTTGTAACTGGTACTAGCTGGTTCCTTCGGTATGTTTCATTTCCAGTGCCAATATGAATAGTATCTCCAAAAACACTGTGGTTTCTGGAGAGACAAGTTAAGAAAAGAATCACTGAAGCGTCAGGGGTGACAGTGAAAGTAAGCCTGGGACTGGCAGACTCATCATTGAAACATGTTGCCACAGAAGCTGCTATTGAAAATCACATAAAGAGCTTTGGCATAAGCGTCCTGCAACATGGGCGAGGGACCCCAGAGGCTCAGTTGCAGTAATGGTATCTTGTTAATCAAAGAACATAAAATGAGAAAGATCTATGAGTGTCCGTAAAAAATGCCTTAGACGTACATAGTTAGGAGTTGTGGGAAGAAGGTGGACCAATGAAAGCTTTTCTGAAGCGCTTAGTTGGCCGAAGAATCTAACACATTGATTTTTGACAGCGAATTGATCGTGTCACCTGGTTGGACGTTGGTCGAATCTGCCGGGTGTCTTTTGCTTATATTTCGTTTATCTTTCTTTCATGCCTACAATATAATTATAGTTTCAGTGTTTATAATTCACGAACCTCTGATATCCATTTATTTTTATTTAAGCATTCACCTTTAATACCACCCAATGCAACAACTTTTTTTTTTAGTGTGCGTATTATGAGAATAAGAGTGGTATAGTGCATGTGTGACAAGAAACAAAACTAGTGGAAACAAATTATAAAATGCACAACAAAAGGTGAGGATTCCAGGTAGTTCACCATCATGGCATAGAAACAGATCAACAAAAACTTCGACAAAAAAGCACTGGAGACATGTAGTTGCGGAGAGGCATGATAGTCTACGCCAGTCGGTGTTACGTTTGAAGGAGAACAAAGACAAAATGTTATCTTGTCGCTGTGATATCCTGATCATGTTTTCTTGTCATCATTTTGATATCTTACAATGGAACATTAAATTCTTAGTGAACAGATAACAATTATTACATTTATATTACCAGCCATTTTTATGTCACTTCTCGCGGTTTCTGCAACAATGAAACTTAGAAAGTGATCATCCAATGCTCGAGACATTTTAGTTTTTAGTTACACAATTACGGCGGCCCAAGTTACGGATCCATCATCACTGGAGACAGGTAGAGGGAAACCAAGGAACACATGTGTTAAACGCTGTTTTGTGGGTAAGGTCGAGTCGTGCCTGGACAGTTCAGTGTTGCGGTGTATTTAGGTCACCAGCGTGAGGCGCTGCCAGGGTGTAGTGCAGACACTCACACATAAAACAGCATACATGTTTCTCAGGTGTGTAGTACTCGTAGAAGGATGTGGTAGAGAGTAAAGGTGTGTGTGTAGGAAACAGCAGATCGTGGACACGAAGTCGTATAGGCTCTTATTCATCTACACACCAAACTCACTCCACCACAAGTAGAAGTCATAGACGTGGATAATACAGATGACTTTTCTTCAACATTTATTACGGCAACAGTACGCTGACAAACGACACAGTCAATTGAACAAAGATCATGGACATTTCATGTGTGGTAATGATTATAAACATCGAGCATCATAAATCTTGCATAGCTCATGTATAAGATGCTAGTAGAGCTGGCTTGACCGTTTGCGTTCGTTCATACTGTAGCTCAGGGTCCCTGACTAAACGCGTCAGGTAGTCCTTTAACAAATATCCCCGCACGATAAAGGCGGTTCCAGTTGCTTAATATCAAAGTCTATGAACTTGTTTAATGAAAGTCAAGACTTCATCTGGATTCACACGCCAGACACTTCTTCTTCTGCTCAAAGATATCGGCCGTAATATCGGGCCTCTATAATAATGTGAACAACTGTGTATTCTTCATAGGCAGGCATAATCATCCATGCCGAAACATACCGCTAACATGCGGTTTTCATAATAATCTCTCTTCACTGGGCTTCCGTATAATAGTTAGACGAATAGTCTTAGCTGGCTACATCGAGCACACATAATAGACTCTGTATCTCAAAGAACTGTGAGCTCTACTCACAGGGCGCCACAAAATGTTCTGCAACTTAGGCATAATAATTAATTTTTTTTAACCTTTGACAGAATCCGAGAAATACACAGATAACAACTGTCGTCATTCTTGACGAACAGAATAACTCTGGGGAGAATCACTAACATCACAGTCACACTGAAAACTATCTTTTCCCCAGATAATGCAGAGAAGTACAACGGACATCTTAGTCCGGTCAGAACCCAGTTTATCACTCCCTGACGGAAGTCTCTCCGTTCGCGCTCAAAAAACTTGCGCATGCGTAGACAGAACAGATCTAAGAACAGCTAACTCCCGACTTAAGATAGGTCAACACAATGAATAAAACAAAGGGAAGATAACCCCCAATCAACCTGTCCCAGGGAGTTAACATATATAGTTCTCTAACTTAGATAATCAAAAAATATTAAATAGATTTACGTCTTATGAAACCGTCAAAAACGACCGCAACAGACTACCGCACCCTCCGGATTAAAAAAAATGAATCACTTTTTTTTTTTTTTTGGAAATACATCAATGAGCAAGATAAAACATGCTCAATACGCATGAATGATGCGCCGATGCAACAAACAACATAAGATAATGTCTTAATGACAGGCTCAAATGACGCACAATAGAGCGTCTAGTGAGAACAAAAAAATCACCTCACAAGATAAGAGAAAATATTTTCTCCAAGTAATATATATCCGGAAGGTACCATCAAAGAAATCTCAGTTGCTGGCGATGCTAACAAAAATCACATACATATCAACAAATGCAATATTATAGCAATGTGAATGACAACATATATCGAGAAGTCATATGAACATATAAATCTATATAAGTCTCATGCTATATAATCACTATTATCTAATGGATGGACATAATCAAAATTTGTAAAGTCATTATATACACATATGACAATAAAAGTGTACAATGTAACAAATAGAAGATGGCATCCACAGTACAAAATAATGCTGTGTCTCGAAGATCAATGTAAGCAGCATCCAAATAGTATGTAAGTGTGACATATGGCATCGTCATGATTCTCAAAAGCACTCCGTACCTGGTACTAGTTTGCACTGAGAACAATATAAATTACACAATTAGCAACATGCTATAATGTACTATAATTACTATTACATGTCTAAGCATTACATGTGGCCGCATTAATTTTTTTTTGACCTTTATATTATGTCAACTCAACCTTCTACATTACACCAAAGATGGTAATAGAGAAAGAAAACAATTAATTTACCACTCTAAGGTGACAACAAATGTGTTAACATATATTGTTATATTGAAGAGCCATAAGTCTAGAAGTGTATCAAGAAAATCTAGGACACAAGACTTAAGTGAACTCATGTGGGCATCTAGACAGTATGTCTGCCATCACATTATCCAAACCACGGACAGCTCGTACCGTGAAATGAAAAGGTTGAAGAGCAATAGCATATCGAGTAGATCTCGAGCTCTTCAAATTCTTACACTGAATAGCTGTAAGAGCTTTTTCGTCTGTTTCCACAATGAAATGTGCACCAAGAAGGAATCTTTGTAACTTAAGGATTGACCAAACCATAGCCAACAATTCACGGTCTAAAACCGAGCAATTCCTTTCTGCCGCATTCAGTTTCCTAGAGATATACATTACAGGATGCAGAGTTCCTGAATACTCCTGCATTAGTGCCGCTCCGATCCCTGTGGATGAGGCGTCACTACGAAGAACAAAATTCTTATCAGCAATAGGTAGCCTTAGGATAGGTGGGGATGAGAACAAATCCTTAATCTGATCCAATGAAGATTTACATTCTTGAGACCAGCGCACCATGTTAGGAGACCCTTTCTTCAATAGGGTTGAGAGTGGTGCCATGATAGAGGATAGATTCTTAATGAATCTTCCGTAGAATTGTATTAATCCCAACAGACTACGTACTTGTTTTTTGTTTTAGGCACAGAGATATTTAATATCTTAGAAATGTTTTGGTCCTCTGTCTTCAATAGACCATGACCAACACGATGACCCACGAAAGAAATTTCACTAAACCCAACATAGGCTTTAGAGGGTTTTGCAGTCAAATTATGCTCGCGTAGAGTAGACAGTAATTCATTTAAACCCAAATAGTGATCTTCCCAAGTATTACTGAAAAGACAGATGTCGTCTAAGTAAGCAATGACATCTGAACAATATGAGAGAATTCGACGCATCATGCGTACAAAAGTAGCTGGGGCGTTCATAAGCCCGAAAGGCATACAATTCCACTGAAACAAACCCCTAGGTGTCGAGAAAGCAGTGAGAGGTTTGGCGCGTTCAGTTAACGGAACTTGCCAATAGCCTTTCAACAAGTCAAGTTTAGTAAAGAATCGAGAGTTAGAAAGTCTAGTAAGTAGATCTTCTAGTAAAGGCATAAGTTCAGCATCAAACTTCGTAACTTGGTTCAATTTGCGATAATCTACGCAAAGGCATATGTTATTGTCTTTCTTTTGAACAATAACCATAGACGAAGAATATGCTGAGGTGGATGGTTCAATTATTTTCAATTGTATCATTTCATCCAATTCTTTCTCGACTTGTGCTTGAAAATGAATAGGAATAGGATAAGGTCTTACTCTGATCGGATTATGATCAGTAAATATAATGTCATGTTCAATGACATGTGTGTGTCCAGGAATGTCGGTAAGGACATCCTTAAATACTTGTAGCGTAGAAGATACTTGTCGCTGTTCCTCAAAAGACAAATTAGAAGAAACAGTAACGTTTTTCCATGATTCCGTAGAAGTAAGTGGAATCACAGGAAGAGGTAGATTAACATCCAAAAAAGTAGTTTCCTCATCCTGTATAACTGACAGGGATGAGATATGACCTTGTTGGACTGGAGAATTGTCCGTCGCCTGGAAAATAGGCTGTAAATAGTCTAATCGTTCATGATATTCCGTAAGCATATTTATATGGAAGGTTTTATGCCTTCCATCAATATCGACAACATAGTCGACATCGGAAGTTTTCGAGACTATTGTATATGGACCTTTCCATGTAATAAGGAGTCTGTTCTCCCTAGAAGGAAGTAAAACAAACGCTTTGTCTCCAGGACAAAGTTGACGTAGGCGTCTCTTCTTATTAGCAAATCGCCTTGCCTTTTCTTTAGCAAATTCGGATGAGGAAGTTGCTAGCTTGCATGCTTCAATAATCTTCTGTCTGAGAGCAATGACATACTCATATGAAGATCGTGTGTCATTGTCGATATTATCAGCAGTTATCAGATCATGCAGTAAAGACATAGGGCCGCGCGGTCGCGCGCCAAAGACAAGTTCAAAAGGAGTTCGTTGGGGACCTCTCTATAGGCAAAGAGAGCCGCGGGTAGAACCCTGTCCCAATCCTGAGGATGATCCTCTGTTATCTTCCCAAGTAAGTTCTTGAGTGTTCTATTAAGACGCTCAACTAACTGTAGCCGCCCTGTTTCTTGCTTGTGTTAACAGCTGACTAGAGGACACCAAAGGAGTGGTGTAATGTTGACGGTCCTCAATAAGGTGGTTATCTTTATACTTGAAAATATACGCGAATGTCGTTTTACTGGAATGTGAATCCGGGAACTTCAATAATTGGGCACATCAACTGGTGCCAATACGGACATGGACGAACTCATCATGTCAACTTCTTCTTCTTCTTCCGTCCTTAGCCAACGACCGACAAAGCAGTCAGTGGCCATTACGCCTAGTGGCGTCTTAAGGGCAACAGCGAATAGATTTTCTTTGCCGTTGTTCCCATCACGCCTAATGGCGTCTTTAGGGCAACGACAAATCAATCCGTTTGCTGTTGTTTCCGTAATCAAAGTGACTGGCAAACGGGTGATCAGCATCATGTCAACTTGCAACATCATTTTATTTGGACGAAATACGTGGACGAGAAAAAAGGAAAACAGTACCCACACAATGGTTTCACAGTTCAAAATTACATGGGGCATATATGGATACAGTACTTGTAGGATCATAGTTCCTTCATATAATATAATGGTTTGACCTTGCGTCGGTGATGAAACTTATAAGGTCATCCGTACAACAAATCTAGGGATGCATATTTCGACACTGTCCTATAACATTGTTCTGATACATATTTAGCCTGGTACCTTTAAACATTTAGGATTCCTGCATACGTTATGTATGAAATGACAATAAAAGGTTAAGTACGATACTTGTTTAACCTCTCTTCATCGCCGCGTCACGTACGACGGCGTTCCCATAATCCAAATCAATAAGACGAAATGACGGAGCAATAAAAATCCTTTAAAATATCAGGATACATTCAGTGCAGTACCGAGCTGATCCATTATAACCCCTTAGCGAGAAGGGACTAGCTAGATGCCAACGAAGGATACAGTCACTAAAGTCCAATAACATATACGATGATTACAATAACTGGATATGACTTACGTATCGTGTAAGCCGACAATGGCTTCTATTAAGAAGTCATGTCCCAGAATACTTTTACCTCAAACACGATGGGTACACAATAGAATATTCACAGACTCCATGTCTGGCATGAGATGCCGGCTTGTTTTTTCTTGAACGCTCCTACGTCATCTGGCTTGTTTGGTAACAAGCGCGCCCGCAGATTCCCATACACAAAATTGTGCATATACGTGCGCGATAAATGAACTATACATAAAATAACACCCACCTAAGTTGGTGCTTACTCACTTAACAAAAGTAGGACCTGATGACTACTTGAGAATGTTAAGGACTCATAAAGCATAAAGGAGGCAACACTAACCCATTAGACATTGGGTGATAAATACTACTCAAAGATCTTTTAATGTGCAGAGTAGACATTACCTGCGACATTGTGTCTGATATCAATTGTGTGCCATGGTCTGACAATATTTCCCCGGGAAAACCCAAACGAGAAAATATAAGCCAAAGAGCGTCTGCGATATCAGCAGTGGAAATGCTCTTAAGAGGTATATCCTCTGGCCAACGCGTGCACATATCAACGCACGTAAGGATAAATTGATGTCCTCTGGCCGATTTAGTCTTAAAAGGGCCAATGATATCTATGGCCATTTTCTGAAACGGCCGATTAGGAATGTCTGCAGCCTGGATAGGCGCAGCATGCCTTGGACCTCTAGATTTGACTTCTTGACATATTTTGCAAGACCGGCAATAAATTCGTATGTCTTTATTGACAAATGGCCAAAAGAAAGACCCCAGAACTCTCGATTTAGTTCGGGAAAACCCATATGTCCAGCACATTGAGAATCGTGTGCATGTTGAAGAATTAGGGCTCTCATACTCTTGGGCACGAGAATTTAAGAATGCATAGACGTGCCTGGGTGTTGTACCATACGCACTAGTATACCATTCTTCATAGTGATATATGATTTGCGATTAGTATTCTGATTCGGTTCACCGTTTTTAGCGAGAAGAAAGAATTTCTTTGAAGACGGGTCTTTTTCTTTTAGTTTCACAAACGAGTCATGCGAAATCACCAAGTGATCCTCTTGGCTAACTACTTCATTAACTTCAGTAGATGAAGTTTGAGGAATAAGAGCTTGTGCTCTTGTTACCACTGCATTGGCTGTTTGGATATTCCGTTCTTCCCAGGCAGCAATTTGCTGCGGGGTACATTCCTTAACCCCGTGAATACGACCGATGATAAGATCCGCAATAGGATTAGGTAGAAGACACGCGTGGACATCTCCCGTAAAGAAGGGAGTAGCAATGTGAATAATAGCAGTCGAGTAATTTTCTACTGTGCCACCAAATGTTACACATTTAACCACTTTTCCCGTGGCACAGCAAGGATCTATAAGACATTGCTTAACCCCAATAGTAGTACACCCAGAATAAAAAAGCACTGAGACTGGCTTACTATCCACAAGACCTTTATGCAAGATAAGCGATCCTCTCCCGTTATGTGCAACTGCAGCAGGAAGAGCGGGAAGAGGGTGACCACAACTTAAAGTAGTTACTGTGGTCGGTTCAAATAATGTTGTGCATTGGGGGCATTGAAATGCTCTCCCAAAATCAAAAGCCAAACAAGTGACAGCATTAGAGTTTTTATTATCATTCACTTGATTACTGGCACCATGAGACTCTTGTTGTACAGAGTTTCCCTGGTGATGAGATCTATGTTTGGTATGTTTAGATCTACCACGATTATTATTCCCTCTGAAATTGTCATAGTTTGATCTACCGCGACCACCGTTCTGGTTCGAATCCCAGTTTCCACAATCACTATTTTCATTTCCCCATTGATTATAGTGTCTACCTGTTTGGATTCGATGTCCCAGCGAAGAATAGCCTTGATAGTGTCTATTGTGACTACCTCTCCGAAAGTTTCCATAATTATTGGACCCGAAATAACGAGGACTATCAGATCGCCTCCAGTTCTTTGTAGAAGACCCATTATGTGATTGGTTACCCTGATTCTGATCATAATTACGATTGCTCTTCTTATTAAAGTTGTGTTGAGCACCTTGGAATTTATGCATAAAGTTAGGGCCATATGGTGCTGCAGAAGCAACTGGCAACTCTTCCTTCACCTTAGAATTGCTAACAGTAGCATGGGGACGCGCAGTGACGTACTGGCAACAATATTCTTCCATGTCTTTTATGTTCTTAGGTTTACGCTCATGACGAAAAGCAAGGAAAGACTCATTGACAGATGACATAACTTTATCTCGAAGTAGTAAGTCCATAAGGGCTTCATATGTTTTTTCTGTTTTAGACAGCTCAATCCAACGTGTGAATGTAAGACGTATCTTCGTAATAAAGTCAGAGAACTCTACTCCAGTTTCTGGTAGCATTGTCTTAAAACGAAGACGATAATATTCTTCTTTTAATTGATATCTTTTAAGTAATGTTACCCTGACAACATCATAATTAGTTCTGTCAGGTTCCTCTACTGCCATTACAGTACTTAATGGTTCACCTGAAAGTAACCCCATCAGTTGTCCGACATATTGTTCCTTATCTACCTTATGCGTTACGCATGTTAATTGAAATCTATCAAGGTAGAAGGTTATGTCGTCCTTTAGAGGGTTGAAAGGGGGCAATTTGACTTTATAAGTATTCTCCTTTATCTTACCCGAAGTTGTTTGAGGAGCACTCATATTCATCTCCTTTAATTTCTCCAACTCCAAAGCTAAGAGTTTTTCTTCATGTTCCATTTTTGCTTTTCTTTCATCAGCAGCAGCTTGAAGTTTCCTCTCTTCAGCAGCAGCAGCTTGAAGTTTCCTCTCTTCAGCAGCAGCTTCTCTGTCTAATCTTTTATTTTCGTCTTCTCTGTCCAACTGCATTTGCATCCTTTTCTCTTCAGCCTTCTGTGCCTTGGCATATTGAGTAAGTGCAAACTCTTCCAATTTCTCATCAGTTTTGCCAAGGGTTTCCCTTGCTCGATGAAGAAATCCAGTGTAGACATTCTGTCTATTAATGTGCTATTAACACCTGAAATAATACACTTTATATCCCAACCTCAGTGGGAGACAAGTCTTTGTCAAAAACTTTGTATAATCACCTTGATTCTCTATAATAATATCCTCATAAATAACCTCTATCTGAAAAGTGCATCATATTAATAATAATAGTAGTTCATGACCAAGTATATATATATATATATATATATATATTTATATATTTATATATTTATATGTATATATATTTATATTTATATATTTATATATATTTATATTTATATTTATATATTTATATATATATAGACTGTGTATGATAAACATGTATACGATAACAATACAAAGACAAGAATATAGAACAAACGAAAACGTTCGCAGAAGTCAAATCGAAAATAAAGCTTAACTAAATCTAATGTTGCAAAGAATTGCAATGATAACTGCGAAAAATTAAACAAAACAAATGACAACACTGTTATAAACAAAAAGATGTATAGAAATAAATGAAAGGAAGAGAAGGCAGACAAATACAAACAAATGAAATCAAAACTAAAGAAAAGAAAAAAAATATGACAACAACAACGAAGAAAAGCACACTACGTTACAGCTAAACAAAAATAGCAACAATTGTCGCTAGCGAATTTCACTGTGGAAAATTTGCACAGTCCCTAAAGAAAACGCTTACAGTAAACCCTCGGTCAAGTGGGATATTTCTACAGAAAGACACCGCCCAACCTTGAACCCGCCAAATACACACTAATACAACATGTAAACAAAAAACATGAAAACAAAGAATGCATGTAGTATGTAAATACACAATATAAAGAATGTGTATAGAGGAAAGCTCAGTTGAACATAAATAAAGGCACAGTTTAACACATAAACGGGCCACTTATCTCAAGCACAATCCTCAAACACCCGCAAAGATGCAGTACAATGCGGTACAACTGTAAACAGTAAAGCTAGACGATCCACCGTTGAAGTACACAGTAACTTGCCAACAGGTAGTGGTCTCCAAATGTCCAGCTACAATGTCATACCCAATAAACCAGTTGAAACCGGAAGATCCAACGTTGGTATGTGTAGACTGTAATATGTAAACAATACTTTGAACTGTTTACAACCTGAGCTTTGACGTAAACAACGTGACTTGAACGTAACAATATATAGCCATTGACGACTGTCAAAGTGTTGAAGGGTGTTTATCTTTGTAGTACAGCGTAAATGAACTTCATAAGCAGCTGTGGTCCATGAAGCAGTATAAGGCGTTGACCTGCTTAGTACTGTTCGCTGCGTAGCTGACACTCCACAATGTTATCTTAAAAGACCCACGAATCTGGCTTACCAGATTGTTAAAACGCTGTTTTGTGGGTAAGGTCGAGTCGTACCTGGACAGTTCAGTGTTGCGGTGTATTTAGGTCACCAGCGTGAAGCGCTGCCAGGGTGTAGTGCAGACACTCACACATAAAACAGCATACATGTTTCTCAGGTGTGTAGTACTCGTAGAAGGATGTGGTAGAGAGTAAAGGTGTGTGTGTAGGAAACAGCAGATCGTGGACACGAAGTCGTATAGGCTCTTATTCATCTACACACCAAACTCACTCCACCACAAGTAGAAGTCATAGACGTGGATAATACAGATGATTTTTCTTCAACATTTATTACGGCAACAGTACGCTGACAGACGACACAGTCAATTGAACAAGGATCATGGACATTTCATGTGTGGTAATGATTATAAACATCGAGCATCATAAATCTTGCATAGCTCATGTATAAGATGCTAGTAGAGCTGGCTTGACCATTTGCGTTCGTTCATACTGTAGCTCAGGGTCCCTGACTAAACGCGTCAGGTAGTCCTTTAACAAATATCCCCGCACGATAAAGGCGGTTCCAGTTGCTTAATATCAAAGTCTATGAACCTGTTTAATGAAAGTCAAGACTTCATCTGGCTTCACACGCCAGACACTTCTTCTTCTGCTCAAAGATATCGGCCGTAATATCGGGCCTCTATAATAATGTGAACAACTGTATATTCTTCATAGGCAGGCATAATCATCCATGCCGAAACATACCGCTAACATGCGGTTTTCATAATAATCTCTCTTCACTGGGCTTCTTTATAATAGTTAGACGAATAGTCTTAGCTGGCTACATCGAGCACACATAATAGACTCTGTATCTCAAAGAACTGTAAGCTCTACTCACAGGTCGCCACAAAATGTTCTGCAACTTAAGCATAATAGTTAAGTTTCTTTTACCTTTGACAGAATCCGAGAAATACACAGATAACAACTGTCGTCATTCTTGACGAACAGAATAACTCTGGGGAGAATCACTAACATCACAGTCACACTGAAGACTATCTTTTCTCCAGATAATGCAGAGAAGTACAACGGACATCTTAGTCCGGTCAGAACCCAGTTTATCACTCCCTGACGGAAGTCTCTCCGTTCGCGCTCAAAAAAACTTGCGCATGCGTAGACAGAACAGATCTGAGAACAGCTAACCCCCGACTTAAGACAGGTCAACACAATGAATAAAACAAAGGGAAGATAACCCCCAATCAACCTGTCCCAGGGAGTTAACATATATAGTTCTCTAACTTAGATCATCAAAAAATATTAAATAGATTTACGTCTTATGAAACCGTCAAAAACGACAGCAACAACATGGAGACGAGAACTGGAGACAGGTACAGGGAGACCATGGAACACATGGAGACGAGAACTGGAGACAGGTACAGGGAGACCATGGAACAACATGGAGACGAGAACTGGAGACAGACATGAAGAAGACATGGTAAGAACTTAAGCTGATGGCACGTGACAGGAAGTCTTGGCAAAAGTATGTTAACGCCTATGCTCCTTAGGGGGCTGAAGAGTAACGATGATGATGATATAGCTACTTCTACTGGCTCAGCGGTTAGAACACTTGCCTCTCGCGACAAAACTGCTGGGTTCCGAGATCGAAACATGGTATGTCACGTTCTAGACTCCCCAACTGTAAATGTCTACCTGACTCTGCTCTTCAGTTAGGGAAGGCAAAGGCAGGGAGGAAGGGAACTGGTCATCCCACCTCACAAATCTGGACTTAATGCGACACAGTCTCTAACACTTCACTCCCGCACCGGCAGTATCAATAATACACAAAGGTCACGTGATTCAGGCACTCGTGAGAAATAAAGAAGTAGAAGATTTAGGCAACAGAAAAACAACAGAAGTGATAGATTGACCGGAAGCGTCTAAAATTAGTCTGGGTCGTTCTTAGGTACATATCCGGGTTACGTGGAGAGATCGTACTAATGACCTCTGTCCATGAAGCACTATTTTTGTGGTGCCTAGTTGGCAGAGATGATAGTAACGATTTGTTCCCGTAGCTAGGCGGTGGTTTCGTTCGTAAGGTCCTGGGTTCTGTTGTTTTTTTCTGTTATCTAGTTTTCTTTATTTCTCACAAGTGCCTGAAACAGACCTTTGTGTATTATTTATTTACTAGCAATAACCCGTCAACATTGACAGGTTATTAATTATAGTGTGTTGTTTCTGTTACATGTATTGCAGACGGTACTATCACTACTATGGTCATTTCATTGCAGGCGACCGTCATTAGATATTTGTAGTGACAATTATATAGATGTATTAAATATGAAGACATGGAGTAACCTTACCTTAATGACATGTGGAGCAGTGATAATGATCTAATGGACTGTAAATTGACTAAATAATTAACATTTCTTTTATGACAACATGTTTCGTAATTGTTCGCGCATCTTTTAAAATCTTGCCCTGGTCGACTTACTGCATCTGAGAAGCCATGGTCGACTTACTGCCTCTGAGAACAACGTTTGAAGTTTGACGAAACTCCAGTTCATGTACTGTTTATCAGTCGTGTTGTTGGCTTCTTTCCATAATCAAACTGTTCATGCACACCTTCATTTGCGCACTTTTTCTATTTTCGGGAGAGTACATATAAAGGGAAACAATACAATTATTGTCTAACTTTCAACCACAATTGCACCCCCTTAGCTGTGGTTGAAAGTTAATGTACTCTCTCGAAAATAGAAAAAGTGCGCAAATGACGCTGTGCAAAATGTGACTGACCGACCGACCGACCGTAGCACTTACGGCGGGTATTATGGTATTGGATCTGCTATGGGCCTATCTTTACGTTTTATGTCAATGACAAGATCACAAAAAGGAGCAGATACAGGACAAGAAAAGTTCCAGTAGACCATGATGTGAGAAGACAATGGTGTTAGATAGGACACACGATGACATTTGATAGCATTACAAGTCCATTCTTGCTGTTGAATCTGCTGGGTAAGAGAGATACAGATAGACTAAACATATATGGACATGGCAATTAAACATTACCATGACGACGGTAAGGAAGACACGGAAATAACTTGAAAGGATGGCACTGGAAATGAATCGCTGGCGTGTACTTGTTGAAGACCAGTGCTCCACGGACGCTGAAAGGAAATGAAGGAATGAAAACAAAGAAGAGTGAAGTATGAGAAGATCTAAAAAAAGAAAAACAAAATAATAAAGATAAAATAATGTCAGGACAGTAGTTGTCTATTAGAGATTTTTGTTTTTGGGGTGGGATATGCGCTGTTCGGGTGGGAGGAGAGGGTTCGAACTTGGAAGCTGCTTCCCTACCCACCAACCGGATGTCATTTTCTTATAAAAACGATCTAACTTAAATGATACAGAAATATAGTTTAGAAGGTGAATAAACTCCCCTACCCAAGCACATGAATGTGCCGTCTGACGTTTATAAGGGCAACACCACAAAACACAGTAACCACCCTGTTCATATTAAGAAAACAAAAAAAAAATTTTTTGGGGGGGGGGGGGTGTTGGGCGGGGGCGGCACAAGCCCTGAAGCCCTCGCTCTAAAGACGCCAATAAACAAATGAAACCACTTATAAATAAGAATACGAGACATCTAACTCAGGACAGAACAATTAATTTATACTTTATAGGGAATGCAAAAAAGAAGAATTAATTTATACTTTATTGGGAAAGAAAAACAGAACAATTAATTTAAATTTTATGGGGAAGGCAAAACAGAATAATTAATTTATACTTTATAGGGAAGGGTGTCACGGATTGCCTCCCCTTAACTGCAGTAGTGGTCCAACAGTGGCCACAACTCACGAGTAACTAATTTGTGTCTTCCAAGGTGTCTACCTTCGCACAAGATTACTCTTCGTAGTGTTGTAGATAGAAGGATAATGATGCTTCTATCTCAAGGAAGTCTCATAAGATATTCCAGAAGTCAAGAACAATGCTGCATGGGGCAGAGCAATGTTAACTTAGTATCTGGTCCGCCGCCTTTTATGAAGATTTATGCAATTTAGTTTTAGCCCGTTCAAGCCCCCAGCTGGTTTAATCCAGCGAAATCCATCTTATTATTATTTCTCTCTCTCTCTCTCTCTCTCTCTCTCTCTCTCCCCCTCTCTCTCTCTCTCTCTCTCTATATATATATATATATATATGGGAGCCACGCTGGTGTAATGGCTACAACGTTGTACTGGCGGCCAGTTGTTCATGGTTCAAACCCGGCCGTCGGCGTTTGAAGAAATGTTTACGACCGGAAATTTGACTGAATAATCTGAACGGCTCCTGCACATAAATCCCGTGTGGATGGGAAGGAGCGAAGCTCCTGACCGGGTCGGAAGAAAAGTCCACTGACCCCCCAGCCTCGCAATGACATGTCATTGGGCCGAAAGAGCTGGAAAAGATCGAGTGCCGCTGGTTATAGGAAAAAAAAAAAAAAAAAAAAAAAAAAAATAAATATATATATATATATATATATATATATATATATATATATATATATATATATATATATATATATATATATATATATATATATATATATATGGTAATTTCCTATCTTTCGTACCTTTTTGGTCCGCAGTAAATATATGTAGTTAGGTGTTGTTTCGTAGCAGTTAGGGTAAGGATTAGGGTTAGGATTAGGGTTAGTATTATGGTTAACACTAACCCTAACACAAACCCTAATCCTAACGCTGATTCTAACCCTAATCATAACCCTAAGCGCTACGAAACAACACCTAACTATACATATTCACTGCGGAGCTAAAAGGTACAAAAGATAGGAAATTACCATATACAGTACATATATATATATATATATATATATATATATATATATATATATATATATATATATATACTGGATCATACGTTTTCTACCATATCTATAATGACTGAATCAACTATAAATCTGTAAAACAACATATAACAAATTTAATAATCTATTATTCTTTAACAGTCTAAAATAAATATGAAGTGATGGGTGAACGTTAGTTAAAATTTATCTTCACCGAGACTTGTTAGAGTAGTTATAAAAATGTTCTTTTGCTGTTTCCTTTAATAAGAACTTAGCTTGGTCTAAGTGAGTACTGCCGCCGTGGTTTACGTCAATTCTTTTGCGATGAGGGCACTCAGTGTCGAATTCGAGCTCTTGACTCACAAGATATTGATGAAGACTTTTACTTCAAACTGGCCTGGTACTACAAACAGTCTTGTAGCTTCGAACCACGAACTTTAGGCAAAATAAAAAGAACAAATGCCTCTGCTAAATACATTGTGGTCGGGAGATCAAACAGACGCCTTCTCCCGCTGTCCTTCCACCAGTTAGGTCTCTCTGAATTGTTATGCATATACAGCATAGCTCAGGAAATATGGTTAGAAATCACATTATTCTTCTGGTCACTTAAATGGGAAAATGTGTATGGACAGCGCGAGTTCAATGGCTATTGCCTGAACTAACATTATAAAAGTTCACATATCTCACAAAATTATACTATACACCCTAGTGTTATGAGTACATTTCATAACATGTATGTCGATATCAATACAGTTCGACATGTAGTTTATTTGTTTGCGTACATTGGCCTTGGTTACAGGAAGTGACGTCATTACTTTTGGTGGTCAAATGGCAGACGCCAAAGTTGCCGTCTGGTGAGCTCAGCTTTCCTTTGATAAGGGATTCGCTGTGTGTCTTTTATAGGTGTTGGACGTATGTGTCCTCGGCTCCTGAGTGTTAAAAGATTTCTTGGTCATATTCCTATGTATTCTATCTCTGGCTTATCCATACACCTCAGTGCGATAAGACCAGATATTATGTAAGAGGAATGATGTGTGACCTGATGAACGTGAGTTGAATATATAATAAAATTGTATGGAAATGTCCTCGACATTGTTCCAGTTACAAGACTGTACCGCGACGCTAGAGACTGTCTAGTTGATGCCATAACCTACTGAGCATATCATCTATGATTTTATTGGAGCTACGAGATGTATAAATAAATGTGTAATTGAATCGTCCAACCTGGCCTTTGAAATATCATTTTATGTTGAAGTTTACGGCTTTGGGCGGGGACTGAAAAGGACATACCCCTATCGGCACTTGATCTGCAGCAGTGTCCGACTCATCATATATAATCAAATAATATATCTAAAGAACTATTAGCCCAAAGAGAAAACGAACCGTAACACTTAGGCACATGTGAGGTAATCATCTCACTGCTACATTCGGAGTCTGGGGTCGCTTCTGCTTTCGCTTTCCTGAGCGAACTGGCATAAAGCCAACACCAGCGCTTGCTGTTTTTGTTTATGAACATACTATTTTCATGTGTTGAGGTTGCCAGCTTAATATGACTTGTATAACCACTTAGCGAGTACTGACATGTGAAATTCACATTGTAAAATGGGGACCAAAAGATGCAGCAATAGAGAATGCAGTCAGCGACCCATAGCTTGACTGCTTGCATCAGAGTCAGCGAACCAGAGCTGACCAAGACCGTACTCCACCTCCACGTGGTGGTCCAGGAAACAGTCTGCAGCAGTGCAGTCTGGCTGAGCGAGTACGGATCGAAGAGGGAAGGCAAAACCGGTCCCAAAAATGCCGTGCTGAAGTCGGATGTGTCGACCGAAAGGTGCAGATATCACAGCTACGGCGTAAACAGACACAACGCAACCACCGTCCTTTTCAGGGCGAACGAGGAAGAAGAAGACATTGTAAAATAAATGTTTATACTTACCCCAAATTAAATTTTTGGGAACACAAACTCCTGGCACAGATGAATGGACACAGCAACTATGATTAGATGCTTTGAACACTTTGTCAGGGAAATTTTAGTATTTCTCTTATGACGGGTGCTCTGATTTCTTAAGTCTGCAGTCTTGGTATTTAAAAATGCGGGTTTGTTTTCTTTTCTAAAAGAAAATACAAAGATGCCCAAATACTTCGTCTGTCACTTATAATTTGAAATTCTAGTCCGATATCTCTCTGGCTCCTGGGAGTTGCTAATTTGACGTTGCGATGCAGTCTGATTTGTGTCTCCGAATTTGCTAGGTTATATTCTCACTTTCCTGGAACCTTCTACATTGGTATTTCCGACCAGCTTTCCAATGAGAGCTAAAGTTTATTTCCGGCTCTCGATTTAGACCAATCCTGTCTCTTTAGAACTTTGTGAGTCAGGGTGTTAAATCATTACTGTCCCCGTGTGTTTTAAAACATCAACTTTAAAATTTAAACTTGTGGCCTCTTTCAAATATGTCATTAATACTTAAGATTGCACTTAAAGATTTCCTGTGACCGTCTGCATTACACGATACTGAGCGCTAAAATTATAATCTGCCAGCCGGTCTGATTAGCCTTGTAATACTAAGATTCGCATGGTGAAATGTAAACAAGTCTAGGAGTGACTAGACAAAAATGTGGGTGCATAAAATATGCCAAATAATAGGACGACGAGTGAGGAAAATGAAGAAATAAGTTAATAATGCAGGAGAAAACGAAAATGACGTAAAAGGACACAACTGATTTCGTCACAAAGGGAAAACAGAACAGTTAATTTATACTTTATATGGAAGGCAAAAACAGAACAATTAATTTATACTTTACAGGGAAGACAAAGCTGAACAATTAATTTATACTTTATAGGGAAAGCAAAACAGAACAATTAATTTAAATTTTATGGGGAAGGCAAGACAGAACAATAAATTTATACTTTATAGGGAAAGCAAAACAGAACAATTAATTTATACTTTATAAGGAAGGCGAAACAGAGCTATTAATTTAAATTTTATGGGGAAGACAAAACAGAACAATTCATTTATACTTTATAGAGAAGGCAAAGCAGAACACTTAATTTAAATTTTATAGAGAAGGCAAGACAGAAAAATTAATGTACACTTGATAGAGAAGGCAAGACAGAACACTTCATGTGTGTTTTATATGGAAGGCAAAACAGGACAATTAATTTATACTTGATAGGGAAGGCAGAACAGAACAGTTAATGTATACTTTATAGATAACGCAAGGCAGACCAAATAATTACGTTTACAGCACATCTAGACTTGCAACTCCTCTAACATGACAACACACTAGCGCACACTGTTCGCATTACTCAGCAATATCTACAGCAGCTGAACATGGTGACGATGAATTGGCCTGCCCTATCACGACCTGGCCCCCATTGAACATCTGTGGGACGAGCTTGGGCGCAGGGTCTACAGGCAAGGGTTCCCAGCTAATCTGCAACAGCTGGAAGCTGCTCTCCGCCACGCGTGGTTCCCCAGAATTTCCTGCAGAGACTTGTGCATTCTTTGCGGAGCCGCTGCCAAGCTTGTTTGCAAGCACACGGTGGCCACACCAGATATTGAGGCTTGTTTGGATGTTGACTTTAAAACGTGGACAGTTTAATTTTGTTGTTGGTTGCAGTTTTAGTTTTTACCCTTGTCTGATGTGATTACAGAATTTATTCAAAATCAAACGTACACATTAATGACCAGCATGGTTGAATAGAAAAATGAATAACGATCTCAAATATGTAAAAATTTTTACACAATTATTTTACCGGATAGTCAAGATCAGTCCATGCGCTTCAGTATAGAGAACTCAACACCGAACAAGTAATGTAAGAAGCAATGACAGATAACTCAACACAGAACAAGTAATGTAAGAAACAATCACATGTAACTCAACACAGAACCAGTAATGTAACAAGCAATGACAGATAACTCAACACAGAACAAGTAATGTAAGAAGCAATGACAGATAACTCAGCACAGAACAAGTAATGTAACAAGCAATGACAGATAACTCAACAGAGAACATGCAATGTAAGAAGCAATGATAGTCAGCTGTTACGTGTCTTTTATATTGTTAATGTTAATATTTTGTGACAGGGTGGTTCCTGTGGCCAAGATCACTTATAGGGTAGTAGACGTATCAGACACCGCAACAAGCCAACATCAATTAGAATTATTTGAGCCACAACGGACGAAGTGGACAGAATACATGTTTATGAATACTTCACGCTGCTCCAAATTTAACACAGTTCAGGCCAATATACAATGGCATATAATATGCAGTCGTCGATATAACTTTAGGCAGTCCGTTCATGTCTGGAACGCTGTCCTTTTCATTCTCAATATTTTTAATATATATTCACACTCGACATGGAGAAGCTATACTCCCTGAAAATGCAGATAACTAGATACACCTCACAGAAGATCTTGATGTATTTGTGATGGAATAACACAGGGATATATATATATATATATATATATATATATATATATATATATATATATATATATATATATATATATAGATATATATATATATATATATATATATATATATATATATATATAAAATCAGGAGCTCAAATACATGCGTCCACTCGCCATGACACACACTGGAAAAAGACTCGCAGACAATCTCCTCACTTCTGCATTTTTAGTTTCACGTCTGCCAAACAACCATATCGGCATGACATCACTTCCTGTATTAATAAATGACTCCGTATAAAATAAACAAACAAGGAGCCCTGTTGAGCTAACTATTATACCGACACAATCGTTATGAATTTTAATCATAACAATAACTCAACACAGAACAAGTAATGTAAGAAGCAATGATAGGTAACTCAACGTAGAACAAGCAATGTAACAAGCAATGACAGATAACACAGAACATATAATGTAACAAGCAATGATAAATAACGACAGTAATAGCTATTAATATAAAAAGATGACGTCAGAATAACAAGAAGTGTACTTCAGACATGATTAAGAGCAGCTTGACATTACAACATTTTTTTTTTTAGATAAAAATAAAAAAGAACAATGAATGAGACAGCCTGACCTACAACAAAAGAAAATTGGAAAGATGCAGCGACCTATAGAGCAGACTTCCTGTACCACATGTTTCATCATCACCACTTGCTCCGCTCCCCCCTACCCTCGTACGTGTTTCCTGATCTAGATTGTTCCGATATTATCTGGCATTTTCAAGTTACCAGCAAGTAGCGAGGTATCTGGTCCCCTTTTACGCTAACATTTCGTCATACATTAGTTATTCAACCACAGCAGTGAAAGGAAAAAATGTTGAAGCTGCTTAAATGGCTTTTAAACGGAAACATATTACAAAGCATGAGAAAACGAACCCCCAACTAGATCCTACACATGATACTTGTGTGTGTGCAGTTCTCTGACGCACGTAGCTCCCTGACGCACGCAGTCATATTATTGCACATCTAAGGGCACACAAAAGCATTTGTGAGTTCATCAAAATTATGTATAAAAATAAATTAAAATATAATCAACACTGAAAAAATAATGTTTAATTCTTGTATTTATTTTCATTCTTTTTTAAACGCTTTTCACTAAATTCAAACAAACCGACCACCCCCCCCCCCTCTCTGCCCCCCCCCCCCCCCACCAAAAAAAAGACAAAAGGGTGTACCATTAAACTTTTAAAAAAGACAATTATTAGTAGTATATTTAATATCAGTAAGTACGTGTTGCATAATTAGTACCCCCAGGGCGGAAGGACAGTGGTCGTGGCCCCGGGACAAAAAGGGCTGTTGGTCCCTGAATATCGAGTCCACATGGATTAGGCAATTGACCACAGCAGGAGGCTAGGGGAGCGCGAGCCCCTCTATTACTGCCCTCGGGTTGCCCAACGCACAGTCCGCCCCTGAATACCACTAAATACAAACAGATTAGCTACACGAAATAATATTTCAGTTTAACAACAACAAAAATCTACACGTACCACTAAATACAAACAGTTTAGCTACACCAAATAATATTTCAGTTTAACAACAACAAAAATCTACACGTACCACTAAATACAAACAGTTTAGCTACACCAAATAATATTTCAGTTTAACAACAACAAAAATCTACACGTACCACTAAATACAAACAGTTTAGTTACACCAAATAATATTTCAGTTTAACAACAACAAAAATCTACACGTACCACTAAATACAAACAGTTTAGCTACACCAAATAATATTTCAGTTTAACAACAACAAAAAATCTACACGTACCACTAAATACAAACAGTTTAGCTACACCAAATAATATTTCAGTTTAACAACAACAAAAATCTACACGTACCACTAAATACAAACAGTTTAGCTACACCAAATAATATTTCAGTTTAACAACAACAAAAATCTACACGTACCACTAAATACAAACAGTTTAGCTACACCAAATAATATTTCAGTTTAACAACAACAAAAATCTACACGTACCACTAAATACAAACAGTTTAGTTACACCAAATAATATTTCAGTTTAACAACAACAAAAATCTACACGTACCACTAAATACAAACAGTTTAGCTACACCAAATAATATTTCAGTTTAACAACAACAAAAATCTACACGTACCACTAAATACAAACAGTTTAGTTACAACAACAAATCTAACGTACCACTAAATTCAGTTTTAACAAATAAATATTTCAGTTTTAACAAACAAAAATCTACACGTACCACTAAATACAAACAGTTTAGCTACACCAAATAATATTTCAGTTTAACAACAACAAAAATCTACACGTACCACTAAATACAAACAGTTTAGTTACACCAAATAATATTTCAGTTTAACAACAACAAAAATCTACACGTACCACTAAATACAAACAGTTTAGCTACACCAAATAATATTTCAGTTTAACAACAACAAAAATCTACACGTACCACTAAATACAAACAGTTTAGCTACACCAAATAATATTTCAGTTTAACAACAACAAAAATCTACACGTACCACTAAATACAAACAGTTTAGCTACACCAAATAATATTTCAGTTTAACAACAACAAAAATCTACACGTACCACTAAATACAAACAGTTTAGCTACACCAAATAATATTTCAGTTTAACAACAACAAAAATCTACACGTACCACTAAATACAAACAGTTTAGTTACACCAAATAATATTTCAGTTTAACAACAACAAAAATCTACACGTACCACTAAATACAAACAGTTTAGCTACACCATATTCTTATCCTATTGACTAACCAAGATCGGAAGAATATTTCAGTTTAACAACAACAAAAATCTACACGTGCCACTAAATACAAACAGTTTAGTTACACCAAATAATATTTCAGTTTAACAACAACAAAAATCTACACGTACCACTAAAACTAGTGAGACTTCTTTACGTATAATTAAATATAAACAAGACATCTACACACGAGACTAATAAGAAACAAGACATCTATTTGTACCATTAAATACAAAGAAGCAATATACATGTACCATCTTCTAGATCTATTAACAACACGCATTTCTACTCATCTTACAGAATATTTTTCTTCTTCGTTCGTCCTGAAAAGGACGTTAATTGCGTTGTGTCTGTTTACAGCGGGGCTGCGATATTTGCTCCTTTCGGCCGACACATCCGACTTCAGCACGGCATTATTGGGACCCCTACTCACTCAGCCAAACTGCAGTGATGCAGCCTGTTTCCAGGACCTCTACTTGGAGGGTCTTGGTCAGCTCTGGTTCGCTGACCCCTGTAGTGAAATTGACAGAGATACAACGGTAAAATCCCTCCAAAGATAACATTTAAGGATAAAAACATAATGCGTAGGCTGCGAATAGTACATGATCGCCTAGACCGCGGGTCATCATCCTCCATAATAATTGACTTGCTAAACAGGAGGGAACGGC
>JAMPIV010004204.1:0-44229 GCA_024509875.1 Oreohelix idahoensis
CGACGCCGCACTAAAACTAAGAATAGAAAACTAGAAAACAACGCCTGCACTAAACTAAGAATAGAAAAACTAGGAACGACGCTGCACTAAACTAAGAATAGAAAACTAGAACGACGCTTGACGCTGCACTAAACTAAGAATAGAAAACTAGGAACGACGCTTGCACTAAACTAAGAATAGAAAACTAGAAACGACGCTGCACTAAACTAAGAATAGAAACTAGGAAACGACGCTTGCACTAAACTAAGAATAGAAAACTAGGAACGACACTAAAAACTAAAGATAGAAAAACTGCACGCCGCCACACTAAACTAAGAATAGAAAATAGAAAACTAGGAACGACGCTGCACTAAAAACTAGGAAACTAGAAAAACTAGAATAAGAAACGAACGACGCTGCACTAAAACTAAGAATAGAAAAACTAGGAACGACGCTGCACTAAACTAAGAATAGAAAACTAGGAACGACGCCGCACTAAAACTAAGAATAGAAAAACTAGGAACGACGCCGCACTAAACTAAGAAATAGAAAAACTAGGAAACGACGCTGCACTAAACTAAGAATAGAAAACTAGGAAACGACGCTGCACTAAACTAAGAATAGAAAACTAGGAACGACGCTGCACTAAAACTAAGAATAGAAAACTAGGAACAACGCTGCACTACAAACTAAGAATAGAAAACTAGGAACGACGCTGCACTAAACTAAGAATAGAAAACTAGGAACGACGCTGCACTAAACTAAGAATAGAAAACTAGAAAACAACGCGCTTGCACTAAACTAAGAATAGAAAACGACGCTGCACTAAACTAAGAATAGAAAACTAAGGGAACGACGCCGCACTAAACTAAGAATAGAAAACTAGGAACAACGCACGCACTAAACTAAGAATAGAAAAACTAGGAACAAACGCTGCACTAAACTAAGAATAGAAAACTAGGGAAACGACGCCTGCACTAAACTAAGAATAGAAAAAACTAGGAACGACGCTGCACTAAACTAAGAATAGAAAACTAGAAAACTAAGAATTAGGAAAACGACGACGCGCACTAAACTAAGAATAAAGAAAACTAGGAACGACGCCGCACTAAACTAAGAATAGAAAACTAGGAACGACGCTGCACTAAACTAAATAGAAAAACTAGAAAAACTAGAAAACTAGGAACGACGCTGCACTAAACTAAGAATAGAAAACTAGGAACGACGCCGCACTAAAACTAAGAATAGAAAACTAAGAAACGGACGCTGCACTAAACTAAGAATAGAAAACTAGGAAGACGCTGCACTAAACGAAAACTAGGAACGACGCTGCCTAAACTAAGAATAGAAAACTAGAAGAAACGACGCTGCACTAAAACTAAGAATAGAAAACTAGGAACGACCGCTGCACTAAACTAAAGAATAGAAAACTAGGAACGAACGCTGCACTAAACCTAAGAATAGAAAAACTAGAACGACGCTGCACTAAACTAAGAATAGAAAACTAGGAAACGACGCTTGCACTAAACTAAGAATAGACAAAACTAGGACACGCCGACGCTGCACTAAACTAAGAATAGAAAACTAGGAACGACGCTGCACTAAACTAAGAATAGAAAACTAGGAACGACGCTGCACTAAACTAAGAATAGAAACAAAAAACTAGGAACGACGCCGCACTAAACTAAGAATAGAAAACTAGAAACGACGCTGCACTAAACTAAGAATAGAAAACTAGGAACGACGCTGCACTAAACTAAGAATAGAAAACTAGGAACGACGCCGCACTAAACTAAGAATAGAAAACTAGGAACGACGCTGCTGCTAAAACTAGCGAACTAGAAAACTAAGAACGAGCAAAAACTAGAAAAGGATAACGACGCGTGTGCACTAAAAAAAAACTAAGTATAGAATAGAAAACTAGGAACGACCGCGCTGCACTAAACTAAGAATAGAAAACTAGGAACGACGCAACATGCACTAAACTAAGAATAGAAAACTAGGAACGACGCCGCACTAAACTAAGAATAGAAAAACTAGGAACGACGCTGCACTAAACTAAGAATAGAAAACTAGGAAACGACGCTGCACTAAACACTAAACTAAGAATAGAAAACTAGGAAACGACGCCGCACTAAACTAAGAATAGAAAACTAGGAAACGACGCTGCACTAAACTAAGAATAGAAAACTAGGAACGACGCTGCACTAAACTAAGAATAGAAAAAACTAGGAACGACGCCGCACTAAACTAAGAATAGAAAACTAGGGAAAACGACGCTGCAACTAAACTAAGAATAGAAAACTAGCGACCGACGCCCGCACTAACTAAGAATAGAAAACTCGAAACGACGCTGCACTAAAACTAAGAATAGAAAAACTAGGAACGACGCTGCACTAAACTAAGAATAGAAAACTAGGAACGACGCTGCACTAAACTAAGAATAGAAAACTAGGAAACGCACTGCGCACTAAACTAAGAATAGAAAACTAGAAACGACGCTGCACTAAACTAAAGAATAGAAAACTAGGAACGACGCGCACTAAACTAAGAATAGAAAAACTAAGACGCTGTTGCTGCACTAAACTAAGAATAGAAAACTAGGAACGACGCTGCACTAAACTAAGAATAGAAAACTAAGAACGACGCTGCACTAAACTAAGAAGAAAACTAGAAAAGGAAGAAAAAGACCTGCACGCAAAACTAAGAATAGAAAACTAGGAACGACGCTGCACTAAACTAAGAATAGAAAACTAGGAACGACGCCGCACTAAACTAAGAATAGAAAACTAGGAACGACGCCTGCACTAAACTAAGAATAGAAAAACTAGAACGACGCTGCACTAAACTAAGAATAGAAAACTAGGAACGACGCCGCAAACTAAACTAAGAATAGAAAACTAGGAAACGACGCTGCACTAAACTAAGAATAGAAAACTAGGAACGACGCTGCACTAGAAAAAACTAAGAATAGAAAACTAGGAACGACGCTGCACTAAACTAAGAATAGAGAAAACTAGGAACGACGCCGCACTAAAACTAAGAATAGAAAACTAGGAACGACGCTGCACTAAACTAAGAATAGAAAACTAGAAACGATGCTGCACTAAACTAAGAATAGAAAACTAGAAACGACGCTGCACTAAACTAAGAATAGAAAACTGCGGGAGGAACGACGCTGCACTAAACTAAGAATAGAAAAACTAGGAACGACGCCGCACTAAACTAAGAATAGAAAACTAGGAACGACGCTGCACTAAACTAAGAATAGAAAACTAGGAACGACGCCGCACTAAACTAAGAATAGAAAACTAGGAACAAAGCTGCACTAAACTAAGAATAGAAAACTAGGAACAACACTGCACTAAACTAAGAATAGAAAACTAGGAACGACGCCGCACTAAACTAAGAATAGAAAACTAGGAACGACGCCGCACTAAACTAAGAATAGAAAACTAGGAACGACGCCGCACTAAACTAAGAATAGAAAACTAGGAACGACGCTGCACTAAACTAAGAATAGAAAACTAGGAACGACGCTGCACTAAACTAAGAATAGAAAACTAGGAACGACGCTGCACTAAACTAAGAATAGAAAACTAGGAACGACGCTGCACTAAACTAAGAATAGAAAACTAGGAACGACGCTGCACTAAACTAAGAATAGAAAACTAGAAACGACGCTGCACTAAACTAAGAATAGAAAACTAGAAACGACGCTGCACTAAACTAAGAATAGAAAACTGCGACCGACGCTGCACTAAACTAAGAATAGAAAACTAGGAACGACGCTGCACTAAACTAAACTAAGAATAGAAAAAACTAGGAACGACGACGCTGCACTAAACTAATAATAGATTTCTAGAAACGAGGCTGCACTAAACTAAGAATAGAAAACTAGGAACGACGCTGCACTAAACTAAGAATAGAAAACTAGGAAACTGAGGACGCTGCACTAAACTAAGAATAGAAAACTAGAGGAAACGACGCTGCACTACTAAACTAAGAATAGAAAACTAGGAACGAACGACGTCTGCACTAGGAAAAAAACTAAGAATAGAAAACTAGGAACGACGCTGCACTAAACTAAGAATAGAAAACTAGGAACGACGCTGCACTAAAACTAAGAATACTAAAAAGAAAAACTAGGAACGACGCTGCACTAAACTAAGAATAGAAAACTAGAAACGACGCTGCACTAAAACTTAAGAATAGAAAACTAGAACGACGCTGCACTAAACTAAGAATAGAAAACTAGGAAACGACGCCGCACTAAAACTAAGAATAGAAAACTAGAACGACGCTGCACAAAACTAAGAATAGAAAACTAGAAACGAACGCTGCACTAAACTAAGAATAGAAAACTAGAAACGACGCGGCACTAAACTAAGAATAGAAAACTAGGAACGACGCTGCATTAAACTAAGAATAGAAAACTAAGAACGACGCCGCACTAAACTAAGAATAGAAAACTAGGAACGACGCTGCACTAAACTAAGAATAGAAAACTAGAAAACGACGCCGCACTAGGAAAACTAAGAATAGAAAACTAGGAACGACGCCGCACTAAACTAAGAATAGAAAACTAGAAAACGACGCCGCACTAAAACTAAGAATAGAAAACTAGGAACGCCGCCGCACTAAACTAAGAATAGAAAACTAGGAACGACGCCGCACTAAACTAAGAAATAGAAAACTAAGGAACGACGCCGCACTAAAAAACTAAGAATAGAAAACTAGGAACGACGCTGCACTAAACTAAGAATAGAAAACTAGGAACGAAAAACGACCGCACTAAACTAAAACTAAGAATAACTAAAAACTAGGAAACGACGCCGCACTAAACTAAGAATAGAAAACTAGAAACGACGCTGCACTAAACTAAGAATAGAAAACTAGGAACGAACGACGCTGCACTAAACTAAGAATAGAAAACTAGGAACGACGCTGCACTAAACTAAGAATAGAAAACTAGGAACGACGCTGCACTAAAAATAGAAAACTAACGACCGCCGCACTAAACTAAGAATAGAAAACTAGGAAACGACGCTGCACTAAACTAAGAATAGAAAACTAGGAAACGACGCCGCACTAAACTAAGAATAGAAAACTAGAAACGACGCCGACTAAAGAAAAACTATGAAGAAACGAATAGAAAACTAGCGAACGACGCTGCACTAAACTAAGAATAGAAAAAAAACGCCGCACTAAACTAAGAATAGAAAACTAGGAAACGACGCTGCACTAAACTAAGAATAGAAAACTAGAACGACGCTGCACTAAAACTAAGAATAGAAAACTAAAACTAGGAACGACGCTGCACTAAACTAAGAATAGAAAACTAGGAACGACGCTGCACTAAACTAAGAATAGAAAACTAGCGAACGACGCCGCACTAAACTAAGAATAGAAAACTAGGAAACGACGCTGCACTAAACTAAGAATAGAAAACTAGGAACGACGCTGCACTAAACTAAGAATAGAAAACTAGAAACGACGCTGCACTAAACTAAGAATAGAAAACTAGGAAACGACGCCCTGCACTAAAAAACTAAGAATAGCACTAAAACTAGGAACGACGCTGCACTAAACTAAGAATAGAAAACTAGGAACGACGCTGCACTAAACTAAGAATAGAAAACTAGAAACGACGCTGCACTAAAACTAAGAATAGAAAACTAACGACGCCGCACTAAAACTAAGAATAGAAAACTAGGAACGACGCTGCACTAAACTAAGAATAGAAAACTAGGAACGACGCCGCACTAAACTAAGAATAGAAAACTAGGAACGACGCTGCACTAAACTAAGAATAGAAAAAAACTAGGAACTAGAACGACGCTGCACTAAACTAAGAATAGAAAACTAGAATAGAAAAACGACGCTGCACTAAACTAAGAATAGAAAACTACGAACGACGCTGCACTAAACTAAGAATAGAAAACTAGGAACGACGCTGCACTAAACTAAGAATAGAAAACTACGAACAAAGCTGCACTAAACTAAGAATAGAAAACTAGAAACGACGCTGCACTAAACTAAGAATAGAAAACTAGAACGACGCTGCACTAAACTAAGAATAGAAAAACTAGGAACGACGCTGCACTAAACTAAGAATAGAAAAACTAGGAACGACGACCTGCACTAAACTAAGAATAGAAAACTAGCGAACGACGCTGAAACGACGCGACGCGCGCACTAAACTAAGAATAGAAAACTAGGAACGACGCTGCACTAAACTAAGAATAGAAAACTAGAACGACGCTGCACTAAACTAAGAATAGAAAACTAGGAACGACGCTGCACTAAACTAAGAATAGAAAACTAGGAAACGACGCCTGCACTAAACTAAGAATAGAAAACTAGAAACGACGCTGCACTAAACTAAGAATAAAAAACTAGGAACGACGCCGCACTAAACTAAGAATAGAAAACTAGGAACGACGCCGCACTAAACTAAGAATAGAAAACTAGGAACGACGCCGCACTAAACTAAGAATAGAAAACTAGGAACGACGCTGCACTAAACTAAGAATAGAAAACTAGGAACGACGCCGCACTAAACTAAGAATAGAAAACTAGAAACGACGCTGCACTAAACTAAGAATAGAAAACTAGGAACGACGCTGCACTAAACTAAGAATAGCAAAACTAGAAAACGGAACGCTGCACTAAACTAAGAATAGAAAACTAGGAACGACGCTGCACTAAACTAAGAATAGAAAACTAGAAAACGACGCCGCACCAAGCTAAGAATGAAAAACTAGGAACGACGCCGCACTAAACTAAGAATAGAAAACTAGGAACGACGCCGCACTAAACTAAGAATAGAAAACTAGGAACGACGCCGCACTAAACTAAGAATAGAAAACTAGGAACGACGCCGCACTAAACTAAGAATAGAAAACTAGGAACGACGCTGCACTAAACTAAGAATAGAAAACTAGAAACGACGCTGCACTAAACTAAGAATAGAAAACTAGGAACGACGCTGCACTAAACTAAGAATAGAAAACTAGAAACGACGACGCGCACTAAACTAAGAATAGAAAACTAGAAACGACGCTGCACTAAACTAAGAATAGAAAACTAGGAACGACGCTGCACTAAAACTAAGAATAGAAAACTAAGGAACGACGCTGCACTAAACTAAGAATAGAAAACTAGGAACGGCGCTGCACTAAACTAAGAATAGAAAACTAGAAACGACGCTGCACTAAAAGAATAGAAAAATAGAAAACTAGGAACGACGCTGCACTAAACTAAGAATAGAAAAACTAGGAACGACGCGCACTAAACTAAGAATAGAAAACTAGGAACGACGCCGCACTAAACTAAGAATAGAAAATAGAAAACTAGAAACGACGCCGCACTAAACTAAGAATAGAAAACTAGGAACGACGCCGCACTAAACTAAGAATAGAAAACTAGGAACGACGCTGCACTAAACTAAGAATAGAAAACTAGGAACGACGCTGCACTAAACTAAGAATAGAAAACTAGGAACGACGCTGCACTAAACTAAGAATAGAAAACTAGGAAACGACGCTGCACTAAACTAAGAATAGAAAACTAGGAACGACGCTGCACTAAACTAAGAATAGAAAACTAGGAAACGACGCGGCACTAAACAAAGAATAGATAACTTGAAACGACGCTGCACTAAACTAAGAATAGAAAACTAGAAACGCCGCACTAAACTAAGAATAGAAAACTAGGAAACGACGCGCACTAAACTAAGAAAGAAAATAGAAAACTAAGAATAGAAAACGAACGACGCTGCACTAAACTAAGAATAGAAAACTAGGAACGACGCTGCACTAAACTAAGAATAGAAAAACTAGGAACGACGCGCACTAAACTAAGAATAGAAAACTAGGAACGACGCTGCACTAAACTAAGAATAGAAAACTAGGAACGACGCTGCACTAAACTAAGAATAGAAAACTAGGAACGACGCCGCACTAAACTAAGAATAGAAAACTAGGAAACGACGCCGCACTAAAAACTAAGAATAGAAAACTAGGAACGACGCTGCACTAAACTAAGAATAGAAAACTAGGAACGACGACGCACTAAACTAAGAATAGAATAGAAAACTAGGAACGACGCTGCACTAAACTAAGAATAGAAAACTAGGAACGACGCTGCACTAAACTAAGAATAGAAAACTAGGAACGACGCTGCACTAAACTAAGAATAGAAAACTAGGAACGACGCTGCACTAAACTAAGAATAGAAAACTAGGAACGACGCTGCACTAAACTAAGAATAGAAAACTAGGAACGACGCTGCACTAAACTAAGAATAGAAAACTAGGAACGACGCTGCACTAAACTAAGAATAGAAAACTAGGAACGACGCTGCACTAAACTAAGAATAGAAAACTAGGAACGACGCTGCACTAAACTAAGAATAGAAAACTAGGAACGACGCTGCACTAAACTAAGAATAGAAAACTAGGAACGACGCTGCACTAAACTAAGAATAGAAAACTAGGAACGACGCCGCACTAAACTAAGAATAGAAAACTAGGAACGACGCCGCACTAAACTAAGAATAGAAAACTAGGAACGACGCTGCACTAAACTAAGAATAGAAAACTAGGAACGACGCTGCACTAAACTAAGAATAGAAAACTAGGAACGACGCTGCACTAAACTAAGAATAGAAAACTAGGAACGACGCCGCACTAAACTAAGAATAGAAAACTAGGAACGACGCCGCACTAAACTAAGAATAGAAAACTAGGAACGACGCCGCACTAAACTAAGAATAGAAAACTAGGAACGACGCCGCACTAAACTAAGAATAGAAAACTAGGAAACGACGACGCGCACTAAACGCACTAAACTAAGAATAGAAAACTAGGAACGACGCCGCACTAAACTAAGAATAGAAAACTAGGAACGACGCGCACTAAACTAAGAATAGAAAACTAGGAACGACGCCGCACTAAACTAAGAATAGAAAAACTAGGAACGACGCGCACTAAAAACTAAGAATAGAAAACTAGGAACGACGCCGCACTAAACTAAGAATAGAAAACTAGGAACGACGCCGCACTAAACTAAGAATAGAAAACTAGGAACGACGCTGCACTAAACTAAGAATAGAAAACTAGGAACGACGCTGCACTAAACTAAGAATAGAAAACTAGGAACGACGCTGCACTAAACTAAGAATAGAAAACTAGGAACGACGCCGCACTAAACTAAGAATAGAAAACTAGAATAGAAAACGACGACGCCGCACTAAACTAAGAATAGAAAACTAGGAACGACGCCGCACTAAACTAAGAATAGAAAACTAGGAACGACGCTGCACTAAACTAAGAATAGAAAACTAGGAACGACGCCGCACTAAACTAAGAATAGAAAACTAGGAACGACGCTGCACTAAACTAAGAATAGAAAACTAGGAACGACGCCGCACTAAACTAAGAATAGATTACTAGTGACGCCGCTGCAATAAACTAAGACTAGATCACTAGGAACGACGCTGCACTAAACTAAGAATAGAAAACTAGGAACGACGCCGCACTAAACTAAGAATAGAAAACTAGAAACGACGCCGCACTAAACTAAGAATAGAAAAACTAGGAACGACGCCTGCACTAAACTAAGAATAGAAAACTAGGAACGACGCCGCACTAAACTAAGAATAGAAAACTAGGAACGACGACGCGCTGCACTAAACTAAGAATAGAAAACTAGAAACGACGCTGCACTAAACTAAGAATAGAAAACTAGGAACGACGCTGCACTAAACTAAGAATAGAAAACTAGAAACGACGCTGCACTAAACTAAGAATAGAAAACTAGGAACGACGCTGCACTAAACTAAGAATAGAAAACTAGAAACGACGCCGCACTAAACTAAGAATAGAAAACTAGGAACGACGCCGCACTAAACTAAGAATAGAAAACTAGGAACGACGCTGCACTAAACTAAGAATAGAAAACTAGGAACGACGCTGCACTAAACTAAGAATAGAAAACTAGGAACGACGCTGCACTAAACTAAGAATAGAAAACTAGGAACGACGCTGCACTAAACTAAGAATAGAAAACTAGGAACGACGCCGCACTAAACTAAGAATAGAAAACTAGGAACGACGCTGCACTAAACTAAGAATAGAAAACTAGGAACGACGCTGCACTAAACTAAGATAAACTAAGAATAGAAAACTAGGAACGACGCCGCACTAAACTAAGAATAGAAAACTAGGAACGACGCCGCACTAAACTAAGAATAGAAAACTAGGAACGACGCCGCACTAAACTAAGAATAGAAAACTAGGAACGACGCCGCACTAAACTAAGAATAGAAAACTAGGAACGACGCCGCACTAAACTAAGAATAGAAAACTGCGACCGACGCCGCACTAAACTAAGAATAGAAAACTAGGAACGACGCCGCACTAAACTAAGAATAGAAAACTAGGAACGACGCTGCACTAAACTAAGAATAGAAAACTAGGAACGACGCCGCACTAAACTAAGAATAGAAAACTAGGAACGACGCTGCACTAAACTAAGAATAGAAAACTAGGAACGACGCCGCACTAAACTAAGAATAGAAAACTAGGAACGACGCTGCACTAAACTAAGAATAGAAAACTAGGAACGACGCCGCACTAAACTAAGAATAGAAAACTAGGAACGACGCTGCACTAAACTAAGAATAGAAAACTAGGAACGACGCCGCACTAAACTAAGAATAGAAAACTAGGAACGACGCTGCACTAAACTAAGAATAGAAAACTAGGAACGACGCCGCACTAAACTAAGAATAGAAAACTAGGAACGACGCTGCACTAAACTAAGAATAGAAAACTAGGAACGACGCCGCACTAAACTAAGAATAGAAAACTAGGAACGACGCCGCACTAAACTAAGAATAGAAAACTAGGAACGACGCTGCACTAAACTAAGAATAGAAAACTAGGAACGACGCCGCACTAAACTAAGAATAGAAAACTAGGAACGACGCTGCACTAAACTAAGAATAGAAAACTAGGAACGACGCTGCACTAAACTAAGAATAGAAAACTAGGAACGACGCTGCACTAAACTAAGAATAGAAAACTGCGACCGACGCTGCACTAAACTAAGAATAGAAAACTAGGAACGACGCTGCACTAAACTAAGAATAGAAAACTAGGAACGACGCCGCACTAAACTAAGAATAGAAAACTAGGAACGACGCTGCACTAAACTAAGAATAGAAAACTAGGAACGACGCTGCACTAAACTAAGAATAGAAAACTAGGAACGACGCCGCACTAAACTAAGAATAGAAAACTAGGAACGACGCCGCACTAAACTAAGAATAGAAAACTAGGAACGACGCCGCACTAAACTAAGAATAGAAAAAGAATAGCAAAACTAAGAATAGAAAACTGCGACCGACGCTGCACTAAACTAAGAATAGAAAACTAGGAACGACGCCGCACTAAACTAAGAATAGAAAACTAGGAACGACGCCGCACTAAACTAAGAATAGAAAACTAGGAACGACGCCGCACTAAACTAAGAATAGAAAACTAGGAACGACGCTGCACTAAACTAAGAATAGAAAACTAGGAACGACGCCGCACTAAACTAAGAATAGAAAACTAGGAACGACGCCTGCACTAAACTAAGAATAGAAAACTAGGAACGACGCGCACTAAACTAAGAATAGAAAACTAGGAACGACGCCGCACTAAACTAAGAATAGAAAACTAGGAACGACGCCGCACTAAACTAAGAATAGAAAACTAGGAACGACGCTGCACTAAACTAAGAATAGAAAACTAGGAACGACGCTGCACTAAACTAAGAATAGAAAACTAAGAACGACCGCACTAAACTAAGAATAGAAAACTAGGAACGACGCTGCACTAAACTAAGAATAGAAAACTAGGAACGACGCTGCACTAAACTAAGAATAGAAAACTAGGAACGACGCTGCACTAAACTAAGAATAGAAAACTAGGAACGACGCTGCACTAAACTAAGAATAGCAAACTACTAACGACGCGCACTAAACTAAGAATAGAAAACTAGGAACGACGCTGCACTAAACTAAGAATAGAAAACTAGGAACGACGCCGCACTAAACTAAGAATAGAAAACTAGGAACGACGCTGCACTAAACTAAGAATAGAAAACTAGGAACGACGCCGCACTAAACTAAGAATAGAAAACTAGGAACGACGCCGCACTAAACTAAGAATAGAAAACTAGGAACGACGCTGCACTAAACTAAGAATAGAAAACTAGGAACGACGCCGCACTAAACTAAGAATAGAAAACTAGGAACGACGCTGCACTAAACTAAGAATAGAAAACTAGGAACGACGCGCACTAAACTAAGAATAGAAAACTAGGAACCGCACTAAACTAAGAATAGAAAACTAGAAAAACTAAGAATAGAAAACGAACGACGCCGCACTAAACTAAGAATAGAAAACTAGGAACGACGCCGCACTAAACTAAGAATAGAAAACTAGGAACGACGCCGCACTAAACTAAGAATAGAAAACTGCGACCGACGCCGCACTAAACTAAGAATAGAAAACTAGGAACGACGCTGCATTAAACTAAGAATAGAAAACTAGGAACGACGCCGCACTAAACTAAGAATAGAAAACTAGAAACGACGCTGCACTAAACTAAGAATAGATAGAAAACTAGGAACGAACGACGCTGCACTAAACTAAGAATAGAAAACTAGAAACGACGCTGCACTAAACTAAGAATAGAAAACTAGGAACGACGCTGCACTAAACTAAGAATAGAAAACTAGAAAACGACGCTGCACTAAACTAAGAATAGAAAACTAGGAACGACGCGCACTAAACTAAGAATAGAAAACTAGGAACGACGCTGCACTAAACTAAGAATAGAAAACTAGGAACGACGCCGCACTAAACTAAGAATAGAAAACTAGGAACGACGCCGCACTAAACTAAGAATAGAAAACTAGGAACGACGCCGCACTAAACTAAGAATAGAAAACTAGGAACGACGCCGCACTAAACTAAGAATAGAAAACTAGGAACGACGCCGCACTAAACTAAGAATAGAAAACTAGGAACGACGCCGCACTAAACTAAGAATAGAAAACTAGGAACGACGCCGCACTAAACTAAGAATAGAAAACTAGGAACGACGCCGCACAAAACTAAGAATAGAAAACTAGGAACGACGCCGCACTAAACTAAGAATAGAAAACTAGGAACGACGCCGCACTAAACTAAGAATAGAAAACTAGGAACGACGCCGCACTAAACTAAGAATAGAAAACTAGGAACGACGCCGCACTAAACTAAGAATAGAAAACTAGGAACGACGCCGCACTAAACTAAGAATAGAAAACTAGGAACGACGCCGCACTAAACTAAGAATAGAAAACTAGGAACGACGCTGCACTAAACTAAGAATAGAAAACTAGGAACGACGCTGCACTAAACTAAGAATAGAAAACTAGGAACGACGCTGCACTAAACTAAGAATAGAAAACTAGGAACGACGCCGCACTAAACTAAGAATAGAAAACTAGGAACGACGCCGCACTAAACTAAGAATAGAAAACTAGGAACGACGCCGCACTAAACTAAGAATAGAAAACTAGGAACGACGCTGCACTAAACTAAGAATAGAAAACTAGAAACGACGCTGCACTAAACTAAGAATAGAAAACTAGGAACGACGCCGCACTAAACTAAGAATAGAAAAAAACTAGAAACGACGCTGCACTAAACTAAGAATAGAAAACTAGGAACGACGCTGCACTAAACTAAGAATAGAAAACTAGGAACGACGCTGCACTAAACTAAGAATAGAAAACTAGGAACGACGCCGCACTAAACTAAGAATAGAAAACTAGACCGACGCTGCACTAAACTAAGAATAGAAAACTAGGAACGACGCTGCACTAAACTAAGAATAGAAAACTAGGAACGACGCTGCACTAAACTAAGAATAGAAAACTAGGAACGACGCCGCACTAAACTAAGAATAGAAAACTAGGAACGACGCTGCACTAAACTAAGAATAGAAAACTAGGAACGACGCTGCACTAAACTAAGAATAGAAAACTAGGAAACGCTGCACTAAACTAAGAATAGAAAACTAGGAACGACGCTGCACTAAACTAAGAATAGAAAACTAGGAACGACGCTGCACTAAACTAAGAATAGAAAACTAGGAACGACGCTGCACTAAACTAAGAATAGAAAACTAGGAACGACGCTGCACTAAACTAAGAATAGAAAACTAGAAACGACGCTGCACTAAACTAAGAATAGAAAACTAGGAACGACGCTGCACTAAACTAAGAATAGAAAACTAGGAACGACGCCGCACTAAACTAAGAATAGAAAACTATAGCACGTTTCACTAGCTTTGCCCTCAAACAAATGTAATTATCTGATTAACCGTCTAACGTATTAATGCCATTTTTTGCATACGATGTTATATTGGGTTAGACCCAACAAATATATACTTTATATCTGTGCATCTTGTCCAGTTCCCATAAACGGATGAAATCCTTTGATCTTTGTCGGCATACTAATTATTGTGTATCGAGAAAAGAAATTTTACCACTTCATGCACAGATTCTGTGAATTGATTAGGCATAGGCGTGTCTACTATTACAATAATGTGGCCATCACGTTTGCAATTGAATACGTGTTGAAGATGATTTCTTAAATGATCTGCATGCGAAATACTCGTGACATTGTTTGTCATTGACATTTAATGCGCTACCAAACTGGACCTTCCTTGATCTAATTATTTCAATGGGTATCATCTCTTTGCGGTTCATAAATATCATAATGGAACGTTGCTCCTCTAATGTGCTTGTAAATAACGGTAAGGTCATCTTTAAAGAAATTAAACTTCATCCGAATCATAATCAGATGTCTCTGAGAAATTGAAAATCAATCTCGGCTGAATGAAGGACAAACCATCATTCTTCCAATATTCCTCTTCCTCTTGTAACACATGGTTCTCACTTTTCTTCCAATAATCCCTGGCTATATTGGAGATGGCGGCTTTTATAATTATTTCAACATCTTTTAATTTGAACGTTCTATTTTCTGTTGCTACCTGTTCCTTAATTTTAGCCCATACTAATTCTATTGGGTTTAAGTGAGAATGGTAAGGAGGTAATCTTAAACATCTGTGACCATGTTCATGGATTGCCTTGTCTATGTGAAATATCTTTGTATGCTGTGTCTTTTTTTACAATTCCAAGTAATTCAGGTTCATGGACATTTCGTTGAATGGAATGTTGTTTATGGTCAGCCAAATCTTTATTACATCTTTAATACTTGGTGAATTAGAAACTTTATCTTCTGGTGCCACAACGTTGTGATATGAGGCATTGTCCATTATCAAACACCACGGTCTATCCAAGGAAGGAAGTACATGATTCACAATCCAATCTTGAAATATCTTGCCATTCATCTCTGCATGGTAATCCCTATTATCTGTGGATTTTGAAACAAATATGAGTTCAGTATTATTTAGAAGCCCATGATGGCTGCTTCCTGGATGTGCAATTATTAGGCGCTGTCCTTTGCTGCTTGGTACTAGTCTCTTAGTTGTTCCATCAGATTATTGCCATTCTCGTTCATTACTGTGGTGCGCATTGATCCAAGTTTCATCTAAATACACACAATCATAACAATCTCTTCTCATTTCTCTGACCTCGCGTAAATATTTGCTTCTCATTGCAACTATATGAGGCTTCTCACAAATAAGGTTTCTACCACCAACATATTTTCTAAAAGTGAATCCCAAACTCCTAATAGTCCTCCATAGCGTAGATTTGGAAATATCAATGTCATTATTCTTTCTTAACCAAATTTTCAATTTCCTTAAAGTCACTGCCTCATTATTGTGAAACATATTGCAAATTTCTCTGCGGATCAATTCTCTGTCAAAATTATCCACCACTCTTGGCCTAATTTTTGTAGACACACCTCTGATTGACAATGTGTGCGTTGCACCGGATATAAACTGTTTTATGTTCAAGAAGTGCGATTTCACGCAATTTCACTCAAAAATCATGCCAATTCTTTGATAAACCAATCATGTGCAAATGAGGTCGTATAATTTACTGTAGACATTTCAATATGTGTGCGTGTGATGTGTGTTAGCAAGTAGGATTTTATATTATATCGCAAAGAAACGAAAATTGAAACCAATGGCCGCATTTTAATGAAAAATTTAATTCATAGGGTCTAAACCATTTCAAATTCACACACAAAATTTCACTTATATGCGTTATATATTCGCTGAGATATAGCATTTTGAAGTTGGGCAAAGCTAGTGAAACGTGCTATAGGAACGACGCCGCACTAAACTAAGAATAGAAAACTGCGACCGACGCCGCACTAAACTAAGAATAGAAAACTGCGACCGACGCCGCACTAAACTAAGAATAGAAAACTAGGAACGACGCTGCACTAAACTAAGAATAGAAAACTGCGACCGACGCCGCACTAAACTAAGAATAGAAAACTGCGACCGACGCCGCAATAAACTAAGAAAAGAACACTAGGAACGACGCCGCACTAAACTAAGAATAGAAAACTGCGACCGACGCCGCACTAAACTAAGAATAGAAAACTGCGACCGACGCCGCACTAAACTAAGAATAGAAAACTAGGAACGACGCTGCACTAAACTAAGAATAGAAAACTGCGACCGACGCCGCACTAAACTAAGAATAGAAAACTGCGACCGACGCCGCACTAAACTAAGAATAGAAAACTAGGAACGACGCCGCACTAAACTAAGAATAGAAAACTGCGACCGACGCCGCACTAAACTAAGAATAGAAAACTGCGACCGACGCCGCACTAAACTAAGAATAGAAAACTAGGAACGACGCTGCACTAAACTAAGAATAGAAAACTAGGAACGACGCCGCACTAAACTAAGAATAGAAAACTGCGACCGACGCCGCACTAAACTAAGAATAGAAAACTAGGAACGACGCCGCACTAAACTAAGAATAGAAAACTGCGACCGACGCTGCACTAAACTAAGAATAGAAAACTAGGAACGACGCTGCACTAAACTAAGAATAGAAAACTAGGAACGACGCCGCACTAAACTAAGAATAGAAAACTGCGACCGACGCCGCACTAAACTAAGAATAGAAAACTAGGAACGACGCCGCACTAAACTAAGAATAGAAAACTAGGAACGACGCTGCACTAAACTAAGAATAGAAAACTAGGAACGACGCCGCACTAAACTAAGAATAGAAAACTGCGACCGACGCCGCACTAAACTAAGAATAGAAAACTAGGAACGACGCTGCACTAAACTAAGAATAGAAAACTAGGAACGACGCTGCACTAAACTAAGAATAGAAAACTAGGAACGACGCCGCACTAAACTAAGAATAGAAAACTAGAAACGACGCCGCACTAAACTAAGAATAGAAAACTAGAAACGACGCCGCACTAAACTAAGAATAGAAAACTAGGAACGACGCTGCACTAAACTAAGAATAGAAAACTAGGAACAACGCCGCACTAAACTAAGAATAGAAAACTAGGAACGACGCCGCACTAAACTAAGAATAGAAAACTAGGAACGACGCCGCACTAAACTAAGAATAGAAAACTAGGAACGACGCTGCACTAAACTAAGAATAGAAAACTAGGAACGACGCTGCACTAAACTAAGAATAGAAAACTAGGAACGACGCTGCACTAAACTAAGAATAGAAAACTAGGAACGACGCCGCACTAAACTAAGAATAGAAAACTAGAAACGACGCTGCACTAAACTAAGAATAGAAAACTAGGAACGACGCCGCACTAAACTAAGAATAAACTAAACTAAGAATAGAAAACTAGGAACGACGCTGCACTAAACTAAGAATAGAAAACTAGGAACGACGCCGCACTAAACTAAGAATAGAAAACTAGGAACGACGCTGCACTAAACTAAGAATAGAAAACTAGGAACGACGCCGCACTAAACTAAGAATAGAAAACTAGGAACGACGCTGCACTAAACTAAGAATAGAAAACTAGAAACGACGCTGCACTAAACTAAGAATAGAAAACTAGGAACGACGCTGCACTAAACTAAGAATAGAAAACTAGGAACGACGCTGCACTAAACTAAGAATAGAAAACTAGGAACGACGCTGCACTAAACTAAGAATAGAAAACTAGAAACGACGCTGCACTAAACTAAGAATAGAAAACTAGGAACGACGCCGCACTAAACTAAGAATAGAAAACTAGGAACGACGCCGCACTAAACTAAGAATAGAAAACTAGGAACGACGCCGCACTAAACTAAGAATAGAAAACTAGGAACGACGCCGCACTAAACTAAGAATAGAAAACTAGGAACGACGCTGCACTAAACTAAGAATAGAAAACTAGGAACGACGCCGCACTAAACTAAGAATAGAAAACTAGGAACGACGCCGCACTAAACTAAGAATAGAAAACTAGGAACGACGCCGCACTAAACTAAGAATAGAAAACTAGGAACGACGCTGCACTAAACTAAGAATAGAAAACTAGGAACGACGCCGCACTAAACTAAGAATAGAAAACTAGGAACGACGCCGCACTAAACTAAGAATAGAAAACTAGGAACGACGCTGCACTAAACTAAGAATAGAAAACTAGGAACGACGCCGCACTAAACTAAGAATAGAAAACTAGGAACGACGCCGCACTAAACTAAGAATAGAAAACTAGGAACGACGCCGCACTAAACTAAGAATAGAAAACTAGGAACGACGCTGCACTAAACTAAGAATAGAAAACTAGGAACGACGCTGCACTAAACTAAGAATAGAAAACTAGAAACGACGCTGCACTAAACTAAGAATAGAAAACTAGGAACGACGCTGCACTAAACTAAGAATAGAAAACTAGGAACGACGCCGCACTAAACTAAGAATAGAAAACTAGGAACGACGCTGCACTAAACTAAGAATAGAAAACTAGGAACGACGCTGCACTAAACTAAGAATAGAAAACTAGGAACGACGCCGCACTAAACTAAGAATAGAAAACTAGAAACGACGCTGCACTAAACTAAGAATAGAAAACTAGGAACGACGTCGCACTAAACTAAGAATAGAAAACTAGGAACGACGCTGCACTAAACTAAGAATAGAAAACTAGGAACGACGCCGCACTAAACTAAGAATAGAAAACTAGGAACGACGCTGCACTAAACTAAGAATAGAAAACTAGGAACGACGCCGCACTAAACTAAGAATAGAAAACTAGAAACGACGCTGCACTAAACTAAGAATAGAAAACTAGGAACGACGCCGCACTAAACTAAGAATAGAAAACTAGGAACGACGCCGCACTAAACTAAGAATAGAAAACTAGGAACGACGCCGCACTAAACTAAGAATAGAAAACTAGAAACGACGCTGCACTAAACTAAGAATAGAAAACTAGGAACGACGCCGCACTAAACTAAGAATAGAAAACTAGGAACGACGCCGCACTAAACTAAGAATAGAAAACTAGGAACGACGCCGCACTAAACTAAGAATAGAAAACTAGAAACGACGCTGCACTAAACTAAGAATAGAAAACTAGGAACGACGCTGCACTAAACTAAGAATAGAAAACTAGAAACGACGCTGCACTAAACTAAGAATAGAAAACTAGGAACGACGCTGCACTAAACTAAGAATAGAAAACTAGAAACGACGCTGCACTAAACTAAGAATAGAAAACTAGGAACGACGCCGCACTAAACTAAGAATAGAAAACTAGGAACGACGCTGCACTAAACTAAGAATAGAAAACTAGGAACGACGCCGCACTAAACTAAGAATAGAAAACTAGAAACGACGCTGCACTAAACTAAGAATAGAAAACTAGGAACGACGCCGCACTAAACTAAGAATAGAAAACTAGGAACGACGCCGCACTAAACTAAGAATAGAAAACTAGGAACGACGCCGCACTAAACTAAGAATAGAAAACTAGAAACGACGCTGCACTAAACTAAGAATAGAAAACTAGGAACGACGCCGCACTAAACTAAGAATAGAAAACTGCGACCGACGCCGCACTAAACTAAGAATAGAAAACTAGGAACGACGCCGCACTAAACTAAGAATAGAAAACTAGAAACGACGCCGCACTAAACTAAGAATAGAAAACTAGGAACGACGCCGCACTAAACTAAGAATAGAAAACTAGGAACGACGCCGCACTAAACTAAGAATAGAAAACTAGAAACGACGCTGCACTAAACTAAGAATAGAAAACTAGGAACGACGCCGCACTAAACTAAGAATAGAAAACTAGGAACGACGCTGCACTAAACTAAGAATAGAAAACTAGAAACGACGCTGCACTAAACTAAGAATAGAAAACTAGGAACGACGCCGCACTAAACTAAGAATAGAAAACTAGGAACGACGCCGCACTAAACTAAGAATAGAAAACTAGGAACGACGCTGCACTAAACTAAGAATAGAAAACTAGAAACGACGCTGCACTAAACTAAGAATAGAAAACTAGGAACGACGCCGCACTAAACTAAGAATAGAAAACTAGAAACGACGCTGCACTAAACTAAGAATAGAAAACTAGGAACGACGCTGCACTAAACTAAGAATAGAAAACTAGGAACGACGCTGCACTAAACTAAGAATAGAAAACTAGGAGCGACGCCGCACTAAACTAAGAATAGAAAACTAGAAACGACGCTGCACTAAACTAAGAATAGAAAACTAGGAACGACGCTGCACTAAACTAAGAATAGAAAACTAGGAACGACGCTGCACTAAACTAAGAATAGAAAACTAGGAACGACGCCGCACTAAACTAAGAATAGAAAACTAGGAACGACGCTGCACTAAACTAAGAATAGAAAACTAGGAACGACGCTGCACTAAACTAAGAATAGAAAACTAGGAACGACGCTGCACTAAACTAAGAATAGAAAACTAGGAACGACGCTGCACTAAACTAAGAATAGAAAACTAGGAACGACGCTGCACTAAACTAAGAATAGAAAACTAGGAACGACGCTGCACTAAACTAAGAATAGAAAACTAGAAACGACGCTGCACTAAACTAAGAATAGAAAACTAGGAACGACGCTGCACTAAACTAAGAATAGAAAACTAGGAACGACGCCGCACTAAACTAAGAATAGAAAACTATAGCACGTTTCACTAGCTTTGCCCTCAAACAAATGTAATTATCTGATTAACCGTCTAACGTATTAATGCCATTTTTTGCATACGATGTTATATTGGGTTAGACCCAACAAATATATACTTTATATCTGTGCATCTTGTCCAGTTCCCATAAACGGATGAAATCCTTTGATCTTTGTCGGCATACTAATTATTGTGTATCGAGAAAAGAAATTTTACCACTTCATGCACAGATTCTGTGAATTGATTAGGCATAGGCGTGTCTACTATTACAATAATGTGGCCATCACGTTTGCAATTGAATACGTGTTGAAGATGATTTCTTAAATGATCTGCATGCGAAATACTCGTGACATTGTTTGTCATTGACATTTAATGCGCTACCAAACTGGACCTTCCTTGATCTAATTATTTCAATGGGTATCATCTCTTTGCGGTTCATAAATATCATAATGGAACGTTGCTCCTCTAATGTGCTTGTAAATAACGGTAAGGTCATCTTTAAAGAAATTAAACTTCATCCGAATCATAATCAGATGTCTCTGAGAAATTGAAAATCAATCTCGGCTGAATGAAGGACAAACCATCATTCTTCCAATATTCCTCTTCCTCTTGTAACACATGGTTCTCACTTTTCTTCCAATAATCCCTGGCTATATTGGAGATGGCGGCTTTTATAATTATTTCAACATCTTTTAATTTGAACGTTCTATTTTCTGTTGCTACCTGTTCCTTAATTTTAGCCCATACTAATTCTATTGGGTTTAAGTGAGAATGGTAAGGAGGTAATCTTAAACATCTGTGACCATGTTCATGGATTGCCTTGTCTATGTGAAATATCTTTGTATGCTGTGTCTTTTTTTACAATTCCAAGTAATTCAGGTTCATGGACATTTCGTTGAATGGAATGTTGTTTATGGTCAGCCAAATCTTTATTACATCTTTAATACTTGGTGAATTAGAAACTTTATCTTCTGGTGCCACAACGTTGTGATATGAGGCATTGTCCATTATCAAACACCACGGTCTATCCAAGGAAGGAAGTACATGATTCACAATCCAATCTTGAAATATCTTGCCATTCATCTCTGCATGGTAATCCCTATTATCTGTGGATTTTGAAACAAATATGAGTTCAGTATTATTTAGAAGCCCATGATGGCTGCTTCCTGGATGTGCAATTATTAGGCGCTGTCCTTTGCTGCTTGGTACTAGTCTCTTAGTTGTTCCATCAGATTATTGCCATTCTCGTTCATTACTGTGGTGCGCATTGATCCAAGTTTCATCTAAATACACACAATCATAACAATCTCTTCTCATTTCTCTGACCTCGCGTAAATATTTGCTTCTCATTGCAACTATATGAGGCTTCTCACAAATAAGGTTTCTACCACCAACATATTTTCTAAAAGTGAATCCCAAACTCCTAATAGTCCTCCATAGCGTAGATTTGGAAATATCAATGTCATTATTCTTTCTTAACCAAATTTTCAATTTCCTTAAAGTCACTGCCTCATTATTGTGAAACATATTGCAAATTTCTCTGCGGATCAATTCTCTGTCAAAATTATCCACCACTCTTGGCCTAATTTTCGTGTGTAAAACACTGGAATTAGACATTTCAGATGTCGCTATCCAGCGGTGCAATGATCGTTTGCTTATCCCCAAGGCGTGAATAGTCCTCTTTTGTGGGTTTGAAATAGAATGATATAGTTTTCCTCGAGTAGCTTCATTGCAGAAATACTTAAAAATCCTATTTGTGATTTGCTGTAATGTCATAAAATGTACTCGCAGACTCATTTTTCCTTCTTAACCACACAATAATTTTTGTAGACACACCTCTGATTGACAATGTGTGCGTTGCACCGGATATAAACTGTTTTATGTTCAAGAAGTGCGATTTCACGCAATTTCACTCAAAAATCATGCCAATTCTTTGATAAACCAATCATGTGCAAATGAGGTCGTATAATTTACTGTAGACATTTCAATATGTGTGCGTGTGATGTGTGTTAGCAAGTAGGATTTTATATTATATCGCAAAGAAACGAAAATTGAAACCAATGGCCGCATTTTAATGAAAAATTTAATTCATAGGGTCTAAACCATTTCAAATTCACACACAAAATTTCACTTATATGCGTTATATATTCGCTGAGATATAGCATTTTGAAGTTGGGCAAAGCTAGTGAAACGTGCTATAGGAACGACGCCGCACTAAACTAAGAATAGAAAACTGCGACCGACGCCGCACTAAACTAAGAATAGAAAACTGCGACCGACGCCGCACTAAACTAAGAATAGAAAACTAGGAACGACGCTGCACTAAACTAAGAATAGAAAACTGCGACCGACGCCGCACTAAACTAAGAATAGAAAACTGCGACCGACGCCGCACTAAACTAAGAATAGAACACTAGGAACGACGCTGCACTAAACTAAGAATAGAAAACTGCGACCGACGCCGCACTAAACTAAGAATAGAAAACTGCGACCGACGCCGCACTAAACTAAGAATAGAAAACTAGGAACGACGCTGCACTAAACTAAGAATAGAAAACTGCGACCGACGCCGCACTAAACTAAGAATAGAAAACTGCGACCGACGCCGCACTAAACTAAGAATAGAAAACTAGGAACGACGCTGCACTAAACTAAGAATAGAAAACTGCGACCGACGCCGCACTAAACTAAGAATAGAAAACTGCGACCGACGCCGCACTAAACTAAGAATAGAAAACTAGGAACGACGCCGCACTAAACTAAGAATAGAAAACTGCGACCGACGCCGCACTAAACTAAGAATAGAAAACTGCGACCGACGCCGCACTAAACTAAGAATAGAAAACTAGGAACGACGCCGCACTAAACTAAGAATAGAAAACTGCGACCGACGCCGCACTAAACTAAGAATAGAAAACTAGGAACGACGCTGCACTAAACTAAGAATAGAAAACTGCGACCGACGCCGCACTAAACTAAGAATAGAAAACTGCGACCGACGCCGCACTAAACTAAGAATAGAAAACTGCGACCGACGCCGCACTAAACTAAGAATAGAAAACTAGGAACGACGCTGCACTAAACTAAGAATAGAAAACTAGGAACGACGCCGCACTAAACTAAGAATAGAAAACTAGGAACGACGCCGCACTAAACTAAGAATAGAAAACTAGGAACGACGCTGCACTAAACTAAGAATAGAAAACTAGGAACGACGCTGCACTAAACTAAGAATAGAAAACTAGGAACGACGCCGCACTAAACTAAGAATAGAAAACTAGAAACGACGCTGCACTAAACTAAGAATAGAAAACTAGGAACGACGCCGCACTAAACTAAGAATAGAAAACTAGGAACGACGCTGCACTAAACTAAGAATAGAAAACTAGAAACGACGCCGCACTAAACTAAGAATAGAAAACTAGAAACGACGCCGCACTAAACTAAGAATAGAAAACTAGGAACGACGCCGCACTAAACTAAGAATAGAAAACTAGGAACGACGCTGCACTAAACTAAGAATAGAAAACTAGGAACGACGCTGCACTAAACTAAGAATAGAAAACTAGGAACGACGCTGCACTAAACTAAGAATAGAAAACTAGGAACGACGCTGCACTAAACTAAGAATAGAAAACTGCGACCGACGCCGCACTAAACTAAGAATAGAAAACTAGGAACGACGCTGCACTAAACTAAGAATAGAAAACTAGGAACGACGCCGCACTAAACTAAGAATAGAAAACTAGGAACGACGCCGCACTAAACTAAGAATAGAAAACTAGGAACGACGCTGCACTAAACTAAGAATAGAAAACTAGGAACGACGCTGCACTAAACTAAGAATAGAAAACTAGGAACGACGCCGCACTAAACTAAGAATAGAAAACTAGAAACGACGCTGCACTAAACTAAGAATAGAAAACTAGGAACGACGCCGCACTAAACTAAGAATAGAAAACTAGAAACGACGCTGCACTAAACTAAGAATAGAAAACTAGGAACGACGCCGCACTAAACTAAGAATAGAAAACTAGGAACGACGCTGCACTAAACTAAGAATAGAAAACTAGGAACGACGCCGCACTAAACTAAGAATAGAAAACTAGAAACGACGCTGCACTAAACTAAGAATAGAAAACTAGGAACGACGCCGCACTAAACTAAGAATAGAAAACTAGAAACGACGCTGCACTAAACTAAGAATAGAAAACTAGGAACGACGCCGCACTAAACTAAGAATAGAAAACTAGGAACGACGCCGCACTAAACTAAGAATAGAAAACTAGAAACGACGCTGCACTAAACTAAGAATAGAAAACTAGGAACGACGCCGCACTAAACTAAGAATAGAAAACTAGGAACGACGCTGCACTAAACTAAGAATAGAAAACTAGGAACGACGCCGCACTAAACTAAGAATAGAAAACTAGGAACGACGCCGCACTAAACTAAGAATAGAAAACTAGGAACGACGCTGCACTAAACTAAGAATAGAAAACTAGGAACGACGCTGCACTAAACTAAGAATAGAAAACTAGGAACGACGCTGCACTAAACTAAGAATAGAAAACTAGGAACGACGCCGCACTAAACTAAGAATAGAAAACTAGGAACGACGCCGCACTAAACTAAGAATAGAAAACTAGGAACGACGCTGCACTAAACTAAGAATAGAAAACTAGGAACGACGCTGCACTAAACTAAGAATAGAAAACTAGGAACGACGCCGCACTAAACTAAGAATAGAAAACTAGGAACGACGCCGCACTAAACTAAGAATAGAAAACTAGGAACGACGCCGCACTAAACTAAGAATAGAAAACTAGAAACGACGCTGCACTAAACTAAGAATAGAAAACTAGGAACGACGCTGCACTAAACTAAGAATAGAAAACTAGGAACGACGCTGCACTAAACTAAGAATAGAAAACTAGGAACGACGCCGCACTAAACTAAGAATAGAAAACTAGGAACGACGCCGCACTAAACTAAGAATAGAAAACTAGAAACGACGCTGCACTAAACTAAGAATAGAAAACTAGGAACGACGCTGCACTAAACTAAGAATAGAAAACTAGGAACGACGCTGCACTAAACTAAGAATAGAAAACTAGGAACGACGCCGCACTAAACTAAGAATAGAAAACTAGGAACGACGCCGCACTAAACTAAGAATAGAAAACTAGGAACGACGCCGCACTAAACTAAGAATAGAAAACTGCGACCGACGCCGCACTAAACTAAGAATAGAAAACTGCGACCGACGCCGCACTAAACTAAGAATAGAAAACTAGGAACGACGCTGCACTAAACTAAGAATAGAAAACTAGGAACGACGCTGCACTAAACTAAGAATAGAAAACTAGGAACGACGCTGCACTAAACTAAGAATAGAAAACTAGGAACGACGCCGCACTAAACTAAGAATAGAAAACTAGAAACGACGCTGCACTAAACTAAGAATAGAAAACTAGGAACGACGTCGCACTAAACTAAGAATAGAAAACTAGGAACGACGCTGCACTAAACTAAGAATAGAAAACTAGGAACGACGCCGCACTAAACTAAGAATAGAAAACTAGGAACGACGCCGCACTAAACTAAGAATAGAAAACTAGGAACGACGCTGCACTAAACTAAGAATAGAAAACTAGGAACGACGCCGCACTAAACTAAGAATAGAAAACTAGGAACGACGCCGCACTAAACTAAGAATAGAAAACTAGGAACGACGCTGCACTAAACTAAGAATAGAAAACTAGGAACGACGCCGCACTAAACTAAGAATAGAAAACTAGGAACGACGCCGCACTAAACTAAGAATAGAAAACTAGGAACGACGCTGCACTAAACTAAGAATAGAAAACTAGGAACGACGCTGCACTAAACTAAGAATAGAAAACTGCGACCGACGCCGCACTAAACTAAGAATAGAAAACTGCGACCGACGCCGCACTAAACTAAGAATAGAAAACTAGGAACGACGCCGCACTAAACTAAGAATAGAAAACTAGGAACGACGCTGCACTAAACTAAGAATAGAAAACTAGGAACGACGCCGCACTAAACTAAGAATAGAAAACTAGGAACGACGCTGCACTAAACTAAGAATAGAAAACTAGGAACGACGCCGCACTAAACTAAGAATAGAAAACTAGGAACGACGCTGCACTAAACTAAGAATAGAAAACTAGAAACGACGCTGCACTAAACTAAGAATAGAAAACTAGGAACGACGCTGCACTAAACTAAGAATAGAAAACTAGGAACGACGCCGCACTAAACTAAGAATAGAAAACTAGGAACGACGCAGCACTAAACTAAGAATAGAAAACTAGGAACGACGCCGCACTAAACTAAGAATAGAAAACTAAGAACGACGCCGCACTAAACTAAGAATAGAAAACTAGGAACGACGCCGCACTAAACTAAGAATAGAAAACTAGGCACAACGCTGCACTAAACTAAGAATAGAAAACTAGGAACGACGCTGCACTAAACTAAGAATAGAAAACTAGGAACGACGCTGCACTAAACTAAGAATAGAAAACTAGGAACGACGCTGCACTAAACTAAGAATAGAAAACTAGGAACGACGCCGCACTAAACTAAGAATAGAAAACTAGGAACGACGCCGCACTAAACTAAGAATAGAAAACTAGGAACGACGCTGCACTAAACTAAGAATAGAAAACTAGGAACGACGCCGCACTAAACTAAGAATAGAAAACTGCGACCGACGCCGCACTAAACTAAGAATAGAAAACTAGGAACGACGCTGCACTAAACTAAGAATAGAAAACTAGGAACGACGCTGCACTAAACTAAGAATAGAAAACTAGGAACGACGCCGCACTAAACTAAGAATAGAAAACTAGAAACGACGCTGCACTAAACTAAGAATAGAAAACTAGGAACGACGCCGCACTAAACTAAGAATAGAAAACTAGAAACGACGCTGCACTAAACTAAGAATAGAAAACTAGGAACGACGCCGCACTAAACTAAGAATAGAAAACTGCGACCGACGCTGCACTAAACTAAGAATAGAAAACTAGAAACGACGCTGCACTAAACTAAGAATAGAAAACTAGGAACGACGCCGCACTAAACTAAGAATAGAAAACTAGGAACGACGCCGCACTAAACTAAGAATAGAAAACTAGGAACGACGCCGCACTAAACTAAGAATAGAAAACTAGGAACGACGCCGCACTAAACTAAGAATAGAAAACTAGGAACGACGCTGCACTAAACTAAGAATAGAAAACTGCGACCGACGCTGCACTAAACTAAGAATAGAAAACTAGGAACGACGCTGCACTAAACTAAGAATAGAAAACTAGGAACGACGCCGCACTAAACTAAGAATAGAAAACTAGGAACGACGCTGCACTAAACTAAGAATAGAAAACTAGGAACAACGCTGCACTAAACTAAGAATAGAAAACTAGGAACGACGCTGCACTAAACTAAGAATAGAAAACTAGGAACGACGCTGCACTAAACTAAGAATAGAAAACTAGGAACGACGCTGCACTAAACTAAGAATAGAAAACTGCGACCGACGCCGCACTAAACTAAGAATAGAAAACTAGGAACGACGCTGCACTAAACTAAGAATAGAAAACTAGGAACGACGCTGCACTAAACTAAGAATAGAAAACTAGGAACGACGCTGCACTAAACTAAGAATAGAAAACTAGGAACGACGCCGCACTAAACTAAGAATAGAAAACTAGGAACGACGCTGCACTAAACTAAGAATAGAAAACTAGAAACAACGCCGCACTAAACTAAGAATAGAAAACTAGGAACGACGCTGCACTAAACTAAGAATAGAAACTAGGAACGACGCCGCACTAAACTAAGAATAGAAAACTAGGAACGACGCTGCACTAAACTAAGAATAGAAAACTAGGAACGACGCCGCACTAAACTAAGAATAGAAAACTAGGAACAACGCCGCACTAAACTAAGAATAGAAAACTAGGAACGACGCTGCACTAAACTAAGAATAGAAAACTAGGAACTACGCTGCACTAAACTAAGAATAGAAAACTAGGAACGACGCCGCACTAAACTAAGAATAGAAAACTAGGAACGACGCTGCACTAAACTAAGAATAGAAAACTAGGAACGACGCTGCACTAAACTAAGAATAGAAAACTAGGAACGACGCTGCACTAAACTAAGAATAGAAAACTAGGAACAACGCTGCACTAAACTAAGAATAGAAAACTGCGACCGACGCCGCACTAAACTAAGAATAGAAAACTAGGAACGACGCTGCACTAAACTAAGAATAGAAAACTAGGAACGACGCTGCACTAAACTAAGTAGTTTACATAAGTACTTTAAATAGGACAGGACTTAGTGGAACACTTCTGAACACTACAGCAAGGAAACCCTAAGTTATTCATACAGAAACCAGACTTATACACGACTTAATCACAAAGTCGCAGAGGGATTGTTAGTAGAACTAAATACCCCGACATGTGTTCTAGGTATCTATATCAAGTTGCCAAGACTATTTACCTGAGCAAGAAGTCTAAGATTTCTCAATTATTGAGTTTGTGGTACCTGTACGAAGCGACCCGAATAATTGTGCTACGACCCGGAGAGACCATTTGCTGCGCTACCATTTTGTGGTTCAAGAGCTTGATCGACATTTGTAAACTTGCATTCCACTGGGGGTGAAAATTCTTGCCTTGACCAGTAGAGCTTACTTCCTGAACTGATCTGGAAACGTGCCCTCACCACAGAGACGAATCTACGGAAAAGCAGCATCAGCATTTTGGCAAGTCCCAATTTTAACAGGCCAAAGACGACCGAACTTTATTTGCCTAAATTCATCAAGCCTAATTAATTTCTGTGAAGAAACCTACTTTTAAAATTCACCAACGTACATTTATTTACAAGTGTTAAAGTAATTGATAATCAAATTTGTATATGTTGATTTTGGCAAATTCATAGTTGAATTAATTATTACAGAACGAAAGGCACACGTATGACTCAGAACCTCTCGTGTATATCCATGTATATATCTATATCGAGCTAATAAGAAGAATTTCGCTGAATTAAATCAGCTGGGGGCTTGAACGAGCTAAATCATACAATTTACATCTTCACAAAAGGTGGAGGGTCAGATAAAAAGTTAACGTGCTCAGACTCGTTCAGCATTGTTCTTGACCTGAAATATCTTGCTAGCCCTCCCTGAGGTAGAAGCATCATTATCCTTTTATGTACAACTCTGCCAAGAGTAATCTTGTGCGAAGGTAAACACCTTTGAAGACCCACATTAGATACTCTAGGTTTTGGCCACTGTTAGACTATTACTGCAGAGCTGTCGTGAAACGTGTGTGTAAACCCACTTCTTTGTTAATACATATGCACAGCCAATCAACGAAGTCTCTGACTGCCAGAATAAATTACACGAAGGGGAAAAACTTAAGCCCTGTAGGCCTATTTCGGGACTCGGTCACGGATTGTACGAAACCGCAGATAACCAATCAAAAGGTTTCCTTACACACTGGCCTTTACTTGAGTTTACCTTTATAAACGGGCGCATTTTATTCAAAATAGACAAAGTTTCAGAGTGGATGAAAAGTTCGGGCTTCCAAATTAATGTCAACAAGACAGTAGGTATGATATTCAGCAAAGGAAATTTAAAAAAAATAATTACAAAATCAATATAACCATTAAAGGTCAGAAAATATGTACATCCTTAACATCAAGATTTCTGGGCATAACTTTAGATAAACAACTAAATTATAATAAACATATGGGACCTAAGACGCGTCAACAGTGAGAAATGCAGTTAGCGACCCATAGCTAGACTGCTTGATTCAGGGTCAGCGAACCAGAGCTGACCAAGACCCTACTCCACCTCCAAGTGGTGGTCCTGGAAACAGGCTGCATCACTGCAGTCTGGCTGAGTGAGTAGGGATCGAAGAGGGAAGGCTAACCCGGTCCCAAAAATGCTGTGCTGAAGTCGGATGTGTCGGCCGAAAGGCGCAAATATCGCAGCTTCGCTGTAAACGGACACAACGCAACCAACGTCCTTTTCAGGACGAACGAAGAAGAAGAAGAAGAAGAATAAACATTTAGACAATTTAGTAGAAAGCTGTAGGGGACCCCTAAGGATAGTAAAAGGTAATGGATGGGGGGCCAGCAATAAAATAATGCTTATGTTCTACAAGTCTTTCATCAGGGGGAAACTGGATTATGCCAGCAAAGTCTATGACTAAGCTGTAGCTTCTAACAAAGAAAAACTGGACAGGATACAAAATGCAGCCATGAGAACCATTACAGGTGCATTTATATCAACACCAGTAGAAGCGCTAGAAGTAGCTCTTGGCATACCTCCCCTTGGTCTAAGACGGAAAGAACTAAGATTAAATTATTGGAGTAAAGTAGCACAAGAAGTGATCCACCCAGCACATAAAGCATTTGTCAAAAACCAACCAAGTGTATGGGACGTCCCCTTAAACAAAGATAGATACCCAACAGGGTGGAGAACTATAGAAGATCTAACACAGCTCAAAGAACTATCAAACACAATTAAAAATAGTAATAAATATAGAAGCAAAATACCACCCTGGGAACTAAAAACACCAATCATAGACTACGCACTTACTGAAAAGATCAAACAAAACATAGAAGATAAGGAAGCCAAAATGATAAGTAGAAAGTTCATATATCAACTAACTAAACAAAGTCTGGCCGTCTACACTGATAGATCTAAGGGTGATAGTGGGCAACTAGGTGCCGGAGTTGTAATACCACAATGGGGAATAAAAAAGAACTACAGTGTAACTGAAGGGGCTTCGATTTTTACCGCAGAGATGGTAGCAATTCTTAAAAGTTTAGAAGTAATCAAAGATAACCCACCAGAAGCTGTTATGATATTTACAGACTCACTATCATCACTACAAGCACTAGAACAGCCAGGTAAATGTAGCCGGCCAGACACAAAGGAAGAAATTCTAGCAATTAATACATCACTAGGGAACAGAGGATGTAGTGTGAGGCTAGTGTGGGTTCCAGCACACATAGGTATTGCTGGTAACGAGTTGGCAGATCAGAACGCCAAGAATGGAAGAACAAGTAAAAACAATATAAGAGCAGGACTGTGAAGGTCGAAGATCAAGAGCCAAGTGAAGATAACTATAAACGAGGAATGGAAGACAACATGGAAGGAAAGTAGGAAAGGCAGACACGCGTTCAAACTGCTTAAAGAACCAACGAGGACGTGCCAGGTCAGAGAAGAATTAAAGATACCATCAAACAAAAAACTCTGGCGTCTCTGTCTCGGTGCAGCATACTTTATGATAGAAGAACCACACTGCCAAGAATGTCAGGAAGAGAATGACATAGACCACTCCCTGATCCACTGTAAAAAGTATGAACAACAAAGGCTTGAATTAAAAACTTACTATAGAAATCACAATATAGACTTGACAGGTGATAAGGTTTTAAGTATAGATGCCCCAAGAGATGCCCAATCAATACTTAAAAGATATATACATAAAACAAAGAAAAACATATAAGGTTAGCAAAAAAAAAACACAAAAAAAAAATAAAAAAAAACTTACTAACTACTCATAGGACAAGGAAAGACAACAAGGTATTAAATTTAAAAAAAATAAAAAAAACTCAAAAAGAACAAATACTAATACAAAGTAAAACCAAGTGTAAAGGACAATAGTTATCAAGAAACAATACAAAAAAAAAAATGAACAAATACTAATATAAATTAAAATCAGCAACTGCTAAAGACAATAGCTATTTAAATTGAATACAAAATTAAAAAATAAAATGACACTAAATACCCCAATTATAACCAAATTTCAGGTTGAACAGGGTAGACCAAGATGGAACGAGAAGAGGCAATAACGGTCAGCAGTTAAGTGCCCGCTCTCCACCCATCACCCCATTAAAACAACAACAACATCAAAATCACACACACCAACACGAAGGCCAGCTAACGACCTACTGGGGAAAGAGAAAGCTGTCAAGACTGATTTATTGCTCACCTGCATTGACCGGGCAGACTTGCTTCACTAGTCGAGTCAAAATATGGCTTGTATAAATCTTAGAGGGTAGGTATACTTACTATAAACTTGTAGGGGATTAGTATTTGTTGTGTGTCATTTATACTACCTACACCTGTACATATTTAATATATTTTATCTCACTATGAATGTATCAGGTATACTGATTGTATCTTGGGGAATTAGGTATAATGATTGTATTTCCTGATATGATTGCTGAAGACGATAACCAACCTGAAATATAACCTATCAGTCCTTTTTAGGGCTCATATAACTCCAATCTATTGTCTCATATAACTCCAACCTGAAATATAACCAAACAGTCCTTGTCTCATATAACTCCAGCCTAAACAGAAAATAGCCTACGTCTGTATATATTTAATATAACTTTAGTTTTTGTTTTACTATGAATGTATCAGAACACAACAATATTGTTAGGATATATTTTACCAGCCAGTATAGCACTTGTCAGAGATGGCCTGGTATATTATTGGGGAAGAAAACGGTTGTATCACATCTAGGTGTACAAATTATTGGATGTATTCATGTATTGAATTTATATTATTGGATGTATTCAGGTATTAATTTGTCAGAAAGAATGTTTTGCAAGTACACACCTGTCTTGTCTCGCTATTGCTAAATCATACTGAGCCATGTTGTCATTCATCCTACATGCAGATACCTGAGACACGCTCATCTCATATACAATAGAAATAGGTGGACTTGATGACATAAATTAGCCCCTATGTTTCCTTGTTACAGGTTTTATTCGTGTCATCAAACCTGAGGTCGTATTTTCGAGTCAATCGAGCTGCCTGGAACTTTGCAGGAGCACAGTGATTGTACCGGAGCTACATCCTTAGTCCCCCTCAGTCTTGGGTGGGCTAAAGGAACGATCATCAGCGAGTGTTGTGTGCAACAAATTAGGAAGGACAGAACTGTTCTAAGAGATGAGTACACATTAGTACCATTTCCGTCGGCAATTGTGAGCATTTAACGGTCAAGGAAGAAAACAATGATTTAGCGTAGTAAGAGACAAGATTAACAGCACAGCTGATATAAATTTGTTTCCTATAATTTGAAGACTTGTTATACATATATATATATATATATATATATATATATATATATGTAAATCATAGGTAAACTTACAAATCCATTGTATTCCATCTTTCAACATCCACCCTTTAGCACAAGAGTAGATAGTGTACATACTAAATAAATAATAAGGAAATTGTATTTGAATGACTTGTGAATTTTATAATTGTTAAGTGAAATCTGTTTCCTTGTTTTAATATCACAGTTAGTTACACAGCGGGGTGACATTTTATGACTGTCTCTTCTCTACTAATTTTTCGAGATCAGATCATTCACAGCCGTAACTAATTTGTGATACCAGTAGTTCTCTAATACACTGGGACCTCACCATTTTCTGCACAAATTATACTTCTGTATTGTCAGTACTATACTGATCCTACAGCCAATAAAAACCTCACGCTACACTGGGGGCTCGTTCCTGGGATATTTCTATATACCTTGAGCCATACTTAGTCTATTCATCTATCTACTAACTCTATCTTGTGCCACCCATAGATAACAAAAAAAAGAAGAAACAAATTTTTGATGAAAAAGAAATTCATAAATATAATTTTTATTTGTTTTCTTAGGAGAAGTACCATTTAGTACTCAGTAAATAGTTGGTGCTCACAAAGTTGCACGGAAATTATTTGTTCAATTAAATTAATTACATTTAATTACAATAGTTTGGATATAGCAAAATTACATACCCTCTCTAAGTAACGTCATGGCTGACGTAGTGAAGCTCAGAACTGCGGTCATGCAAATGGGTAGGGAATTAAATATGACAGGTGATGCTCTTATTCAGTATGTCACAACAGAAGTGGACAAACACATGGATAGAGAGGAAAGGAAATTGCAAGTAAAAGCTGAAAGAGAAGCCAAAAGACTGGAAGCCGAAAGAGAAGCCAAAAGATTAGAAGTTGAAGAAAGGAAATTAGCAGCTGAAGTCAAGAAATTGGAGGCTGAAAATGAGGCAAAGAAAATTGACGCTGAGGAAAGGAAATTACAAGCAGAGAGAGACCATCAATTGAGATTAAAAGAGCTTGAAATTCAGGCAACTACTGGCAATAATGGTGGTAGCTCACCTCACTCTGAGAGTAGCTCCAGCCAGAGCACCTCAAGTGGGGCCATGAATTTTCATCTGGACTCCCATTTGTTAAGAAAGAAGACGCCATTGAGTCGTACCTGGATAGATACGAAAGACTTGCCACTACCTATGGCTTGGTGAAAGAAAAGTGGAGTCTTAAACTATCTCAGGGATTGAGAGGTATGGCATATGATGTATATTTGAAGCTCTCAAGAGATGACCAGGAAGATTATGAAATCCTGAAGCAGGCATTGCTTGTGAGATACGAAAAGAACTCAGAATCGTATAGAAAGAATTTCCGAACAGCTAAACTTCTTCTAGGAGAAAACTATCACCGATTCTCTGCTAGATTGGAAACTTATTTGGAAAAATGGAGTAGTTTAGGAAAGTGTCAGGATCTGAAAGAAATGATAATGATGGAGCAAGTGAAAGAATTCATGCCTCAAGAAATGAGGAAGTTTATCATGGAACAAGGAGCAGAGAGATTGGAAGATATTGATAACTGTTGCTGAGAGATATCAAGCAGTTCAGGCAGAATTATTAGGAAATAAGAAGCAGGGTAAAAACTTCAAATCATCACAAAACTATATCAAATATGAACAACAGGACCATACCACAAGGAACAAATAAAGATTTGACCAAAAGGACAAAAACCATCTAAGATCGGATAATGTCGCATAGAGATTTATGATCAATAAATTTTCTACATTCTTTCTTATTCTACCCATGTCCTCTACTGTATTATCGCTCTTTTTTCCTTTTCCTGTTTTTTCGCATTCGTTTGGTTGCGACAAAAATAAACTCTCACATTCAAACTTTCGCCTGTTTCTTTTCTCATGCTAGCAAACGCATTTTATTGCGTAAGATGTCGGTCCCTGGGTGAGAACGAAACTGTGAATACTCGTTCTCGACAGACAGAATGGCAGACGATCATCTACATTTTCATCAGACACGAGCGCTCTTGGGTGGATGTCTCGGCGAAAGGTGTGATATGAAACTCATGCATCGCTCAGAGATGGTCGTAGTAGGTGTTAAGACGCGTTGTGGCAGTTATGGCCAGCGTCTAAGTTAATGTGAAGGGTTAAGACGGGAAAGGGGAGAGACCGGCGCTGTTTTCGGGTTTCCGAAAATAACGTCGGACCCTTTGTCTGGTTTTGAGATATCTTACCCGGCGTTTAAACTTGATGTCATTCAGTTCTCCTAATTTGCAGTAGACAGGTTGCTCGTGCTAAGGAAATAAGCTTGCATAGCGAAGTTCTTAGTTTGACTCGTCAATTTTGCCGAGCTTCTAGACTAACTATATGAGTGAATAAATTCTAGTTCGTGATATAGCTTGTAGTTCTGCTTGGAGGTAAATATTTTATATATATATATATATATATATATATATATATATATATATGTATATATATATATATATATATATATATATATATATATATATATATATATATATCTAGTGGTGTTGAGTGATTTAGTGATAATCGCTTATTTCATTTTACTAGTTAGATTTCTGTGCAGTAGTAATTAAATTGTAAGTCTGTTATATTCTCTAGCTGACGTGCTTCAGTGGATAGCAAAATAAATTATAATTTCTAGCTTAAACTCATGCAGCTATATATAAATTTTATTAAATTGCTAGTAATCAGTCGAGAATATTTTAAACTAACTTATAACTGCACTGATTCCATCATTGAGTATTGACGAAATACGTATGTATTTCTAATTCATGATGACTGATTTTATGAATATAACTTATTTCACGGGAGTTTTAAACGATAAGTCGAGCTCTCCGCTTGCAGTTTATAATGTAAGCTATAACCGACGTGAAGAGTATGTATAAGTATTTTATATGTTGTTTTTCTTTATTCAGTGAAACTGGGGTAGCCCAACGCTACCAGCGTTTAAGTACTGAGAAATATCTGTAAAGAACAAAAACATTTTTTTCTTAAAGACTTGGGTGTCTAAAGTAAAACCTGTCTGGCATTGCGTTGGCATCCAGAGCGACAGAGTACCCATTACATGAACTTTAAGATTAAATGAAGTAACGGACCTATCGAGCCGGATTTAATTCTTCCTGAGAAAAAAACTCAAGTACATTTCAGCCCTTGTGGCAAGTAACATATTACTATCAGTAACATTCCGACGGAGTTTTGACTAATTGTGGTGTGACCAAATAAAGTCCTATACTGAGAGAAGGCACCGACCTGACATTCCTAGGTACTGGAAAACCTAAGCTATTGACACTGTGCTCGCTGTTAACTTTCGTGCCTGGACAATTTTAATGTGACATCGACAGATATTCTAGAATAAGAACAACCAAGGAAACGTTCCCTGGAGTAGTGAATTCAACTTGACTTTGTGGAGCTGGGGTTTCCTTGGCCAAGACTAACTCGGGAGAGTCTATATGTACATGTCCTAAAAAGTTGTTTTTCCAGAAGTTGCTACCAAAGCTGTAAGTACGAATGAAAGCGCGTGGCCACGGCTGACATAAATAGAGTGAATGCAGGACTGAGTGATTCCTTTATTGTTGTATTTTGGCACCCATTTTGCTGTCTTAATTTTCTTTATTCAAGTTTTGTTGCTAACAATATTTTCCTTAGGATAGATTAGAGTATCAAAGTCTGTTCCTAACCTTTTTTTTTAAGGGAAATTGTAGACTAGAGCATATGTATCCGTGACTCCTTGGGGTTATCACTTTTCTTCTAACAGGACTGTGGGCTATACATCGATGGAAAAGATCATACCTATGGGTCTATCATTCTTGTAGCAATTCATTGACTTTATGACTATTTGTATATGCTTGATGTAATTCTTATGTGTTGTGAATGAATTTTCTTATGATAATTAAAAATTCAATTAAATTTAATCAGTGTGTCGGAACAGCTCGTTCCAAAATATCTATATTTTCATTGTCATAGTTTCACGTCTGTGCGTCTATTGTAGTCACTTATGTGTGTGTGTATGTGAGGAATATATATATTAATATATATTATACTAGACGGTCTGACAAATCTTAATCTGTTGTAGATGATAGGCTGACTGCGAGAAATCATCTCGAGGATCAGAGACCGACTCTAATATATTTCCTCCATCTCACTCGTGAAATCTATTTCTACTTATATCTCACTGAACTATCACCTGTTTCTATTGCTATTCAGAAGGAACCAAACCTAAGTCTTAATTCACCTATCACAAATCTACGACAGATAAGACACCTTACCGGAAAGAAGGAAAGTGTGTAAAACTTGTCTAATGAGTAACTACAATACTGCAGACTGCAGAAGGAACAACCCTCCTTATCACGCTGCGTGTCTTACAACAGGGAACAAGGGAAGGATGGAACTGGCAATTAGTCAGAATGACTTCCATCATCCCCCTGTCTGTGAGGAAGTGACATGTAATGGCACTAAAATTCAGTGCTTATATGATTCAGGATTGGAATTCGACTCAGTCGTGAGTGCAACCCTAGTTCACCCTGATCAACTAACCACAGAAACAGTGGACATACAAGGGGCAATGCAGGGAACCGGCACCATGACACTTCCCATAGCAAGGATCAACGTGAGAACTCGCTATGTGGAAGGGGTGATCTGAGCAGCAGTGAGTGATGATCCTATATACCCGCTGGTAATAGGATGTAAATATGTCTTTTTGGGTGACCCAATAATACCTGTTGTCATGGCAGCAAGCCATACCGGGTCGAGCACCAAAAAGGAGGAGGGAGATCCAATAAACATTCATCGTACAAAGATGAAAAAAGGCTCAAACAGCAGACAGCACATTGAAGCCTTGTTTTGGCAAATCGCCAAAGGCGCATAAACCTCCAGAGAAAGGAGACTACTTTATGGAAAATGGTCTACTCTACAGACAAGCTGGAAAAGGACCTAAAGGGCATGGACAGCTGGTAGTGCCAAAATTCTACAGGGAGGAAATTATGGAGCAAGAGCATGCTACATCAGGCAGTGGTCACAGAGGAAAAGGGGCCACTGGTCAAAATATAGCATTGCGATATTACTGGCCAGGAATAATTGAAGACATAAGTTGGTATATGAAATCATGTTCAGAATGTAACCAGGTAACCTCATTCAGAAGTGCAGACCAGTTACAAGACATAGGGAAGCATTGTTGCGGACGTAGGCCCACCAAGAAAACACACAAGAGAAAACAACAGGTAGATGCAGTGATAAAGAGAAAACAAAATCACAAGTCTACTGTTACACCAGTAACCATGGCAACTCTCCGCATTGTACAGAGAGGGGACGAAAGACATCCCACTCCTACTAGATATTGTTCGGAACACCATGGCCTGGATCATCTGGAAAATTTGGTTAGTCAGCTGCCAGTATTAAAAAAGCTGCGGAAACAAACCAAAACCATAGGAGGTAGGAACCAGGGCTGTACCAAACAATTGATAGATACAGGCCCCACTTCGGTATACTGCCCCTTACAATAGAAATAGGTATGGGTCCGGCAACGTTGTTGTTTGGCCGTCCCCATACACGGTCCATTGGAAGCATTGTTGCGGACATGGACTGAACAATAGCAAGCACAGGCACTCAAGGATGAGATTGACTATCTCTTTTTTTTTCGTACGCCCGCTAATACTCGAGGCGAAATCTCAGGTTATTATTAATGTCTAACCTGACATTGATTTTACGTGAGTATCCCTTTTTTTTCTTGTACAGAGACAGGTGTCCCTCGCCATTCAGGCAGATACTCGCCGATTTCGGAGGTACCCATTAGAGCTGGGTCGGCTCAGGAGCCGACAGTCCCTGGTAGACGATACTCCTTCAAATGTCCTTGCCGGGTCTCGAGTTAATCCAGTCCAAATCCCGGTCGACGAAAAATGCTCAAATGCCGTCGCCCGGGTTTGATCCTGGATCACCTGGTCGCCAGAGCGGTGTGGTAACCACTTCGCTAGCGCGGCTCCTGACTATCTCTTAAAAGAGATAACTATTTCAAAGTCTGAATCTCCCTACAGCTCAAGTGTGGTGCTATTAAGGAAGCCTAGTGGTGAACACAGGTTATGTATTGACTACAGGAAGCTAATTGCGATCACAGAATCTCAGGTGGACCCATTACCTGACATCAACCAGCTGTTCTCTACACTGAGTAAGGCTAGGTATTTATCGAAGGTAGATCTAAGCAAGAGATACTACCAAATACCAGTGAAACCAGAAGTTAGGAAAATACTGGGATTTAGTACATCAGACGGACACTACGAGTTTAATGTACTACCCTTTGGACTGAAAAATGCTCCAAGTATCTTTTCAAGAATGATGAGGAAATTGTTGGAACCTCTACAAAATCCCCATATCACTAACTTTATGGATGACATTCTTGTTGCTACAAACACATTTGAAGAGCATATAGTAGCGCTCTCCATATTGTTTGACAGACTGAGAGAAACTGGATTGACTGCACGTCCAACCAAGTGCTATATCGGTTGTAAGGAGTGGGAATTCTTAGGTCACACTATTTCTACAGGTCATATGTCTCCTGACCCAAAGAATATAGAGAAGTTAAAGAAGGCACCCAGACCTCAAACGAAGAAAGATGTGAGATCATTTGTGTCATTATGTGGGTTCTATCAGAAATACATACCTCACTTTAACTCTATGTGTGAACCATTAACTAACTTAACGAAGAAAGGACAGCCTAACAAAATCCAATGGAATGCTGATTATGAAAAAAAAGCTTACACAGAGCTAAAAGCAAAACTCACCAGCAAACCCATCCTTACGCTACCCGATATCACACACGAATTTGTATTAAGGACGGACGCTAGCAGTATAGGTATTGGTGCAATTCTCTTGCAGCAATCAAATGCACAGCCGGAGGAACTTTTACCCGTCGCATACGCCAGTAGGAAGCTGAATGCAGTTGAGTTGAATTACTCGACAATAGAGAAAGAATGTTTGGCTCTAATTTGGTCCATCGACAAATTTTCATCATACCTGTATGGGACACACTTCATTGTCCAAAGCGATCACCAGCCTTTAACATTCTTGGCTGCATCTAGAAAGTTAAATTCGAGATTGTTAAGGTGGAGTCTGCTTCTGGCACCTTATTCCTTTACAGTGAATTACATTCCGGGAAGAGACAATGTAGGAGCTGATTTTTTAAGTCGACACCCTATTACTCTGGAAGCACAGACGAGAAACGATTAACTACAGCAGCTATGACAGGTCACAGCTAGGAAAGGATGTGGCTATGTCGTGAAACGTGTGCGTAAACCCACTTCTTTGTTAATACATATGCATATCCAATCAACGAACAGTCTCTGAGCCAGAATAAATTACACGAAGGGGAAAAACTTAAGCCCTGTATTTCGGAACTCGGTCACGGATTGAACGAAACCACAGATAACCAATCAAAAGGTTTCCTTACACACTGGCATTTACCTGAGTTTACCTTTAAAAACGGGCGCATTTAATTCAAAATCACAAAAACCAACACGAAGGCCAGCTAATGACCTACTGGGGAAAGAGAAAGCTGTCAAGACTGATTTATTGCTCACCTGCATTGACCGGGCAGACTTGCTTCACTAGTCGAGTCAAAATCTGGCTTGTATAAATCTTAGAGGGTAGGTATACTTACTATAAACTTGTAGGAGATTAGTATTTGTTGTGTGTCATTTATACTACCTACACCTGTATATATTTAATATATTTTATCTCACTATGAATGTATCAGGTATACTGATTGTATCTTGGGGAATTAGGTATAATGATTGTATTTCCTGATATGATTGCTGAAGACGATAACCAACCTGAAATATAACCTATCAGTCCTGTTTAGGGCTCATATAACTCCAACCTGAAATATAACCAATACAGTCCTTGTTAGGACTCATATAACTCCAATCTATTGTCTCATATAACTCCAACCTGAAATATAATCAAACAGTCCTTGTCTCATATAACTCCAATCTGAAACAGAAAATAGCCTACGTCTATATATATTTAATATAACTTTAGTTTTTGTTTTACTATGAATGTATCAGAACACAACAATATTGTTAGGATATATTTTACCAGCCAGTATAGCACTTGTCAGAGATGGCCTGGTATATTTAGGGGGAAGGAAACGGTTGTATCACACCTAGGTGTACAAATTATTGGATGTATTCATGTATTGAATTTATATTATTGGATGCATTCATGTATTGAATTTATATTATTGGATGTATTCAGTTATTAATTTGTCAGAAAGAATGTTTTGCAAGTACACACCTGTCTTTTCTCGCTATTGCTAAATCATACTGAGCAATGTTGTCATTCATCCTACATGCAGACACCTGAGACACGCTCATCTCATATACAATAGAAATAGGTGGGCTTGATGACAGAAATTAGCCCCTATGTTTCCTTGTTACAGGTTTTATTCGTGTCATCAAACCTGAGGTCGTATGTTCGAGTCAATCCAGCTGTCTGGAACTTCGCAGGAGCACAGTGATTGTACCGGAGCTACATCATTAGTCCCCGTCAGTCTTGGGTGGGCTAAAGGAACGATCATCAGCGAGTGTTGTGTGCAACAAATTAGGAAGGACAGAACTGTTCTAAGAGATGAGTACACATTAGTAAGAGACAAGATTAACAGCACAGATGATATAAATTTGTTTCCTATAATTGGAAGACTTGTTTATAATGTATGTTATATATATATGTATAATATATATATATATATATATATATATATATATAATATATATATATATATATATAATATAATATCATCATATCATCATCATCACCAGTTGCCATCTCCACAACGAAGGTCGGCTGTAATGGATGTCCAACATCTTCTGTCTCGTGTCTTGGTGGTGCACTCTGATAGACTCTTTCCTGTCCATCTGTTGGCGTTATCTTGCTACTAAAAGCGCTGTCTTCCTCTTGCACGTTTGCCTTCAACTCTACCTTCTATTATGGTCTGCATTAAGGTGTTATGCCTTTTTATGTGGCCAAAGTATTTTAGCTGCCGAACTTTGACCTCCCTCATTAGTTCTCTTTCATACCTAGATTTTCTAGGACCTCCTTATTTGTTTTCATCTCTTTCCATGAGATACGCCCCATTCTTCTATATATCCACATTTCAAGAGCCTCAATTCTTTCTTCCAAATGCTTATTCATCGTCCATGTTTCCGCACCATACAGAAATGCAGAATATATATAACACTTTATGATTCTCAGTTTTAATTTGTGAGATAACTGTTTAGATGTCAGTATATGTTTCATGTTGTTGAATGTAGCTTTGGCCATTCCTCTTCTCTTCTTGATTTCTGTTTCACATCTGCCATCTTCTGTTATTATATGACCAAGATATACGTAGCTCTTGACTTGTTCCAGGATTTTCCCATTTACGCTTATCTTTAATGTGGGTTTATCGTCTGTTTTGCTAATTATCATAGTTTTTGTATATATATATATATATATATATATATATATATATATATATATATATATATATAAATATATATAAATATATATATATATATATATATAGTATATATATATATATATATATATAATATATATATATATATATATATATATATATAATATATATATATATATATATATATATATGTCACGAACGGTTTATAGAATGAATGTCAGTACTCATGCTCCAGTGGGAACTCGATATGTTTATGTAAGTTGTGAGTTGAAGTGAGTGAATGTTAAGTTTGCTTGCGGGCATGAATGCATTAGTAGCAGTAAGCGCTAATGTCGAGTTCACGGGCATGGCTGAGTTGTTTGTGAACGAAGTGGTGGTGAAGACTGGTCAGGTGTGAAAAAGGGTCATGGGTAAAAAGGTCATTCGAGACAGAGATTAGAG
>JAMPIV010004205.1:0-61448 GCA_024509875.1 Oreohelix idahoensis
GTCGGTGGGGTACTCTTACACACTCCGGCACCGCATTTCGGGTACTCTCCTACCACATTCTGACCCCCCATTCTGGTTCTCCGACAACCCATTCTGGTCCTCCGGGACGTTCCGAAACTACATTCGGGTCCTTCGACCTCTTCCGACACCGCTTTCGGGTCTTCCGACACACTCCAAAACGTCGGTGGGGTACTCTTACACACTCCGGCACCGCTTTCGGGTCTTCCGACACACTCCAAAACGTCGGTGGGGTACTCTTACACACTCCGGCACCGCATTTCGGGTACTCCCCTACCACATTCTGACCCCCCATTCGGGTTCTCCGACAATTCATTCTGGTCCTCCGGGACGTTCCGAAACTACATTCGGGTCCTTCGACCTCTTCCGACACACTCCAAAACGTCGGTGGGGTACTCTTACACACTCCGGCACCGCATTTCGGGTACTCCCCTACCACATTCTGACCCCCCATTCGGGTTCTCCGACAACCCATTCTGGTCCTCCGGGACGTTCCGAAACTACATTCGGGTCCTTCGACCTCTTCCGACACCGCTTTCGGGTCTTCCGACACACTCCAAAACGTCGGTGGGGTACTCTTACACACTCCGGCACCGCATTTCGGGTACTCCCCTACCACATTCTGACCCCCCATTCGGGTTCTCCGACACCCCATTCTGGTCCTCCGGGACGTTCCGAAACTACATTCGGGTCCTTCGACCTCTCTTCCGACACCGCTTTCGGGTCTTCCGACACACTCCAAAACGTCGGTGGGGTACTCTTACACACTCCGGCACCGCATTTCGGGTACTCCCCTACCACATTCTGACCCCCCATTCGGGTTCTCCGACAACCCATTCTGGTCCTCCGGGACGTTCCGAAACTACATTCGGGTCCTTCGACCTCTTCCGACACCGCTTTCGGGTCTTCCGACACACTCCAAAACGTCGGTGGGGTACTCTTACACACTCCGGCACCGCATTTCGGGTACTCCCCTACCACATTCTGACCCCCCATTCGGGTTCTCCGACAACCCATTCTGGTCCTCCGGGACGTTCCGAAACTACATTCGGGTCCTTCGACCTATTCCGACACCGCTTTCGGGTCTTCCGACACACTCCAAAACGTCGGTGGGGTACTCTTACACACTCCGGCACCGCATTTCGGGTACTACCCTACCACATTCTGACCCCCCCCCCCGCCTTTGGGTTCTCCGACAACCCATTCTGGTCCTCCGGGACGTTCCGAAACTACATTCGGGTCCTTCGACCTCTTCCGACACCGCTTTCGGGTCTTCCGACACACTCCAAAACGTCGGTGGGGTACTCTTACACACTCCGGCACCGCATTTCGGGTACTCCCCTACCACATTCTGACCCCCCATTCGGGTTCTCCGACAACCCATTCTGGTCCTCCGGGACGTTCCGAAACTACATTCGGGTCCTTCGACCTCTTCCGACACCGCTTTCGGGTCTTCCGACACACTCCAAAACGTCGGTGGGGTACTCTTACACACTCCGGCACCGCATTTCGGGTACTCCCCTACCACATTCTGACCCCCCATTCGGGTTCTCCGACAACCCATTCTGGTCCTCCGGGACGTTCCGAAACTACATTCGGGTCCTTCGACCTCTTCCGACACCGCTTTCGGGTCTTCCGACACACTCCAAAACGTCGGTGGGGTACTCTTACACACTCCGGCACCGCATTTCGGGTACTCCCCTACCACATTCTGACCCCCCATTCGGGTTCTCCGACAACCCATTCTGGTCCTCCGGGACGTTCCGAAACTACATTCGGGTCCTTCGACCTCTTCCGACACCGCTTTTCGGGTCTTCCGACACACTCCAAAACGTCGGTGGGGTACTCTTACACACTCCGGCACCGCATTTCGGGTACTCCCCTACCACATTCTGACCCCCCATTCGGGTTCTCCGACAACCCATTCTGGTCCTCCGGGACGTTCCGAAACTACATTCGGGTCCTTCGACCTCTTCCGACACCGCTTTCGGGTCTTCCGACACACTCCAAAACGTCGGTGGGGTACTCTTACACACTCCGGCACCGCATTTCGGGTACTCCCCTACCACATTCTGACCCCCCATTCGGGTTCTCCGACAACCCATTCTGGTCCCCGGGACGTTCCGAAACTACATTCGGGTCCTTCGACCTCTTCCGACACCGCTTTCGGGTCTTCCGACACACTCCAAAACGTCGGTGGGGTACTCTTACACACACCGGCACCGCATTTCGGGTACTCCCCTACCACATTCTGACCCCCCATTCGGGTTCTCCGACAACCCATTCTGGTCCTCCGGGACGTTCCGAAACTACATTCGGGTCCTTCGACCTCTTCCGACACCGCTTTCGGGTCTTCCGACACACTCCAAAACGTCGGTGGGGTACTCTTACACACACTCCGGCACCGCATTTCGGGTACTCCCCTACCACATTCTGACCCCCCATTCGGGTTCTCCGACAACCCATTCTGGTCCTCCGGGACGTTCCGAAACTACATTCGGGTCCTTCGACCTCTTCCGACACCGCTTTCGGGTCTTCCGACACACTCCAAAACGTCGGTGGGGTACTCTTACACACTCCGGCACCGCATTTCGGGTACTCCCCTACCACATTCTGACCCCCCATTCGGGTTCTCCGACAACCCATTCTGGTCCTCCGGGACGTTCCGAAACTACATTCGGGTCCTTCGACCTCTTCCGACACCGCTTTCGGGTCTTCCGACACACTCCAAAACGTCGGTGGGGTACTCTTACACACTCCGGCACCGCATTTCGGGTACTCCCCTACCACATTCTGACCCCCCATTCGGGTTCTCCGACAACCCATTCTGGTCCTCCGGGACGTTCCGAAACTACATTCGGGTCCTTCGACCTCTTCCGACACCGCTTTCGGGTCTTCCGACACACTCCAAAACGTCGGTGGGGTACTCTTACACACTCCGGCACCGCATTTCGGGTACTCCCCTACCACATTCTGACCCCCCATTCGGGTTCTCCGACAACCCATTCTGGTCCTCCGGGACGTTCCGAAACTACATTCGGGTCCTTCGACCTCTTCCGACACCGCTTTCGGGTCTTCCGACACACTCCAAAACGTCGGTGGGGTACTCTTACACACTCCGGCACCGCATTTCGGGTACTCCCCTACCACATTCTGACCCCCCATTCGGGTTCTCCGACAACCCATTCTGGTCCTCCGGGACGTTCCGAAACTACATTCGGGTCCTTCGACCTCTTCCGACACCGCTTTCGGGTCTTCCGACACACTCCAAAACGTCGGTGGGGTACTCTTACACACTCCGGCACCGCATTTCGGGTACTCCCCTACCACATTCTGACCCCCCATTCGGGTTCTCCGACAACCCATTCTGGTCCTCCGGGACGTTCCGAAACTACATTCGGGTCCTTCGACCTCTTCCGACACCGCTTTCGGGTCTTCCGACACACTCCAAAACGTCGGTGGGGTACTCTTACACACTCCGGCACCGCATTTCGGGTACTCCCCTACCACATTCTGACCCCCCATTCGGGTTCTCCGACAACCCATTCTGGTCCTCCGGGACGTTCCGAAACTACATTCGGGTCCTTCGACCTCTTCCGACACCGCTTTCGGGTCTTCCGACACACTCCAAAACGTCGGTGGGGTACTCTTACACCCCGGCACCGCATTTCGGGTACTCCCCTACCACATTCTGACCCCCCATTCGGGTTCTCCGACAACCCATTCTGGTCCTCCGGGACGTTCCGAAACTACATTCGGGTCCTTCGACCTCTTCCGACACCGCTTTCGGGTCTTCCGACACACTCCAAAACGTCGGTGGGGTACTCTTACACACTCCGGCACCGCATTTCGGGTACTCCCCTACCACATTCTGACCCGCTTTCGGGTCTTCCGACACACTCCAAAACGTCGGTGGGGTACTCTTACACACTCCGGCACCGCATTTCGGGTACTCCCCTACCACATTCTGACCCCCCATTCGGGATCTCCGACAACCCCTTCTGGTCCTCCGGGACGTTCCGAAACTACATTCGGGTCCTTCGACCTCTTCCGACACCGCTTTCGGGTCTTCCGACACACTCCAAAACGTCGGTGGGGTACTCTTACACACTCCGGCACCGCATTTCGGGTACTCCCCTACCACATTCTGACCCCCCATTCGGGTTCTCCGACACCCCATTCTGGTCCTCCGGGACGTTCCGAAACTACATTCGGGTCCTTCGACCTCTTCCGACACCGCTTTCGGGTCTTCCGACACACTCCAAAACGTCGGTGGGGTACTCTTACACACTCCGGCACCGCATTTCGGGTACTCCCCCTACCACATTCTGACCCCCCATTCGGGTTCTCCGACAACCCATTCTGGTCCTCCGGGACGTTCCGAAACTACATTCGGGTCCTTCGACCTCTTCCGACACCGCTTTCGGGTCTTCCGACACACTCCAAAACGTCGGTGGGGTACTCTTACACACTCCGGCACCGCATTTCGGGTACTCCCCTACCACATTCTGACCCCCCATTCGGGTCTCCGACAACCCATTCTGGTCCTCCGGGACGTTCCGAAACTACATTCGGGTCCTTCGACCTCTTCCGACACCGCTTTCGGGTCTTCCGACACACTCCAAAACGTCGGTGGGGTACTCTTACACACTCCGGCACCGCATTTCGGGTACTCCCCTACCACACATTCTGACCCCCCATTCGGGTTCTCCGACAACCCATTCTGGTCCTCCGGGACGTTCCGAAACTACATTCGGGTCCTTCGACCTCTTCCGACACCGCTTTCGGGTCTTCCGACACACTCCAAAACGTCGGTGGGGTACTCTTACACACTCCGGCACCGCATTTCGGGTACTCCCCTACCACATTCTGACCCCCCATTCGGGTTCTCCGACACCCCATTCTGGTCCTCCGGGACGTTCCGAAACTACATTCGGGTCCTTCGACCTCTTCCGACACCGCTTTCGGGTCTTCCGACACACTCCAAAACGTCGGTGGGGTACTCTTACACACTCCGGCACCGCATTTCGGGTACTCCCCTACCACATTCTGACCCCCCATTCGGGTTCTCCGACAACCCATTCTGGTCCTCCGGGGACGTTCCGAAACTACATTCGGGTCCTTCGACCTCTTCCGACACCGCTTTCGGGTCTTCCGACACACTCCAAAACGTCGGTGGGGGTACTCTTACACACTCCGGCACCGCATTTCGGGTACTCCCCTACCACATTCTGACCCCCCATTCGGGTTCTCCGACAACCCATTCTGGTCCTCCGGGACGTTCCGAAACTACATTCGGGTCCTTCGACCTCTTCCGACACCGCTTTCGGGTCTTCCGACACACTCCAAAACGTCGGTGGGGTACTCTTACACACTCCGGCACCGCATTTCGGGTACTCCCCTACCACATTCTGACCCCCCATTCGGGTTCTCCGACAACCCATTCTGGTCCTCCGGGACGTTCCGAAACTACATTCGGGTCCTTCGACCTCTTCCGACACACTCCAAAACGTCGGTGGGGTACTCTTACACACTCCGGCACCGCATTTCGGGTACTCCCCTACCACATTCTGACCCCCCATTCGGGTTCTCCGACAACCCATTCTGGTCCTCCGGGACGTTCCGAAACTACATTCGGGTCCTTCGACCTCTTCCGACACCGCTTTCGGGTCTTCCGACACACTCCAAAACGTCGGTGGGGTACTCTTACACACTCCGGCACCGCATTTCGGGTACTCCCCTACCACATTCTGACCCCCCATTCGGGTTCTCCGACAACCCATTCTGGTCCTCCGGGACGTTCCGAAACTACATTCGGGTCCTTCGACCTCTTCCGACACCGCTTTCGGGTCTTCCGACACACTCCAAAACGTCGGTGGGGTACTCTTACACACTCCGGCACCGCATTTCGGGTACTCCCCTACCACATTCTGACCCCCCATTCGGGTTCTCCGACAACCCATTCTGGTTACTCCGGGACGTTCCGAAACTACATTCGGGTCCTTCGACCTCTTCCGACACCGCTTTCGGGTCTTCCGACACACTCCAAAACGTCGGTGGGGTACTCTTACACACTCCGGCACCGCATTTCGGGTACTCCCCTACCACATTCTGACCCCCCATTCGGGTTCTCCGACAACCCATTCTGGTCCTCCGGGACGTTCCGAAACTACATTCGGGTCCTTCGACCTCTTCCGACACCGCTTTCGGGTCTTCCGACACACTCCAAAACGTCGGTGGGGTACTCTTACACACTCCGGCACCGCATTTCGGGTACTCCCCTACCACATTCTGACCCCCCATTCGGGTTCTCCGACAACCCATTCTGGTCCTCCGGGACGTTCCGAAACTACATTCGGGTCCTTCGACCTCTTCCGACACCGCTTTCGGGTCTTCCGACACACTCCAAAACGTCGGTGGGGTACTCTTACACACTCCGGCACCGCATTTCGGGTACTCCCCTACCACATTACCACATTCTGACCCCCCATTCGGGTTCTCCGACAACCCATTCTGGTCCTCCGGGACGTTCCGAAACTACATTCGGGTCCTTCGACCTCTTCCGACACCGCTTTCGGGTCTTCCGACACACTCCAAAATGTCGGTGGGGTACTCTTACACACTCCGGCACCGCATTTCGGGTACTCCCCTACCACATTCTGACCCCCCATTCGGGTTCTCCGACAACCCATTCTGGTCCTCCGGGACGTTCCGAAACTACATTCGGGTCCTTCGACCTCTTCCGACACCGCTTTCGGGTCTTCCGACACACTCCAAAACGTCGGTGGGGTACTCTTACACACTCCGGCACCGCATTTCGGGTACTCCCCTACCACATTCTGACCCCCCATTCGGGTTGCCCGACCACCCATTCTGGTCCTCCGGGACGTTCCGAAACTACATTCGGGTCCTTCGACCTCTTCCGACACCGCTTTCGGGTCTTCCGACACACACACTCCAAAACGTCGGTGGGGTACTCTTACACACTCCGGCACCGCATTTCGGGTACTCCCCCTACCACATTCTGACCCCCCATTCGGGTTCTCCGACAACCCATTCTGGTCCTCCGGGACGTTCCGAAACTACATTCGGGTCCTTCGACCTCTTCCGACACCGCTTTCGGGTCTTCCGACACACTCCAAAACGTCGGTGGGGTACTCTTACACACTCCGGCACCGCATTTCGGGTACTCCCCTACCACATTCTGACCCCCCATTCGGGTTCTCCGACAACCCATTCTGGTCCTCCGGGACGTTCCGAAACTACATTCGGGTCCTTCGACCTCTTCCGACACCGCTTTCGGGTCTTCCGACACACTCCAAAAACGTCGGTGGGGTACTCTTACACACTCCGGCACCGCATTTCGGGTACTCCCCTACCACATTCTGACCCCCCATTCGGGTTCTCCGACAACCCATTCTGGTCCTCCGGGACGTTCCGAAACTACATTCGGGTCCTTCGACCTCTTCCGACACCGCTTTCGGGTCTTCCGACACACTCCAAAACGTCGGTGGGGTACTCTTACACACTCCGGCACCGCATTTCGGGTACTCCCCTACCACATTCTGACCCCCCATTCGGGTTCTCCGACAACCCATTCTGGTCCTCCGGGACGTTCCGAAACTACATTCGGGTCCTTCGACCTCTTCCGACACCGCTTTCGGGTCTTCCGACACACTCCAAAACGTCGGTGGGGTACTCTTACACACTCCGGCACCGCATTTCGGGGACTCCCCTACCACATTCTGACCCCCCATTCGGGTTCTCCGACAACCCATTCTGGTCCTCCGGGACGTTCCGAAACTACATTCGGGTCCTTCGACCTCTTCCGACACCGCTTTCGGGTCTTCCGACACACTCCAAAACGTCGGTGGGGTACTCTTACACACTCCGGCACCGCATTTCGGGTACTCCCCTACCACATTCTGACCCCCCATTCGGGTTCTCCGACAACCCATTCTGGTCCTCCGGGACGTTCCGAAACTACATTCGGGTCCTTCGACCTCTTCCGACACCGCTTTCGGGTCTTCCGACACACTCCAAAACGTCGGTGGGGTACTCTTACACACTCCGGCACCGCATTTCGGGTACTCCCCTACCACATTCTGACCCCCCATTCGGGTTCTCCGACAACCCATTCTGGTCCTCCGGGACGTTCCGAAACTACATTCGGGTCCTTCGACCTCTTCCGACACCGCTTTCGGGTCTTCCGACACACTCCAAAACGTCGGTGGGGTACTCTTACACACTCCGGCACCGCATTTCGGGTACTCCCCTACCACATTCTGACCCCCCATTCGGGTTCTCCGACAACCCATTCTGGTCCTCCGGGACGTTCCGAAACTACATTCGGGTCCTTCGACCTCTTCCGACACCGCTTTCGGGTCTTCCGACACACTCCAAAACGTCGGTGGGGTACTCTTACACACTCCGGCACCGGAATTTCGGGTACTCCCCTACCACATTCTGACCCCCCATTCGGGTTCTCCGACAACCCATTCTGGTCCTCCGGGACGTTCCGAAACTACATTCGGGTCCTTCGACCTCTTCCGACACCGCTTTCGGGTCTTCCGACACACTCCAAAACGTCGGTGGGGTACTCTTACACACTCCGGCACCGCATTTCGGGTACTCCCCTACCACATTCTGACCCCCCATTCGGGTTCTCCGACACCCATTCTGGTCCTCCGGGACGTTCCGAAACTACATTCGGGTCCTTCGACCTCTTCCGACACCGCTTTCGGGTCTTCCGACACACTCCAAAACGTCGGTGGGGTACTCTTACACACTCCGGCACCGCATTTCGGGTACTCCCCTACCACATTCTGACCCCCCATTCGGGTTCTCCGACAACCCATTCTGGTCCTCCGGGACGTTCCGAAACTACATTCGGGTCCTTCGACCTCTTCCGACACCGCTTTCGGGTCTTCCGACACACTCCAAAACGTCGGTGGGGTACTCTTACACACTCCGGCACCGCATTTCGGGTACTCCCCTACCACATTCTGACCCCCCCATTCGGGTTCTCCGACAACCCATTCTGGTCCTCCGGGACGTTCCGAAACTACATTCGGGTCCTTCGACCTCTTCCGACACCGCTTTCGGGTCTTCCGACACACTCCAAAACGTCGGTGGGGTACTCTTACACACTCCGGCACCGCATTTCGGGTACTCCCCTACCACATTCTGACCCCCCATTCGGGTTCTCCGACAACCCATTCTGGTCCTCCGGGACGTTCCGAAACTACATTCGGGTCCTTCGACCTCTTCCGACACCGCTTTCGGGTCTTCCGACACACTCCAAAACGTCGGTGGGGTACTCTTACACACTCCGGCACCGCATTTCGGGTACTCCCCTACCACATTCTGACCCCCCCATTCGGGTTCTCCGACAACCCATTCTGGTCCTCCGGGACGTTCCGAAACTACATTCGGGTCCTTCGACCTCTTCCGACACCGCTTTCGGGTCTTCCGACACACTCCAAAACGTCGGTGGGGTACTCTTACACACTCCGGCACCGCATTTCGGGTACTCCCCTACCACATTCTGACCCCCCATTCGGGTTCTCCGACAACCCATTCTGGTCCTCCGGGACGTTCCGAAACTACATTCGGGTCCTTCGACCTCTTCCGACACCGCTTTCGGGTCTTCCGACACACTCCAAAACGTCGGTGGGGTACTCTTACACACTCCGGCACCGCATTTCGGGTACTCCCCTACCACATTCTGACCCCCCATTCGGGTTCTCCGACAACCCATTCTGGTCCTCCGGGACGTTCCGAAACTACATTCGGGTCCTTCGACCTCTTCCGACACCGCTTTCGGGTCTTCCGACACACTCCAAAACGTCGGGGGGGTACTCTTACACACTCCGGCACCGCATTTCGGGTACTCCCCTACCACATTCTGACCCCCCATTCGGGTTCTCCGACAACCCATTCTGGTCCTCCGGGACGTTCCGAAACTACATTCGGGTCCTTCGACCTCTTCCGACACCGCTTTCGGGTCTTCCGACACACTCCAAAACGTCGGTGGGGTACTCTTACACACTCCGGCACCGCATTTCGGGTACTCCCCTACCACATTCTGACCCCCCATTCGGGTTCTCCGACAACCCATTCTGGTCCTCCGGGACGTTCCGAAACTACATTCGGGTCCTTCGACCTCTTCCGACACCGCTTTCGGGTCTTCCGACACACTCCAAAACGTCGGTGGGGTACTCTTACACACTCCGGCACCGCATTTCGGGTACTCCCCTACCACATTCTGACCCCCCATTCGGGTTCTCCGACAACCCATTCTGGTCCTCCGGGACGTTCCGAAACTACATTCGGGTCCTTCGACCTCTTCCGACACCGCTTTCGGGTCTTCCGACACACTCCAAAACGTCGGTGGGGTACTCTTACACACTCCGGCACCGCATTTCGGGTACTCCCCTACCACATTCTGACCCCCCATTCGGGTTCTCCGACAACCCGGGACGTTCCGAAACTACATTCGGGTCCTTCGACCTCTTCCGACACCGCTTTCGGGTCTTCCGACACACTCCAAAACGTCGGTGGGGTACTCTTACACACTCCGGCACCGCATTTCGGGTACTCCCCTACCACATTCTGACCCCCCATTCGGGTTCTCCGACAACCCATTCTGGTCCTCCGGGACGTTCCGAAACTACATTCGGGTCCTTCGACCTCTTCCGACACCGCTTTCGGGTCTTCCGACACACTCCAAAACGTCGGTGGGGTACTCTTACACACTCCGGCACCGCATTTCGGGTACTCCCCTACCACATTCTGACCCCCCATTCGGGTTCTCCGACAACCCATTCTGGTCCTCCGGGACGTTCCGAAACTACATTCGGGTCCTTCGACCTCTTCCGACACCGCTTTCGGGTCTTCCGACACACTCCAAAACGTCGGTGGGGTACTCTTACACACTCCGGCACCGCATTTCGGGTACTCCCCTACCACATTCTGACCCCCCATTCGGGTTCTCCGACAACCCATTCTGGTCCTCCGGGACGTTCCGAAACTACATTCGGGTCCTTCGACCTCTTCCGACACCGCTTTCGGGTCTTCCGACACACTCCAAAACGTCGGTGGGGTACTCTTACACACTCCGGCACCGCATTTCGGGTACTCCCCTACCACATTCTGACCCCCCATTCGGGTTCTCCGACAACCCATTCTGGTCCTCCGGGACGTTCCGAAACTACATTCGGGTCCTTCGACCTCTTCCGACACCGCTTTCGGGTCTTCCGACACACTCCAAAACGTCGGTGGGGTACTCTTACACACTCCGGCACCGCATTTCGGGTACTCCCTACCACATTCTGACCCCCCATTCGGGTTCTCCGACAACCCATTCTGGTCCTCCGGGACGTTCCGAAACTACATTCGGGTCCTTCGACCTCTTCCGACACCGCTTTCGGGTCTTCCGACACACTCCAAAACGTCGGTGGGGTACTCTTACACACTCCGGCACCGCATTTCGGGTACTCCCCTACCACATTCTGACCCCCCATTCGGGTTCTCCGACAACCCATTCTGGTCCTCCGGGACGTTCCGAAACTACATTCGGGTCCTTCGACCTCTTCCGACACCGCTTTCGGGTCTTCCGACACACTCCAAAACGTCGGTGGGGTACTCTTACACACTCCGGCACCGCATTTCGGGGTACTCCCCTACCACATTCTGACCCCCCATTCGGGTTCTCCGACAACCCATTCTGGTCCTCCGGGACGTTCCGAAACTACATTAGGGTCCTTCGACCTCTTCCGACACCGCTTTCGGGTCTTCCGACACACTCCAATCCAAAACGTCGGTGGGGTACTCTTACACACTCCGGCACCGCATTTCGGGTACTCCCCTACCACATTCTGACCCCCCATTCGGGTTCTCCCGACAACCCATTCTGGTCCTCCGGGACGTTCCGAAACTACATTCGGGTCCTTCGACCTCTTCCGACACCGCTTTCGGGTCTTCCGACACACTCCAAAACGTCGGTGGGGTACTCTTACACACTCCGGCACCGCATTTCGGGTACTCCCCTACCACATTCTGACCCCCCATTCGGGTTCTCCGACAACCCATTCTGGTCCTCCGGGACGTTCCGAAACTACATTCGGGTCCTTCGACCTCTTCCGACACCGCTTTCGGGGTCTTCCGACACACTCCAAAACGTCGGTGGGGTACTCTTACACACTCCGGCACCGCATTTCGGGTACTCCCCTACCACATTCTGACCCCCCATTCGGGTTCTCCGACAACCCATTCTGGTCCTCCGGGACGTTCCGAAACTACATTCGGGTCCTTCGACCTCTTCCGACACCGCTTTCGGGTCTTCCGACACACTCCAAAACGTCGGTGGGGTACTCTTACACACTCCGGCACCGCATTTCGGGTACTCCCCTACCACATTCTGACCCCCCATTCGGGTTCTCCGACAACCCATTCTGGTCCTCCGGGACGTTCCGAAACTACATTCGGGTCCTTCGACCTCTTCCGACACCGCTTTCGGGTCTTCCGACACACTCCAAAACGTCGGTGGGGTACTCTTACACACTCCGGCACCGCATTTCGGGTACTCCCCTACCACATTCTGACCCCCCATTCGGGTTCTCCGACAACCCATTCTGGTCCTCCGGGACGTTCCGAAACTACATTCGGGTCCTTCGACCTCTTCCGACACCGCTTTCGGGTCTTCCGACACACTCCAAAACGTCGGTGGGGTACTCTTACACACTCCGGCACCGCATTTCGGGTACTCCCCTACCACATTCTGCCCCCCCATTCGGGTTCTCCGACAACCCATTCTGGTCCTCCGGGACGTTCCGAAACTACATTCGGGTCCTTCGACCTCTTCCGACACCGCTTTCGGGTCTTCCGACACACTCCAAAACGTCGGTGGGGTACTCTTACACACTCCGGCACCGCATTTCGGGTACTCCCCTACCACATTCTGACCCCCCATTCGGGTTCTCCGACAACCCATTCTGGTCCTCCGGGACGTTCCGAAACTACATTCGGGTCCTTCGACCTCTTCCGACACCGCTTTCGGGTCTTCCGACACACTCCAAAACGTCGGTGGGGTACTCTTACACACTCCGGCACCGCATTTCGGGTACTCCCCTACCACATTCTGACCCCCCATTCGGGTTCTCCGACAACCCATTCTGGTCCTCCGGGACGTTCCGAAACTACATTCGGGTCCTTCGACCTCTTCCGACACCGCTTTCGGGTCTTCCGACACACTCCAAAACGTCGGTGGGTACTCTTACACACTCCGGCACCGCATTTCGGGTACTCCCCTACCACATTCTGACCCCCCATTCGGGTTCTCCGACAACCCATTCTGGTCCTCCGGGACGTTCCGAAACTACATTCGGGTCCTTCGACCTCTTCCGACACCGCTTTCGGGTCTTCCGACACACTCCAAAACGTCGGTGGGGTACTCTTACACACTCCGGCACCGCATTTCGGGTACTCCCCTACCACATTCTGACCCCCCATTCGGGTTCTCCGACAACCCATTCTGGTCCTCCGGGACGTTCCGAAACTACATTCGGGTCCTTCGACCTCTTCCGACACCGCTTTCGGGTCTTCCGACACACTCCAAAACGTCGGTGGGGTACTCTTACACTCCGGCACCGCATTTCGGGTACTCCCCTACCACATTCTGACCCCCCATTCGGGTTCTCCGACAACCCATTCTGGTCCTCCGGGACGTTCCGAAACTACATTCGGGTCCTTCGACCTCTTCCGACACCGCTTTCGGGTCTTCCGACACACTCCAAAACGTCGGTGGGGTACTCTTACACACTCCGGCACCGCATTTCGGGTACTCCCCTACCACATTCTGACCCCCCATTCGGGTTCTCCGACAACCCATTCTGGTCCTCCGGGACGTTCCGAAACTACATTCGGGTCCTTCGACCTCTTCCGACACCGCTTTCGGGTCTTCCGACACACTCCAAAACGTCGGTGGGGTACTCTTACACACTCCGGCACCGCATTTCGGGTACTCCCCTACCACATTCTGACCCCCCATTCGGGTTCTCCGACAACCCATTCTGGTCCTCCGGGACGTTCCGAAACTACATTCGGGTCCTTCGACCTCTTCCGACACCGCTTTCGGGTCTTCCGACACACTCCAAAACGTCGGTGGGGTACTCTTACACACTCCGGCACCGCATTTCGGGTACTCCCCTACCACATTCTGACCCCCCATTCGGGTTCTCCGACAACCCATTCTGGTCCTCCGGGACGTTCCGAAACTACATTCGGGTCCTTCGACCTCTTCCGACACCGCTTTCGGGTCTTCCGACACACTCCAAAACGTCGGTGGGGTACTCTTACACACTCCGGCACCGCATTTCGGGTACTCCCCTACCACATTCTGACCCCCCATTCGGGTTCTCCGACAACCCATTCTGGTCCTCCGGGACGTTCCGAAACTACATTCGGGTCCTTCGACCTCTTCCGACACCGCTTTCGGGTCTTCCGACACACTCCAAAACGTCGGTGGGGTACTCTTACACACTCCGGCACCGCATTTCGGGTACTCCCCTACCACATTCTGACCCCCCATTCGGGTTCTCCGACAACCCATTCTGGTCCTCCGGGACGTTCCGAAACTACATTCGGGTCCTTCGACCTCTTCCGACACCGCTTTCGGGTCTTCCGACACACTCCAAAACGTCGGTGGGGTACTCTTACACACTCCGGCACCGCATTTCGGGTACTCCCCTACCACATTCTGACCCCCCATTCGGGTTCTCCGACAACCCATTCTGGTCCTCCGGGACGTTCCGAAACTACATTCGGGTCCTTCGACCTCTTCCGACACCGCTTTCGGGTCTTCCGACACACTCCAAAACGTCGGTGGGGTACTCTTACACACTCCGGCACCGCATTTCGGGTTCCCCCCTACCACATTCTGACCCCCCATTCGGGTTCTCCGACAACCCATTCTGGTCCTCCGGGACGTTCCGAAACTACATTCGGGTCCTTCGACCTCTTCCGACACCGCTTTCGGGTCTTCCGACACACTCCAAAACGTCGGTGGGGTACTCTTACACACTCCGGCACCGCATTTCGGGTACTCCCCTACCACATTCTGACCCCCCATTCGGGTTCTCCGACAACCCATTCTGGTCCTCCGGGACGTTCCGAAACTACATTCGGGTCCTTCGACCTCTTCCGACACCGCTTTCGGGTCTTCCGACACACTCCAAAACGTCGGTGGGGTACTCTTACACACTCCGGCACCGCATTTCGGGTACTCCCCTACCACATTCTGACCCCCCATTCGGGTTCTCCGACAACCCATTCTGGTCCTCCGGGACGTTCCGAAACTACATTCGGGTCCTTCGACCTCTTCCGACACCGCTTTGGGGTCTTCCGACACACTCCAAAACGTCGGTGGGGTACTCTTACACACTCCGGCACCGCATTTCGGGTACTCCCCTACCACATTCTGACCCCCCATTCGGGTTCTCCGACACCCATTCTGGTCCTCCGGGACGTTCCGAAACTACATTCGGGTCCTTCGACCTCTTCCGACACCGCTTTCGGGTCTTCCGACACACTCCAAAACGTCGGTGGGGTACTCTTACACACTCCGGCACCGCATTTCGGGTACTCCCCTACCACATTCTGACCCCCCATTCGGGTTCTCCGACAACCCATTCTGGTCCTCCGGGACGTTCCGAAACTACATTCGGGTCCTTCGACCTCTTCCGACACCGCGCTTTCGGGTCTTCCGACACACTCCAAAACGTCGGTGGGGTACTCTTACACACTCCGGCACCGCATTTCGGGTACTCCCCTACCACATTCTGACCCCCCATTCGGGTTCTCCGACAACCCATTCTGGTCCTCCGGGACGTTCCGAAACTACATTCGGGTCCTTCGACCTCTTCCGACACCGCTTTCGGGTCTTCCGACACACTCCAAAACGTCGGTGGGGTACTCTTACACACTCCGGCACCGCATTTCGGGTACTCCCCTACCACATTCTGACCCCCCATTCGGGTTCTCCGACAACCCATTCTGGTCCTCCGGGACGTTCCGAAACTACATTCGGGTCCTTCGACCTCTTCCGACACCGCTTTCGGGTCTTCCGACACACTCCAAAACGTCGGTGGGGTACTCTTACACACTCCGGCACCGCATTTCGGGTACTCCCCTACCACATTCTGACCCCCCATTCGGGTTCTCCGACAACCCATTCTGGTCCTCGGGTCCTTCGACCTCTTCCGACACCGCTTTCGGGTCTTCCGACACACTCCAAAACGTCGGTGGGGTACTCTTACACACTCCGGCACCGCATTTCGGGTACTCCCCTACCACATTCTGACCCCCCATTCGGGTTCTCCGACAACCCATTCTGGTCCTCCGGGACGTTCCGAAACTACATTCGGGTCCTTCGACCTCTTCCGACACCGCTTTCGGGTCTTCCGACACACTCCAAAACGTCGGTGGGGTACTCTTACACACTCCGGCACCGCATTTCGGGTACTCCCCTACCACATTCTGACCCCCCATTCGGGTTCTCCGACAACCCATTCTGGTCCTCCGGGACGTTCCGAAACTACATTCGGGTCCTTCGACCTCTTCCGACACCGCTTTCGGGTCTTCCGACACACTCCAAAACGTCGGTGGGGTACTCTTACACACTCCGGCACCGCATTTCGGGTACTCCCCTACCACATTCTGACCCCCATTCGGGTTCTCCGACAACCCATTCTGGTCCTCCGGGACGTTCCGAAACTACATTCGGGTCCTTCGACCTCTTCCGACACCGCTTTCGGGTCTTCCGACACACTCCAAAACGTCGGTGGGGTACTCTTACACACTCCGGCACCGCATTTCGGGTACTCCCCTACCACATTCTGACCCCCCATTCGGGTTCTCCGACAACCCATTCTGGTCCTCCGGGACGTTCCGAAACTACATTCGGGTCCTTCGACCTCTTCCGACACCGCTTTCGGGTCTTCCGACACACTCCAAAACGTCGGTGGGGTACTCTTACACACTCCGGCACCGCATTTCGGGTACTCCCCTACCACATTCTGACCCCCCATTCGGGTTCTCCGACAACCCATTCTGGTCCTCCGGGACGTTCCGAAACTACATTCGGGTCCTTCGACCTCTTCCGACACCGCTTTCGGGTCTTCCGACACACTCCAAAACGTCGGTGGGGTACTCTTACACACTCCGGCACCGCATTTCGGGTACTCCCCTACCACATTCTGACCCCCCATTCGGGTTCTCCGACAACCCATTCTGGTCCTCCGGGACGTTCCGAAACTACATTCGGGTCCTTCGACCTCTTCCGACACCGCTTTCGGGTCTTCCGACACACTCCAAAACGTCGGTGGGGTACTCTTACACACTCCGGCACCGCATTTCGGGTACTCCCCTACCACATTCTGACCCCCCATTCGGGTTCTCCGACAACCCATTCTGGTCCTCCGGGACGTTCCGAAACTACATTCGGGTCCTTCGACCTCTTCCGACACCGCTTTCGGGTCTTCCGACACACTCCAAAACGTCGGTGGGGTACTCTTACACACTCCGGCACCGCATTTCGGGTACTCCCCTACCACATTCTGACCCCCCATTCGGGTTCTCCGACAACCCATTCTGGTCCTCCGGGACGTTCCGAAACTACATTCGGGTCCTTCGACCTCTTCCGACACCGCTTTCGGGTCTTCCACCACACTCCAAAACGTCGGTGGGGTACTCTTACACACTCCGGCACCGCATTTCGGGTACTCCCCTACCACATTCTGACCCCCCATTCGGGTTCTCCGACAACCCATTCTGGTCCTCCGGGACGTTCCGAAACTACATTCGGGTCCTTCGACCTCTTCCGACACCGCTTTCGGGTCTTCCGACACACTCCAAAACGTCGGTGGGGTACTCTTACACACTCCGGCACCGCATTTCGGGTACTCCCCTACCACATTCTGACCCCCCATTCGGGTTCTCCGACAACCCATTCTGGTCCTCCGGGACGTTCCGAAACTACATTCGGGTCCTTCGACCTCTTCCGACACCGCTTTCGGGTCTTCCGACACACTCCAAAACGTCGGTGGGGTACTCTTACACACTCCGGCACCGCATTTCGGGTACTCCCCTACCACATTCTGACCCCCCATTCGGGTTCTCCGACAACCCATTCTGGTCCTCCGGGACGTTCCGAAACTACATTCGGGTCCTTCGACCTTCGACCTCTTCCGACACCGCTTTCGGGTCTTCCGACACACTCCAAAACGTCGGTGGGGTACTCTTACACACTCCGGCACCGCATTTCGGGTACTCCCCTACCACATTCTGACCCCCCATTCGGGTTCTCCGACAACCCATTCTGGTCCTCCGGGACGTTCCGAAACTACATTCGGGTCCTTCGACCTCTTCCGACACCGCTTTCGGGTCTTCCGACACACTCCAAAACGTCGGTGGGGTACTCTTACACACTCCGGCACCGCATTTCGGGTACTCCCCTACCACATTCTGACCCCCCATTCGGGTTCTCCGACAACCCATTCTGGTCCTCCGGGACGTTCCGAAACTACATTCGGGTCCTTCGACCTCTTCCGACACCGCTTTCGGGTCTTCCGACACACTCCAAAACGTCGGTGGGGTACTCTTACACACTCCGGCACCGCATTTCGGGTACTCCCCTACCACATTCTGACCCCCCATTCGGGTTCTCCGACAACCCATCTGGTCCTCCGGGACGTTCCGAAACTACATTCGGGTCCTTCGACCTCTTCCGACACCGCTTTCGGGTCTTCCGACACACTCCAAAACGTCGGTGGGGTACTCTTACACACTCCGGCACCGCATTTCGGGTACTCCCCTACCACATTCTGACCCCCCATTCGGGTTCTCCGACAACCCATTCTGGTCCTCCGGGACGTTCCGAAACTACATTCGGGTCCTTCGACCTCTTCCGACACCGCTTTCGGGTCTTCCGACACACTCCAAAACGTCGGTGGGGTACTCTTACACACTCCGGCACCGCATTTCGGGTACTCCCCTACCACATTCTGACCCCCCATTCGGGTTCTCCGACAACCCATTCTGGTCCTCCGGGACGTTCCGAAACTACATTCGGGTCCTTCGACCTCTTCCGACACCGCTTTCGGGTCTTCCGACACACTCCAAAACGTCGGTGGGGTACTCTTACACACTCCGGCACCGCATTTCGGGTACTCCCCTCCACATTCTGACCCCCCATTCGGGTTCTCCGACAACCCATTCTGGTCCTCCGGGACGTTCCGAAACTACATTCGGGTCCTTCGACCTCTTCCGACACCGCTTTCGGGTCTTCCGACACACTCCAAAACGTCGGTGGGGTACTCTTACACACTCCGGCACCGCATTTCGGGTACTCCCCTACCACATTCTGACCCCCCATTCGGGTTCTCCGACAACCCATTCTGGTCCTCCGGGACGTTCCGAAACTACATTCGGGTCCTTCGACCTCTTCCGACACCGCTTTCGGGTCTTCCGACACACTCCAAAACGTCGGTGGGGTACTCTTACACACTCCGGCACCGCATTTCGGGTACTCCCCTACCACATTCTGACCCCCCATTCGGGTTCTCCGACAACCCATTCTGGTCCTCCGGGACGTTCCGAAACTACATTCGGGTCCTTCGACCTCTTCCGACACCGCTTTCGGGTCTTCCGACACACTCCAAAACGTCGTCGGTGTACTCTTACACACTCCGGCACCGCATTTCGGGTACTCCCCTACCACATTCTGACCCCCCATTCGGGTTCTCCGACAACCCATTCTGGTCCTCCGGGACGTTCCGAAACTACATTCGGGTCCTTCGACCTCTTCCGACACCGCTTTCGGGTCTTCCGACACACTCCAAAACGTCGGTGGGGTACTCTTACACACTCCGGCACCGCATTTCGGGTACTCCCCTACCACATTCTGACCCCCCATTCGGGTTCTCCGACAACCCATTCTGGTCCTCCGGGACGTTCCGAAACTACATTCGGGTCCTTCGACCTCTTCCGACACCGCTTTCGGGTCTTCCGACACACTCCAAAACGTCGGTGGGGTACTCTTACACACTCCGGCACCGCATTTCGGGTACTCCCCTACCACATTCTGACCCCCCATTCGGGTTCTCCGACAACCCATTCTGGTCCTCCGGGACGTTCCGAAACTACATTCGGGTCCTTCGACCTCTTCCGACACCGCTTTCGGGTCTTCCGACACACTCCAAAACGTCGGTGGGGTACTCTTACACACTCCGGCACCGCATTTCGGGTACTCCCCTACCACATTCTGACCCCCCATTCGGGTTCTCCGACAACCCATTCTGGTCCTCCGGGACGTTCCGAAACTACATTCGGGTCCTTCGACCTCTTCCGACACCGCTTTCGGGTCTTCCGACACACTCCAAAACGTCGGTGGGGTACTCTTACACACTCCGGCACCGCATTTCGGGTACTCCCCTACCACATTCTGACCCCCCATTCGGGTTCTCCGACAACCCATTCTGGTCCTCCGGGACGTTCCGAAACTACATTCGGGTCCTTCGACCTCTTCCGACACCGCTTTCGGGTCTTCCGACACACTCCAAAACGTCGGTGGGGTACTCTTACACACTCCGGCACCGCATTTCGGGTACTCCCCTACCACATTCTGACCCCCCATTCGGGTTCTCCGACAACCCATTCTGGTCCTCCGGGACGTCCGAAACTACATTCGGGTCCTTCGACCTCTTCCGACACCGCTTTCGGGTCTTCCGACACACTCCAAAACGTCGGTGGGGTACTCTTACACACTCCGGCACCGCATTTCGGGTACTCCCCTACCACATTCTGACCCCCCATTCGGGTTCTCCGACAACCCATTCTGGTCCTCCGGGACGTTCCGAAACTACATTCGGGTCCTTCGACCTCTTCCGACACCGCTTTCGGGTCTTCCGACACACTCCAAAACGTCGGTGGGGTACTCTTACACACTCCGGCACCGCATTTCGGGTACTCCCCCTACCACATTCTGACCCCCCATTCGGGTTCTCCGACAACCCATTCTGGTCCTCCGGGACGTTCCGAAACTACATTCGGGTCCTTCGACCTCTTCCGACACCGCTTTCGGGTCTTCCGACACACTCCAAAACGTCGGTGGGGTACTCTTACACACTCCGGCACCGCATTTCGGGTACTCCCCCTACCACATTCTGACCCCATTCGGGTTCTCCGACAACCCATTCTGGTCCTCCGGGACGTTCCGAAACTACATTCGGGTCCTTCGACCTCTTCCGACACCGCTTTCGGGTCTTCCGACACACTCCAAAACGTCGGTGGGGTACTCTTACACACTCCGGCACCGCATTTCGGGTACTCCCCTACCACATTCTGACCCCCCATTTCGGTTCTCCGACAACCCATTCTGGTCCTCCGGGACGTTCCGAAACTACATTCGGGTCCTTCGACCTCTTCCGACACCGCTTTCGGGTCTTCCGACACACTCCAAAACGTCGGTGGGGTACTCTTACACACTCCGGCACCGCATTTCGGGTACTCCCCTACCACATTCTGACCCCCCATTCGGGTTCTCCGACAACCCATTCTGGTCCTCCGGGACGTTCCGAAACTACATTCGGGTCCTTCGACCTCTTCCGACACCGCTTTCGGGTCTTCCGACACACTCCAAAACGTCGGTGGGGTACTCTTACACACTCCGGCACGCATTTCGGGTACTCCCCTACCACATTCTGACCCCCCATTCGGGTTCTCCGACAACCCATTCTGGTCCTCCGGGACGTTCCGAAACTACATTCGGGTCCTTCGACCTCTTCCGACACCGCTTTCGGGTCTTCCGACACACTCCAAAACGTCGGTGGGGTACTCTTACACACTCCGGCACCGCATTTCGGGTACTCCCCTACCACATTCTGACCCCCCATTCGGGTTCTCCGACACCCCATTCTGGTCCTCCGGGACGTTCCGAAACTACATTCGGGTCCTTCGACCTCTTCCGACACCGCTTTCGGGTCTTCCGACACACTCCAAAACGTCGGTGGGGTACTCTTACACACTCCGGCACCGCATTTCGGGTACTCCCCTACCACATTCTGACCCCCCATTCGGGTTCTCCGACAACCCATTCTGGTCCTCCGGGACGTTCCGAAACTACATTCGGGTCCTTCGACCTCTTCCGACACCGCTTTCGGGTCTTCCGACACACTCCAAAACGTCGGTGGGGTACTCTTACACACTCCGGCACCGCATTTCGGGTACTCCCCTACCACATTCTGACCCCCCATTCGGGTTCTCCGACAACCCATTCTGGTCCTCCGGGACGTTCCGAAACTACATTCGGGTCCTTCGACCTCTTCCGACACCGCTTTCGGGTCTTCCGACACACTCCAAAACGTCGGTGGGGTACTCTTACACACTCCGGCACCGCATTTCGGGTACTCCCCTACCACATTCTGACCCCCCATTCGGGTTCTCCGACAACCCATTCTGGTCCTCCGGGACGTTCCGAAACTACATTCGGGTCCTTCGACCTCTTCCGACACCGCTTTCGGGTCTTCCGACACACTCCAAAACGTCGGTGGGGTACTCTTACACACTCCGGCACCGCATTTCGGGTACTCCCCTACCACATTCTGACCCCCCATTCGGGTTCTCCGACACCCCATTCTGGTCCTCCGGGACGTTCCGAAACTACATTCGGGTCCTTCTTCGACCTCTTCCGACACCGCTTTCGGGTCTTCCGACACACTCCAAAACGTCGGTGGGGTACTCTTACACACTCCGGCACCGCATTTCGGGTACTCCCCTACCACATTCTGACCCCCCATTCGGGTTCTCCGACAACCCATTCTGGTCCTCCGGGACGTTCCGAAACTACATTCGGGTCCTTCGACCTCTTCCGACACCGCTTTCGGGTTTTTCCGACACACTCCAAAACGTCGGTGGGGTACTCTTACACACTCCGGCACCGCATTTCGGGTACTCCCCTACCACATTCTGACCCCCCATTCGGGTTCTCCGACAACCCATTCTGGTCCTCCGGGACGTTCCGAAACTACATTCGGGTCCTTCGACCTCTTCCGACACCGCTTTCGGGTCTTCCGACACACTCCAAAACGTCGGTGGGGTACTCTTACACACTCCGGCACCGCATTTCGGGTACTCCCCTACCACATTCTGACCCCCCATTCGGGTTCTCCGACACCCCATTCTGGTCCTCCGGGACGTTCCGAAACTACATTCGGGTCCTTCGACCTCTTCCGACACCGCTTTCGGGTCTTCCGACACACTCCAAAACGTCGGTGGGGTACTCTTACACACTCCGGCACCGCATTTCGGGTACTCCCCTACCACATTCTGACCCCCCATTCGGGTTCTCCGACAACCCATTCTGGTCCTCCGGGACGTTCCGAAACTACATTCGGGTCCTTCGACCTCTTCCGACACCGCTTTCGGGTCTTCCGACACACTCCAAAACGTCGGTGGGGTACTCTTACACACTCCGGCACCGCATTTCGGGTACTCCCCTACCACATTCTGACCCCCCATTCGGGTTCTCCGACAACCCATTCTGGTCCTCCGGGACGTTCCGAAACTACATTCGGGTCCTTCGACCTCTTCCGACACCGCTTTCGGGTCTTCCGACACACTCCAAAACGTCGGTGGGGTACTCTTACACACTCCGGCACCACATTCTGACCCCCCATTCGGGTTCTCCGACAACCCATTCTGGTCCTCCGGGACGTTCCGAAACTACATTCGGGTCCTTCGACCTCTTCCGACACCGCTTTCGGGTCTTCCGACACACTCCAAAACGTCGGTGGGGTACTCTTACACACTCCGGCACCGCATTTCGGGTACTCCCCTACCACATTCTGACCCCCCATTCGGGTTCTCCGACAACCCATTCTGGTCCTCCGGGACGTTCCGAAACTACATTCGGGTCCTTCGACCTCTTCCGACACCGCTTTCGGGTCTTCCGACACACTCCAAAACGTCGGTGGGGTACTCTTACACACTCCGGCACCGCATTTCGGGTACTCCCCTACCACATTCTGACCCCCCATTCGGGTTCTCCGACACCCCATTCTGGTCCTCCGGGACGTTCCGAAACTACATTCGGGTCCTTCGACCTCTTCCGACACCGCTTTCGGGTCTTCCGACACACTCCAAAACGTCGGTGGGGGTACTCTTACACACTCCGGCACCGCATTTCGGGTACTCCCCTACCACATTCTGACCCCCCATTCGGGTTCTCCGACAACCCATTCTGGTCCTCCGGGACGTTCCGAAACTACATTCGGGTCCTTCGACCTCTTCCGACACCGCTTTCGGGTCTTCCGACACACTCCAAAACGTCGGTGGGGTACTCTTACACACTCCGGCACCGCATTTCGGGTACTCCCCTACCACATTCTGACCCCCCATTCGGGTTCTCCGACAACCCCATTCTGGTCCTCCGGGACGTTCCGAAACTACATTCGGGTCCTTCGACCTCTTCCGACACCGCTTTCGGGTCTTCCGACACACACACACACTCCAAAACGTCGGTGGGGTACTCTTACACACTCCGGCACCGCATTTCGGGTACTCTACTACCACATTCTGACCCCCCATTCGGGTTCTCCGACAACCCATTCTGGTCCTCCGGGACGTTCCGAAACTACATTCGGGTCCTTCGACCTCTTCCGACACCGCTTTCGGGTCTTCCGACACACTCCAAAACGTCGGTGGGGTACTCTTACACACTCCGGCACCGCATTTCGGGTACTCCCCTACCACATTCTGACCCCCCATTCGGGTTCTCCGACAACCCATTCTGGTCCTCCGGGACGTTCCGAAACTACATTCGGGTCCTTCGACCTCTTCCGACACCGCTTTCGGGTCTTCCGACACACTCCAAAACGTCGGTGGGGTACTCTTACACACTCCGGCACCGCATTTCGGGTACTCCCCTACCACATTCTGACCCCCCATTCGGGTTCTCCGACAACCCATTCTGGTCCTCCGGGACGTTCCGAAACTACATTCGGGTCCTTCGACCTCTTCCGACACCGCTTTCGGGTCTTCCGACACACTCCAAAACGTCGGTGGGGTACTCTTACACACTCCGGCACCGCATTTCGGGTACTCCCCCTACCACATTCTGACCCCCCATTCGGGTTCTCCGACACCCCATTCTGGTCCTCCGGGACGTTCCGAAACTACATTCGGGTCCTTCGACCTCTTCCGACACCGCTTTCGGGTCTTCCGACACACTCCAAAACGTCGGTGGGGTACTCTTACACACACACCGGCACCGCATTTCGGGTACTCCCCTACCACATTCTGACCCCCATTCGGGTTCTCCGACACCCCATTCTGGTCCTCCGGGACGTTCCGAAACTACATTCGGGTCCTTCGACCTCTTCCGACACCGCTTTCGGGTCTTCCGACACACTCCAAAACGTCGGTGGGGTACTCTTACACACTCCGGCACCGCATTTCGGGTACTCCCCTACCACATTCTGACCCCCCATTCGGGTTCTCCGACACCCCATTCTGGTCCTCCGGGACGTTCCGAAACTACATTCGGGTCCTTCGACCTCTTCCGACACCGCTTTCGGGTCTTCCGACACACTCCAAAACGTCGGTGGGGTACTCTTACACACTCCGGCACCGCATTTCGGGTACTCCCCTACCACATTCTGACCCCCCATTCGGGTTCTCCGACACACCATTCTGGTCCTCCGGGACGTTCCGAAACTACATTCGGGTCCTTCGACCTCTTCCGACACCGCTTTCGGGTCTTCCGACACACTCCAAAACGTCGGTGGGGTACTCTTACACACTCCGGCACCGCATTTCGGGTACTCCCCTACCACATTCTGACCCCCCATTCGGGTTCTCCGACAACCCATTCTGGTCCTCCGGGACGTTCCGAAACTACATTCGGGTCCTTCGACCTCTTCCGACACCGCTTTCGGGTCTTCCGACACACTCCAAAACGTCGGTGGGGTACTCTTACACACTCCGGCACCGCATTTCGGGTACTCCCCTACCACATTCTGACCCCCATTCGGGTTCTCCGACAACCCATTCTGGTCCTCCGGGACGTTCCGAAACTACATTCGGGTCCTTCGACCTCTTCCGACACCGCTTTCGGGTCTTCCGACACACTCCAAAACGTCGGTGGGGTACTCTTACACACTCCGGCACCGCATTTCGGGTACTCCCCTACCACATTCTGACCCCCCATTCGGGTTCTCCGACAACCCCATTCTGGTCCTCCGGGACGTTCCGAAACTACATTCGGGTCCTTCGACCTCTTCCGACACCGCTTTCGGGTCTTCCGACACACTCCAAAACGTCGGTGGGGTACTCTTACACACTCCGGCACCGCATTTCGGGTACTCCCCTACCACATTCTGACCCCCCATTCGGGTTCTCCGACACCCATTCTGGTCCTCCGGGACGTTCCGAAACTACATTCGGGTCCTTCGACCTCTTCCGACACCGCTTTCGGGTCTTCCGACACACTCCAAAACGTCGGTGGGGTACTCTTACACACTCCGGCACCGCATTTCGGGTACTCTACTACCACATTATGACCCCCCATTCGGGTTCTTCGACACCCCATTCTGGTCCTCCGGGACGTTCCGAAACTACATTCGGGTCCTTCGACCTCTTCCGACACCGCTTTCGGGTCTTCCGACACACTCCAAAACGTCGGTGGGGTACTCTTACACACTCCGGCACCGCATTTCGGGTACTCCCCTACCACATTCTGACCCCCATTCGGGTTCTCCGACAACCCATTCTGGTCCTCCGGGACGTTCCGAAACTACATTCGGGTCCTTCGACCTCTTCCGACACCGCTTTCGGGTCTTCCGACACACTCCAAAACGTCGGTGGGGTACTCTTACACACTCCGGCACCGCATTTCGGGTACTCCCCTACCACATTTTGACCCCCCATTCGGGTTCTATGACAACCCATTCTGGTCCTCCGGGACGTTCCGAAACTACATTCGGGTCCTTCGACCTCTTCCGACACCGCTTTCGGGTCTTCCGACACACTCCAAAACGTCGGTGGGGTACTCTTACACACTCCGGCACCGCATTTCGGGTACTCCCCTACCACATTCTGACCCCCCATTCGGGTTCTCCGACAACCCATTCTGGTCCTCCGGGACGTTCCGAAACTACATTCGGGTCCTTCGACCTCTTCCGACACCGCTTTCGGGTCTTCCGACACACTCCAAAACGTCGGTGGGGTACTCTTACACACTCCGGCACCGCATTTCGGGTACTCCCCTACCACATTCTGACCCCCCATTCGGGTTCTCCGACAACCCATTCTGGTCCTCCGGGACGTTCCGAAACTACATTCGGGTCCTTCGACCTCTTCCGACACCGCTTTCGGGTCTTCCGACACACTCCAAAACGTCGGTGGGGTACTCTTACACACTCCGGCACCGCATTTCGGGTACTCCCCTACCACATTCTGACCCCCATTCGGGTTCTCCGACACCCCATTCTGGTCCTCCGGGACGTTCCGAAACTACATTCGGGTCCTTCGACCTCTTCCGACACCGCTTTCGGGTCTTCCGACACACTCCAAAACGTCGGTGGGGTACTCTTACACACTCCGGCACCGCATTTCGGGTACTCCCCTACCACATTCTGACCCCCCATTCGGGTTCTCCGACAACCCATTCTGGTCCTCCGGGACGTTCCGAAACTACATTCGGGTCCTTCGACCTCTTCCGACACCGCTTTCGGGTCTTCCGACACACTCCAAAACGTCGGTGGGGTACTCTTACACACTCCGGCACCGCATTTCGGGTACTCCCCTACCACATTCTGACCCCCCATTCGGGTTCTCCGACACCCCATTCTGGTCCTCCGGGACGTTCCGAAACTACATTCGGGTCCTTCGACCTCTTCCGACACCGCTTTCGGGTCTTCCGACACACTCCAAAACGTCGGTGGGGTACTCTTACACACTCCGGCACCGCATTTCGGGTACTCCCCTACCACATTCTGACCCCCCATTCGGGTTCTCCGACACCCCATTCTGGTCCTCCGATCCGTTCCGAAACTACATTCGGGTCCTTCGACCTCTTCCGACACCGCTTTCGGGTCTTCCGACACACTCCAAAACGTCGGTGGGGTACTCTTACACACTCCGGCACCGCATTTCGGGTACCCCCCTACCACATTCTGACCCCCCATTCGGGTTCTCCGACACCCCATTCTGGTCCTCCGGGACGTTCCGAAACTACATTCGGGTCCTTCGACCTCTTCCGACACCGCTTTCGGGTCTTCCGACACACTCCAAAACGTCGGTGGGGTACTCTTACACACTCCGGCACCGCATTTCGGGTACTCCCCTACCACATTCTGACCCCCCATTCGGGTTCTCCGACACCCCATTCTGGTCCTCCGGGACGTTCCGAAACTACATTCGGGTCCTTCGACCTCTTCCGACACCGCTTTCGGGTCTTCCGACACACTCCAAAACGTCGGTGGGGTACTCTTACACACTCCGGCACCGCATTTCGGGTACTCCCCTACCACATTCTGGCCCCCCCATTCGGGTTCTCCGACACCCCATTCTGGTCCTCCGGGACGTTCCGAAACTACATTCGGGTCCTTCGACCTCTTCCGACACCGCTTTCGGGTCTTCCGACACACTCCAAAACGTCGGTGGGGTACTCTTACACACTCCGGCACCGCATTTCGGGTACTCCCCCACCACATTCTGACCCCCCATTCGGGTTCTCCGACAACCCATTCTGGTCCTCCGGGACGTTCCGAAACTACATTCGGGTCCTTCGACCTCTTCCGACACCGCTTTCGGGTCTTCCGACACACTCCAAAACGTCGGTGGGGTACTCTTACACACTCCGGCACCGCATTTCGGGTACTCCCCCACCACATTCTGACACCCCATTCGGGTATTCCGACACCCCATTCTGGTCCTCCGGGACGTTCCGAAACTACATTCGGGTCCTTCGACCTCTTCCGACACCGCTTTCGGGTCTTCCGACACACTCCAAAACGTCGGTGGGGTACTCTTACACCTCCGGCACCGCATTTCGGGTACTCCCCACCACCACATTCTGACCCCCCATTCGGGTTCTCCGACAACCCATTCTGGTCCTCCGGGACGTTCCGAAACTACATTCGGGTCCTTCGCCCTCTTCCGACACCGCTTTCGGGTCTTCCGACACACTCCAAAACGTCGGTGGGGTACTCTTACACACTCCGGCACCGCATTTCGGGTACTCCCCTACCACATTCTGACCCCCATTCGGGTTCTCCGACAACCCATTCTGGTCCTCCGGGACGTTCCGAAACTACATTCGGGTCCTTCGACCTCTTCCGACACCGCTTTCGGGTCTTCCGACACACTCCAAAACGTCGGTGGGGTACTCTTACACACTCCGGCACCGCATTTCGGGTACTCCCCCACCACATTCTGACAACCCATTCGGGTCCTCCGACACCCCATTCTGGTCCTCCGGGACGTTCCGAAACTACATTCGGGTCCTTCGACCTCTTCCGACACCGCTTTCGGGTCTTCCGACACACTCCAAAACGTCGGTGGGGTACTCTTACACACTCCGGCACCGCATTTCGGGTACTCCCCCACCACATTCTGACCCCCCATTCGGGTCCTCCGACACCCCATTCTGGTCCTCCGGGACGTTCCGAAACTACATTCGGGTCCTTCGACCCCTTCCGACACCGCTTTCGGGTCTTCCGACACACTCCAAAACGTCGGTGGGGTACTCTTACACACTCCGGCACCGCATTTCGGGTACTCCCCCCACCACATTCTGACCCCCCATTCGGGTCCTCCGACACCCCATTCTGGTCCTCCGGGACGTTCCGAAACTACATTCGGGTCCTTCGACCCCTTCCGACACCGCTTTCGGGTTATCCGACACACTCCAAAACGTCGGTGGGGTACTCTTACACACTCCGGCACCGCATTTCGGGTACTCCCCCACCACATTCTGACCCCCCATTCGGGTCCTCCGACACCCCATTCTGGTCCTCCGGGACGTTCCGAAACTACATTCGGGTCCTTCGACCCCTTCCGACACCGCTTTCGGGTTATCCGACACACTCCAAAACGTCGGTGGGGTACTCTTACACACTCCGGCACCGCATTTCGGGTACTCCCCCACCACATTCTGACCCCCCATTCGGGTCCTCCGACACCCCATTCTGGTCCTCCGGGACGTTCCGAAACTACATTCGGGTCCTTCGACCCCTTCCGACACCGCTTTCGGGTTATCCGACACACTCCAAAACGTCGGTGGGGTACTCTTACACACTCCGGCACCGCATTTCGGGTACTCCCCCACCACATTCTGACACCCCATTCGGGTCCTCCGACAACCCATTCTGGTCCTCCGGGACGTTCCGAAACTACATTCGGGTCCTTCGACCCCTTCCGACACCGCTTTCGGGTTATCCGACACACTCCAAAACGTCGGTGGGGTACTCTTACACACTCCGGCACCGCATTTCGGGTACTCCCCCACCACATTCTGACACCCCATTCGGGTCCTCCGACACCCCATTCTGGTCCTCCGGGACGTTCCGAAACTACATTCGGAAGGGGTCGAAGGACCCGAATGTAGTTTCGGAACGTCCCGGAGGACAAGAATGGGTTGTCGGAGAACCCGAATGGGGGGTCAGAATGTGGTAGGGGAGTACCCGAAATGCGGTGCCGGAGTGTGTAAGAGTACCCCACCGACGTTTTGGAGTGTGTCGGAAGACCCGAAAGCGGTGTCGGAAGAGGTCGAAGGACCCGAATGTAGTTTCGGAACGTCCCGGAGGACCAGAATGGGGTGTCGGAGGACCCGAATGGGGTGTCAGAATGTGGTGGGGGAGTACCCGAAATGCGGTGCCGGAGTGTGTAAGAGTACCCCACCGACGTTTTGGAGTGTGTCGGAAGACCCGAAAGCGGTGTCGGAAGGGGTCGAAGGACCCGAATGTAGTTTCGGAACGTCCCGGAGGACCAGAATGGGGTGTCGGAGAACCCGAATGGGGTGTCAGAATGTGGTGGGGGAGTACCCGAAATGCGGTGCCGGAGTGTGTAAGAGTACCCCACCGACGTTTTGGAGTGTGTCGGAGAACCCGAAAGCGGTGTCGGAAGGGGTCGAAGGACCCGAATGTAGTTTCGGAACGTCCCGGAGGACCAGAATGGGGTGTCGGAGGACCCGAATGGGGTGTCAGAATGTGGTGGGGGGAGTACCCGAAATGCGGTGCCGGAGTGTGTAAGAGTACCCCACCGACGTTTTGGAGTGTGTCGGAAGACCCGAAAGCGGTGTCGGAAGGGGTCGAAGGACCCGAATGTAGTTTCGGAACGTCCCGGAGGACCAGAATGGGGTGTCGGAGGACCCGAATGGGGGGTCAGAATGTGGTGGGGGAGTACCCGAAATGCGGTGCCGGAGTGTGTAAGAGTACCCCACCGACGTTTTGGAGTGTGTCGGAAGACCCGAAAGCGGTGTCGGAAGGGGTCGAAGGACCCGAATGTAGTTTCGGAACGTCCCGGAGGACCAGAATGGGGTGTCGGAGGACCCGAATGGGGTGTCAGAATGTGGTGGGGGGTACCCGAAATGCGGTGCCGGAGTGTGTAAGAGTACCCCACCGACGTTTTGGAGTGTGTCGGAAGACCCGAAAGCGGTGTCGGAAAGGGTCGAAGGACCCGAATGTAGTTTCGGAACGTCCCGGAGGACCAGAATGGGGTGTCGGAGGACCCGAATGGGGTGTCAGAATGTGGTGGTGGAGTACCCGAAATGCGGTGCCGGAGTGTGTAAGAGTACCCCACCGACGTTTTGGAGTGTGTCGGAAGACCCGAAAGCGGTGTCGGAAGGGGTCGAAGGACCCGAATGTAGTTTCGGAACGTCCCGGAGGACCAGAATGGGGTGTCGGAGGACCCGAATGGGGGTGTCAGAATGTGGTGGGGGAGTACCCGAAATGCGGTGCCGGAGTGTGTAAGAGTACCCCACCGACGTTTTGGAGTGTGTCGGATAACCCGAAAGCGGTGTCGGAAGGGGTCGAAGGACCCGAATGTAGTTTCGGAACGTCCCGGAGGACCAGAATGGGGTGTCGGAGGACCCGAATGGGGTGTCAGAATGTGGTGGGGGAGTACCCGAAATGCGGTGCCGGAGTGTGTAAGAGTACCCCACCGACGCTGTGGAGTGTGTCGGAAGACCCGAAAGCGGTGTCGGAAGGGGTCGAAGGACCCGAATGTAGTTTCGGAACGTCCCGGAGGACCAGAATGGGGTGTCGGAGGACCCGAATGGGGTGTCAGAATGTGGGGGGGGAGTACCCGAAATGCGGTGCCGGAGTGTGTAAGAGTACCCCACCGACGTTTTGGAGTGTGTCGGATAACCCGAAAGCGGTGTCGGAAGGGGTCGAAGGACCCGAATGTAGTTTCGGAACGTCCCGGAGGACCAGAATGGGGTGTCGGAGGACCCGAATGGGGGTGTCAGAATGTGGTGGGGGAGTACCCGAAATGCGGTGCCGGAGTGTGTAAGAGTACCCCACCGACGTTTTGGAGTGTGTCGGATAACCCGAAAGCGGTGTCGGAAGGGGTCGAAGGACCCGAATGTAGTTTCGGAACGTCCCGGAGGACCAGAATGGGGTGTCGGAGGACCCGAATGGGGTGTCAGAATGTGGTGGGGGAGTACCCGAAATGCGGTGCCGGAGTGTGTAAGAGTACCCCACCGACGTTTTGGAGTGTGTCGGATAACCCGAAAGCGGTGTCGGAAGGGGTCGAAGGACCCGAATGTAGTTTCGGAACGTCCCGGAGGACCAGAATGGGGTGTCGGAGGACCCGAATGGGGTGTCAGAATGTGGTGGGGGAGTACCCGAAATGCGGTGCCGGAGTGTGTAAGAGTACCCCACCGACGTTTTGGAGTGTGTCGGATAACCCGAAAGCGGTGTCGGAAGGGGTCGAAGGACCCGAATGTAGTTTCGGAACGTCCCGGAGGACCAGAATGGGGTGTCGGAGGACCCGAATGGGGTGTCAGAATGTGGTGGGGGGGAGTACCCGAAATGCGGTGCCGGAGTGTGTAAGAGTACCCCACCGACGTTTTGGAGTGTGTCGGAGACCCCGAAAGCGGTGTCGGAAGGGGTCGAAGGACCCGAATGTAGTTTCGGAACGTCCCGGAGGACCAGAATGGGGTGTCGGAGGACCCGAATGGGGTGTCAGAATGTGGTGGGGGAGTACCCGAAATGCGGTGCCGGAGTGTGTAAGAGTACCCCACCGACGTTTTGGAGTGTGTCGGATAACCCGAAAGCGGTGTCGGAAGGGGTCGAAGGACCCGAATGTAGTTTCGGAACGTCCCGGAGGACCAGAATGGGGTGTCGGAGGACCCGAATGGGGGTGTCAGAATGTGGTGGGGGAGTACCCGAAATGCGGTGCCGGAGTGTGTAAGAGTACCCCACCGACGTTTTGGAGTGTGTCGGAACCCCGAAAAGCGGTGTCGGAAGGGGTCGAAGGACCCGAATGTAGTTTCGGAACGTCCCGGAGGACCAGAATGGGGTGTCGGAGGACCCGAATGGGGTGTCAGAATGTGGTGGGGGAGTACCCGAAATGCGGTGCCGGAGTGTGTAAGAGTAGGCCACCGACGTTTTGGAGTGTGTCGGATAACCCGAAAGCGGTGTCGGAAGGGGTCGAAGGACCCGAATGTAGTTTCGGAACGTCCCGGAGGACCAGAATGGGGTGTCGGAGGACCCGAATGGGGTGTCAGAATGTGGTGGGGGGAGTACCCGAAATGCGGTGCCGGAGTGTGTAAGAGTACCCCACCGACGTTTTGGAGTGTGTCGGATAACCCGAAAGCGGTGTCGGAAGGGGTCGAAGGACCCGAATGTAGTTTCGGAACGTCCCGGAGGACCAGAATGGGGGTGTCGGAGGACCCGAATGGGGTGTCAGAATGTGGTGGGGGAGTACCCGAAATGCGGTGCCGGAGTGTGTAAGAGTACCCCACCGACGTTTTGGAGTGTGTCGGATAACCCGAAAGCGGTGTCGGAAGGGGTCGAAGGACCCGAATGTAGTTTCGGAACGTCCCGGAGGACCAGAATGGGGTGTCGGAGGACCCGAATGGGGTGTCAGAATGTGGTGGGGGAGTACCCGAAATGCGGTGCCGGAGTGTGTAAGAGTACCCCACCGACGTTTTGGAGTGTGTCGGATAACCCGAAAGCGGTGTCGGAAGGGGTCGAAGGACCCGAATGTAGTTTCGGAACGTCCCGGAGGACCAGAATGGGGTGTCGGAGGACCCGAATGGGGTGTCAGAATGTGGGGGGGAGTACCCGAAATGCGGTGCCGGAGTGTGTAAGAGTACCCCACCGACGTTTTGGAGTGTGTCGGATAACCCGAAAGCGGTGTCGGAAGGGGTCGAAGGACCCGAATGTAGTTTCGGAACGTCCCGGAGGACCAGAATGGGGTGTCGGAGGACCCGAATGGGGTGTCAGAATGTGGTGGGGGAGTACCCGAAATGCGGTGCCGGAGTGTGTAAGAGTACCCACCGACGTTTTGGAGTGTGTCGGATAACCCGAAAGCGGTGTCGGAAGGGGTCGAAGGACCCGAATGTAGTTTCGGAACGTCCCGGAGGACCAGAATGGGGTGTCGGAGGACCCGAATGGGGTGTCAGAATGTGGTGGGGGAGTACCCGAAATGCGGTGCCGGAGTGTGTAAGAGTACCCCACCGACGTTTTGGAGTGTGTCGGATAACCCGAAAGCGGTGTCGGAAGGGGTCGAAGGACCCGAATGTAGTTTCGGAACGTCCCGGAGGACCAGAATGGGGTGTCGGAGGACCCGAATGGGGTGTCAGAATGTGGTGGGGGAGTACCCGAAATGCGGTGCCGGAGTGTGTGTAAGAGTACGCCACCGACGTTTTGGAGTGTGTCGGATAACCCGAAAGCGGTGTCGGAAGGGGTCGAAGGACCCGAATGTAGTTTCGGAACGTCCCGGAGGACCAGAATGGGGTGTCGGAGGACCCGAATGGGGTGTCAGAATGTGGTGGGGGAGTACCCGAAATGCGGTGCCGGAGTGTGTAAGAGTACCCCACCGACGTTTTGGAGTGTGTCGGAAGGACCGTAAGCGGTGTCGGAAGGGGTCGAAGGACCCGAATGTAGTTTCGGAACGTCCCGGAGGACCAGAATGGGGTGTCGGAGGACCCGAATGGGGTGTCAGAATGTGGTGGGGGAGTACCCGAAATGCGGTGCCGGAGTGTGTAAGAGTACCCCACCGACGTTTTGGAGTGTGTCGGATAACCCGAAAGCGGTGTCGGAAGGGGTCGAAGGACCCGAATGTAGTTTTGGAACGTCCCGGAGGACCAGAATGGGGTGTCGGAGGACCCGAATGGGGTGTCAGAATGTGGTGGGGGAGTACCCGAAATGCGGTGCCGGAGTGTGTAAGAGTACCCCACCGACGTTTTGGAGTGTGTCGGATAACCCGAAAGCGGTGTCGGAAAGGGGTCGAAGGACCCGAATGTAGTTTCGGAACGTCCCGGAGGACCAGAATGGGGTGTCGGAGGACCCGAATGGGGTGTCAGAATGTGGTGGGGGAGTACCCGAAATGCGGTGCCGGAGTGTGTAAGAGTGTGTCGGAAGACCCGAAAGCGGTGTCGGAAGGGGTCGAAGGACCCGAATGTAGTTTCGGAACGTCCCGGAGGACCAGAATGGGGTGTCGGAGGACCCGAATGGGGGGGTCAGAATGTGGTGGGGGAGTACCCGAAATGCGGTGCCGGAGTGTGTAAGAGTACCCCACCGACGTTTTGGAGTGTGTCGGATAACCCGAAAGCGGTGTCGGAAGGGGTCGAAGGACCCGAATGTAGTTTCGGAACGTCCCGGAGGACCAGAATGGGGTGTCGGAGGACCCGAATGGGGTGTCAGAATGTGGTGGGGGAGTACCCGAAATGCGGTGCCGGAGTGTGTAAGAGTACCCCACCGCAGTGGTGTAGTGTGTCGGATAACCCGAAAGCGGTGTCGGAAGGGGTCGAAGGACCCGAATGTAGTTTCGGAACGTCCCGGAGGACCAGAATGGGGTGTCGGAGGACCCGAATGGGGTGTCAGAATGTGGTGGGGGAGTACCCGAAATGCGGTGCCGGAGTGTGTCGGATAACCCGAAAGCGGTGTCGGAAGGGGTCGAAGGACCCGAATGTAGTTTCGGAACGTCCCGGAGGACCAGAATGGGGTGTCGGAGGACCCGAATGGGGTGTCAGAATGTGGTGGGGGAGAACCCGAAATGCGGTGCCGGAGTGTGTAAGAGTACCCCACCGACGTTTTGGAGTGTGTCGGAGAACCCGAAAGCGGTGTCGGAAGGGGTCGAAGGACCCGAATGTAGTTTCGGAACGTCCCGGAGGACCAGAATGGGGTGTCGGAGGACCCGAATGGGGTGTCAGAATGTGGTGGGGGAGTACCCGAAATGCGGTGCCGGAGTGTGTAAGAGTACCCCACCGACGTTTTGGAGTGTGTCGGAAGACCCAAAAGCGGTGTCGGAAGGGGTCGAAGGACCCGAATGTAGTTTCGGAACGTCCCGGAGGACCAGAATGGGGTGTCGGAGGACCCGAATGGGATGTCAGAATGTGGTGGGGGAGTACCCGAAATGCGGTGCCGGAGTGTGTAAGAGTACGCCACCGACGTTTTGGAGTGTGTCGGATAACCCGAAAGCGGTGTCGGAAGGGGTCGAAGGACCCGAATGTAGTTTCGGAACGTCCCGGAGGACCAGAATGGGGTGTCGGAGGACCCGAATGGGGTGTCAGAATGTGGTGGGGGGAGTACCCGAAATGCGGTGCCGGAGTGTGTAAGAGTACCCCACCGACGTTTATGGAGTGTGTCGGATAACCCGAAAGCGGTGTCGGAAGGGGTCGAAGGACCCGAATGTAGTTTCGGAACGTCCCGGAGGACCAGAATGGGGTGTCGGAGGACCCGAATGGGGTGTCAGAATGTGGTGGGGGAGTACCCGAAATGCGGTGCCGGAGTGTGTAAGAGTACCCCACCGACGTTTTGGAGTGTGTCGGATAACCCGAAAGCGGTGTCGGAAGGGGTCGAAGGACCCGAATGTAGTTTCGGAACGTCCCGGAGGACCAGAATGGGGTGTCGGAGGACCCGAATGGGGTGTCAGAATGTGGTGGGGGAGTACCCGAAATGCGGTGCCGGAGTGTGTAAGAGTACCCCACCGACGTTTTGGAGTGTGTCGGATAACCCGAAAGCGGTGTCGGAAGGGGTCGAAGGACCCGAATGTAGTTTCGGAACGTCCCGGAGGACCAGAATGGGGTGTCGGAGGACCCGAATGGGGTGTCAGAATGTGGGGGGGGGAGTACCCGAAATGCGGTGCCGGAGTGTGTAAGAGTACCCCACCGACGTTTTGGAGTGTGTCGGATAACCCGAAAGCGGTGTCGGAAGGGGTCGAAGGACCCGAATGTAGTTTCGGAACGTCCCGGAGGACCAGAATGGGGTGTCGGAGGACCCGAATGGGGTGTCAGAATGTGGTGGGGGGAGTACCCGAAATGCGGTGCCGGAGTGTGTAAGAGTACCCCACCGACGTTTTGGAGTGTGTCGGAAGACCCGAAAGCGGTGTCGGAAGGGGTCGAAGGACCCGAATGTAGTTTCGGAACGTCCCGGAGGACCAGAATGGGGTGTCGGAGGACCCGAATGGGGTGTCAGAATGTGGTGGGGGAGTACCCGAAATGCGGTGCCGGAGTGTGTAAGAGTACCCCACCGACGTTTTGGAGTGTGTCGGATAACCCGAAAGCGGTGTCGGAAGGGGTCGAAGGACCCGAATGTAGTTTCGGAACGTCCCGGAGGACCAGAATGGGGTGTCGGAGGACCCGAATGGGGTGTCAGAATGTGGTGGGGGAGTACCCGAAATGCGGTGCCGGAGTGTGTAAGAGTACCCCACCGACGTTTTGGAGTGTGTCGGATAACCCGAAAGCGGTGTCGGAAGGGGTCGAAGGACCCGAATGTAGTTTCGGAACGTCCCGGAGGACCAGAATGGGGTGTCGGAGGACCCGAATGGGGTGTCAGAATGTGGTGGGGGGAGTACCCGAAATGCGGTGCCGGAGTGTGTAAGAGTACCCCACCGACGTTTTGGAGTGTGTCGGATAACCCGAAAGCGGTGTCGGAAGGGGTCGAAGGACCCGAATGTAGTTTCGGAACGTCCCGGAGGACCAGAATGGGGTGTCGGAGGACCCGAATGGGGTGTCAGAATGTGGTGGGGAGTACCCGAAATGCGGTGCCGGAGTGTGTAAGAGAACCCATTCGACGTTTTGGAGTGTGTCGGATAACCCGAAAGCGGTGTCGGAAGGGGTCGAAGGACCCGAATGTAGTTTCGGAACGTCCCGGAGGACCAGAATGGGGTGTCGGAGGACCCGAATGGGGTGTCAGAATGTGGTGGGGGAGTACCCGAAATGCGGTGCCGGAGTGTGTAAGAGTACCCCACCGACGTTTTGGAGTGTGTCGGATAACCCGAAAGCGGTGTCGGAAGGGGTCGAAGGACCCGAATGTAGTTTCGGAACGTCCCGGAGGACCAGAATGGGGTGTCGGAGGACCCGAATGGGGTGTCAGAATGTGGTGGGGGAGTACCCGAAATGCGGTGCCGGAGTGTGTAAGAGTACCCCACCGACGTTTTGGAGTGTGTCGGAAGACCCGAAAGCGGTGTCGGAAGGGGTCGAAGGACCCGAATGTAGTTTCGGAACGTCCCGGAGGACCAGAATGGGGTGTCGGAGGACCCGAATGGGGTGTCAGAATGTGGTGGGGGAGTACCCGAAATGCGGTGCCGGAGTGTGTAAGAGTACCCCACCGACGTTTTGGAGTGTGTCGGAAGACCCGAAAGCGGTGTCGGAAGGGGTCGAAGGACCCGAATGTAGTTTCGGAACGTCCCGGAGGACCAGAATGGGGTGTCGGAGGACCCGAATGGGGTGTCAGAATGTGGTGGGGGAGTACCCGAAATGCGGTGCCGGAGTGTGTAAGAGTACCCCACCGACGTTTTGGAGTGTGTCGGATAACCCGAAAGCGGTGTCGGAAGGGGTCGAAGGACCCGAATGTAGTTTCGGAACGTCCCGGAGGACCAGAATGGGGTGTCGGAGGACCCGAATGGGGTGTCAGAATGTGGTGGGGGAGTACCCGAAATGCGGTGCCGGAGTGTGTAAGAGTACCCCACCGACGTTTTGGAGTGTGTCGGAAGACCCGAAAGCGGTGTCGGAAGGGGTCGAAGGACCCGAATGTAGTTTCGGAACGTCCCGGAGGACCAGAATGGGGTGTCGGAGGACCCGAATGGGGTGTCAGAATGTGGTGGGGGAGTACCCGAAATGCGGTGCCGGAGTGTGTAAGAGTACCCCACCGACGTTTTGGAGTGTGTCGGAAGACCCGAAAGCGGTGTCGGAAGGGGTCGAAGGACCCGAATGTAGTTTCGGAACGTCCCGGAGGACCAGATGGGGTGTCGGAGGACCCGAATGGGGTGTCAGAATGTGGTGGGGGGAGTACCCGAAATGCGGTGCCGGAGTGTGTAAGAGTACCCCACCGACGTTTTGGAGTGTGTCGGAAGACCCGAAAGCGGTGTCGGAAGGGGTCGAAGGACCCGAATGTAGTTTCGGAACGTCCCGGAGGACCAGAATGGGGTGTCGGAGGACCCGAATGGGGTGTCAGAATGTGGTGGGGGAGTACCCGAAATGCGGTGCCGGAGTGTGTAAGAGTACCCCACCGACGTTTTGGAGTGTGTCGGAAGACCCGAAAGCGGTGTCGGAAGGGGTCGAAGGACCCGAATGTAGTTTCGGAACGTCCCGGAGGACCAGAATGGGGTGTCGGAGGACCCGAATGGGGTGTCAGAATGTGGTGGGGGGAGTACCCGAAATGCGGTGCCGGAGTGTGTAAGAGTACCCCACCGACGTTTTGGAGTGTGTCGGAATACCCGAAAGCGGTGTCGGAAGGGGTCGAAGGACCCGAATGTAGTTTCGGAACGTCCCGGAGGACCAGAATGGGGTGTCGGAGGACCCGAATGGGGTGTCAGAATGTGGTGGGGGAGTACCCGAAATGCGGTGCCGGAGTGTGTAAGAGTACCCCCCCACGTTTTGGAGAGTGTCCGAATACCCGAAAGCGGTGTCGGAAGGGGTCGAAGGACCCGAATGTAGTTTCGGAACGTCCCGGAGGACCAGAATGGGGTGTCGGAGGACCCGAATGGGGGGGCAGAATGTGGAGGGGGAGTACCCGAAATGCGGTGCCGGAGTGTGTAAGAGTACCCCACCGACGTTTTGGAGTGTGTCGGATAACCCGAAAGCGGTGTCGGAAGGGGTCGAAGGACCCGAATGTAGTTTCGGAACGTCCCGGAGGACCAGAATGGGGTGTCGGAGGACCCGAATGGGGTGTCAGAATGTGGTGGGGGGAGTACCCGAAATGCGGTGCCGGAGTGTGTAAGAGTACCCCACCGACGTTTTGGAGTGTGTCGGAAGACCCGAAAGCGGTGTCGGAAGGGGTCGAAGGACCCGAATGTAGTTTCGGAACGTCCCGGAGGACCAGAATGGGGTGTCGGAGGACCCGAATGGGGTGTCAGAATGTGGTGGGGGAGTACCCGAAATGCGGTGCCGGAGTGTGTAAGAGTACCCCACCGACGGTTTGGAGTGTGTCGGAAGACCCGAAAGCGGTGTCGGAAGGGGTCGAAGGACCCGAATGTAGTTTCGGAACGTCCCGGAGGACCAGAATGGGGTGTCGGAGGACCCGAATGGGGTGTCAGAATGTGGTAGGGGAGTACCCGAAATGCGGTGCCGGAGTGTGTAAGAGTACCCCACCGACGTTTTGGAGTGTGTCGGATAACCCGAAAGCGGTGTCGGAAGGGGTCGAAGGACCCGAATGTAGTTTCGGAACGTCCCGGAGGACCAGAATGGGGTGTCGGAGGACCCGAATGGGGTGTCAGAATGTGGTAGGGGAGTACCCGAAATGCGGTGCCGGAGTGTGTAAGAGTACCCCACCGACGTTTTGGAGTGTGTCGGATAACCCGAAAGCGGTGTCGGAAGGGGTCGAAGGACCCGAATGTAGTTTCGGAACGTCCCGGAGGACCAGAATGGGGTGTCGGAGGACCCGAACGGGGTGTCAGAATGTGGTGGGGGAGTACCCGAAATGCGGTGCCGGAGTGTGTAAGAGTACCCCACCGACGTTTTGGAGTGTGTCGGAAGACCCGAAAGCGGTGTCGGAAGGGGTCGAAGGACCCGAATGTAGTTTCGGAACGTCCCGGAGGACCAGAATGGGGTGTCGGAGGACCCGAATGGGGTGTCAGAATGTGGTGGGGGAGTACCCGAAATGCGGTGCCGGAGTGTGTAAGAGTACCCCACCGACGTTTTGGAGTGTGTCGGAAGACCCGAAAGCGGTGTCGGAAGGGGTCGAAGGACCCGAATGTAGTTTCGGAACGTCCCGGAGGACCAGAATGGGGTGTCTAGGGACCCGAATGGGGTGTCAGAATGTGGTGGGGGAGTACCCGAAATGCGGTGCCGGAGTGTGTAAGAGTACCCCACCGACGTTTTGGAGTGTGTCGGAAGACCCGAAAGCGGTGTCGGAAGGGGTCGAAGGACCCGAATGTAGTTTCGGAACGTCCCGGAGGACCAGAATGGGGTGTCGGAGGACCCGAATGGGGTGTCAGAATGTGGTGGGGGAGTACCCGAAATGCGGTGCCGGAGTGTGTAAGAGTACCCCACCGACGTTTTGGAGTGTGTCGGAAGACCCGAAAGCGGTGTCGGAAGGGGTCGAAGGACCCGAATGTAGTTTCGGAACGTCCCGGAGGACCAGAATGGGGTGTCGGAGGACCCGAATGGGGTGTCAGAATGTGGTGGGGGAGTACCCGAAATGCGGTGCCGGAGTGTGTAAGACCACCGACGTTTTGGAGTGTGTCGGAAGACCCGAAAGCGGTGTCGGAACGGGTCGAAGGACCCGAATGTAGTTTCGGAACGTCCCGGAGGACCAGAATGGGGTGTCGGAGGACCCGAATGGGGTGTCAGAATGTGGTGGGGGAGTACCCGAAATGCGGTGCCGGAGTGTGTAAGAGTACCCCACCGACGTTTTGGAGTGTGTCGGATAACCCGAAAGCGGTGTCGGAAGGGGTCGAAGGACCCGAATGTAGTTTCGGAACGTCCCGGAGGACCAGAATGGGGTGTCGGAGGACCCGAATGGGGTGTCAGAATGTGGTAGGGGAGTACCCGAAATGCGGTGCCGGAGTGTGTAAGAGTACCCCACCGACGTTTTGGAGTGTGTCGGAAGACCCGAAAGCGGTGTCGGAAGGGTCGAAGGACCCGAATGTAGTTTCGGAATGTCCCGGAGGACCAGAATGGGGTGTCGGAGGACCCGAATGGGGTGTCAGAATGTGGTGGGGGAGTACCCGAAATGCGGTGCCGGAGTGTGTAAGAGTACCCCACCGACGTTTTGGAGTGTGTCGGAAGACCCGAAAGCGGTGTCGGAAGGGGTCGAAGGACCCGAATGTAGTTTCGGAACGTCCCGGAGGACCAGAATGGGGTGTCGGAGGACCCGAATGGGGTGTCAGAATGTGGTGGGGGAGTACCCGAAATGCGGTGCCGGAGTGTGTAAGAGTACCCCACCGACGTTTTGGAGTGTGTCGGAAGACCCGAAAGCGGTGTCGGAAGGGTCGAAGGACCCGAATGTAGTTTCGGAACGTCCCGGAGGACCAGAATGGGGTGTCGGAGGACCCGAATGGGGTGTCAGAATGTGGTGGGGGAGTACCCGAAATGCGGTGCCGGAGTGTGTAAGAGTACCCCACCGACGTTTTGGAGTGTGTCGGATAACCCGAAAGCGGTGTCGGAAGGGGTCGAAGGACCCGAATGTAGTTTCGGAACGTCCCGGAGGACCAGAATGGGGTGTCGGAGGACCCGAATGGGGTGTCAGAATGTGGTGGGGGAGTACCCGAAATGCGGTGCCGGAGTGTGTAAGAGTACCCCACCGACGTTTTGGAGTGTGTCGGATAACCCGAAAGCGGTGTCGGAAGGGTCGAAGGACCCGAATGTAGTTTCGGAACGTCCCGGAGGACCAGAATGGGGTGTCGGAGGACCCGAATGGGGTGTCAGAATGTGGTAGGGGAGTACCCGAAATGCGGTGCCGGAGTGTGTAAGAGTACCCCACCGACGTTTTGGAGTGTGTCGGAATACCCGAAAGCGGTGTCGGAAGGGGTCGAAGGACCCGAATGTAGTTTCGGAACGTCCCGGAGGACCAGAATGGGGTGTCGGAGGACCCGAATGGGGTGTCAGAATGTGGTGGGGGAGTACCCGAAATGCGGTGCCGGAGTGTGTAAGAGTACCCCACCGACGTTTTGGAGTGTGTCGGAAGACCCGAAAGCGGTGTCGGAAGGGTCGAAGGACCCGAATGTAGTTTCGGAACGTCCCGGAGGACCAGAATGGGGTGTCGGAGGACCCGAATGGGGTGTCAGAATGTGGTGGGGAGTACCCGAAATGCGGTGCCGGAGTGTGTAAGAGTACCCCACCGACGTTTTGGAGTGTGTCGGAAGACCCGAAAGCGGTGTCGGAAGGGGTCGAAGGACCCGAATGTAGTTTCGGAACGTCCCGGAGGACCAGAATGGGGTGTCGGAGTACCCGAATGGGGTGTCAGAATGTGGTGGGGGAGTACCCGAAATGCGGTGCCGGAGTGTGTAAGAGTACCCCACCGACGTTTTGGACTGTGTCGGATAACTCGAAAGCGGTGTCGGAAGGGGTCGAAGGACCCGAATGTAGTTTCGGAACGTCCCGGAGGACCAGAATGGGGTGTCGGAGGACCCGAATGGGGTGTCAGAATGTGGTGGGGGAGTACCCGAAATGCGGTGCCGGAGTGTGTAAGAGTACCCCACCGACGTTTTGGAGTGTGTCGGAAGACCCGAAAGCGGTGTCGGAAGGGGTCGAAGGACCCGAATGTAGTTTGGAAACGTCCCGGAGGACCAGAATGGGGTGTCGGAGGACCCGAATGGGGTGTCAGAATGTGGTGGGGGAGTACCCGAAATGCGGTGCCGGAGTGTGTAAGAGTACCCCACCGACGTTTTGGAGTGTGTCGGAAGACCCGAAAGCGGTGTCGGAAGGGTCGAAGGACCCGAATGTAGTTTCGGAACGTCCCGGAGGACCAGAATGGGGTGTCGGAGGACCCGAATGGGGTGTCAGAATGTGGTGGGGGAGTACCCGAAATGCGGTGCCGGAGTGTGTAAGAGTAACCCACCGACGTTTTGGAGTGTGTCGGAAGACCCGAAAGCGGTGTCGGATGAGGTCGAAGGACCCGAATGTAGTTTCGGAACGTCCCGGAGGACCAGAATGGGGTGTCGGAGAACCCGAATGGGGTGTCAGAATGTGGTGGGGGAGTACCCGAAATGCGGTGCCGGAGTGTGTAAGAGTACCCCACCGACGTTTTGGAGTGTGTCGGAAGACCCGAAAGCGGTGTCGGAAGGGGTCGAAGGACCCGAATGTAGTTTCGGAACGTCCCGGAGGACCAGAATGGGGTGTCGGAGGACCCGAATGGGGTGTCAGAATGTGGTGGGGGAGTACCCGAAATGCGGTGCCGGAGTGTGTAAGAGTACCCCACCGACGTTTTGGAGTGTGTCGGAAGACCCGAAAGCGGTGTCGGAAGGGGTCGAAGGACCCGAATGTAGTTTCGGAACGTCCCGGAGGACCAGAATGGGGTTTTGGAGGACCCGAATGGGGTGTCAGAATGTGGTAGGGGAGTACCCGAAATGCGGTGCCGGAGTGTGTAAGAGTACCCCACCGACGTTTTGGAGTGTGTCGGAAGACCCGAAAGCGGTGTCGGAAGAGGTCGAAGGACCCGAATGTAGTTTCGGAACGTCCCGGAGGACCAGAATGGGGTGTCGGAGGACCCGAATGGGGGGTCAGAATGTGGTGGGGGAGTACCCGAAATGCGGTGCCGGAGTGTGTAAGAGTACCCCACCGACGTTTTGGAGTGTGTCGGAATACCCGAAAGCGGTGTCGGAAGGGGTCGAAGGACCCGAATGTAGTTTCGGAACGTCCCGGAGGACCAGAATGGGGTGTCGGAGGACCCGAATGGGGTGTCAGAATGTGGTGGGGGAGTACCCGAAATGCGGTGCCGGAGTGTGTAAGAGTACGCCACCAACGTTTTGGAGTGTGTCGGAAGACCCGAAAGCGGTGTCGGAAGGAGTCGAAGGACCCGAATGTAGTTTCGGAACGTCCCGGAGGACCAGAATGGGGTGTCAGAATGTGGTGGGGGAGTACCCGAAATGCGGTGCCGGAGTGTGTAAGAGTACCCCACCGACGTTTTGGAGTGTGTCGGAAGACCCGAAAGCGGTGTCGGAGGGGGTCGAAGGACCCGAATGTAGTTTCGGAACGTCCCGGAGGACCAGAATGGGGTGTCGGAGGACCCGAATGGGGTGTCAGAATGTGGTGGGGGAGTACCCGAAATGCGGTGCCGGAGTGTGTAAGAGTACCCCACCGACGTTTTGGAGTGTGTCGGAAGACCCGAAAGCGGTGTCGGAAGGGGTCGAAGGACCCGAATGTAGTTTCGAAACGTCCCGGAGGACCAGAATGAATGTTGGAGGACCCGAATGGGGTGTCAGAATGTGGTGGGGGAGTACCCGAAATGCGGTGCCGGAGTGTGTAAGAGTACCCCACCGACGTTTTGGAGTGTGTCGGAAGACCCGAAAGCGGTGTCGGAAGGGGTCGAAGGACCCGAATGTAGTTTCGGAACGTCCCGGAGGACCAGAATGGGGTGTCGGAGGACCCGAATGGGGTGTCAGAATGTGGTGGGGGAGTACCCGAAATGCGGTGCCGGAGTGTGTAAGAGTACCCCACCGACGTTTTGGAGTGTGTCGGAAGACCCGAAAGCGGTGTCGGAAGAGGTCGAAGGACCCGAATGTAGTTTCGGAACGTCCCGGAGGACCAGAATGGGGTGTCGGAGGACCCGAATGGGGTGTCAGAATGTGGTGGGGGGAGTACCCGAAATGCGGTGCCGGAGTGTGTAAGAGTACCCCACCGACGTTTTGGAGTGTGTTGGAAGACCCGAAAGCGGTGTCGGAAGAGGTCGAAGGACCCAAATGTAGTTTCGGAACGTCCCGGAGGACCAGAATGGGGTGTCGGAGGACCCGAATGGGGTGTCAGAATGTGGTGGGGGAGTACCCGAAATGCGGTGCCGGAGTGTGTAAGAGTACCCCACCGACGTTTTGGAGTGTGTCGGAAGACCCGAAAGCGGTGTCGGAAGAGGTCGAAGGACCCGAATGTAGTTTCGGAACGTCCCGGAGGACCAGAATGGGTTGTCGGAGAACCCGAATGGGGGGTCAGAATGTCGTAGCGGAGTACCCGAAATGCGGTGCCGGAGTGTGTAAGAGTACCCCACCGACGTTTTGGAGTGTGTCGGAAGACCCGAAAGCGGTGTCGGAAGAGGTCGAAGGACCCGAATGTAGTTTCGGAACGTCCCGGAGGACCAGAATGGGGTGTCGGAGGACCCGAATGGGGGGTCAGAATGTGGTGGGGGAGTACCCGAAATGCGGTGCCGGAGTGTGTAAGAGTACCCCACCGACGTTTTGGAGTGTGTCGGATAACCCGAAAGCGGTGTCGGAAGGGGTCGAAGGACCCGAATGTAGTTTCGGAACGTCCCGGAGGACCAGAATGGGGTGGAGGAGGACCCGAATGGGGGGTCAGAATGTGGGGGGGGAGTACCCGAAATGCGGTGCCGGAGTGTGTAAGAGTACCCCACCGACGTTTTGGAGTGTGTCGGAAGACCCGAAAGCGGTGTCGGAAGAGGTCGAAGGACCCGAATGTAGTTTCGGAACGTCCCGGAGGACCAGAATGGGGTGTCGGAGGACCCGAATGGGGAGTCAGAATGGGGTGGGGGAGTACCCGAAATGCGGTGCCGGAGTGTGTAAGAGTACCCCACCGACGTTTTGGAGTGTGTCGGAAGACCCGAAAGCGGTGTCGGAAGAGGTCGAAGGACCCGAATGTAGTTTCGGAACGTCCCGGAGGACCAGAATGGGGTGTCGGAGGACCCGAATGGGGGGTCAGAATGTGGTGGGGGAGTACCCGAAATGCGGTGCCGGAGTGTGTAAGAGTACCCCACCGACGTTTTGGAGTGTGTCGGATAACCCGAAAGCGGTGTCGGAAGGGGTCGAAGGACCCGAATGTAGTTTCGGAACGTCCCGGAGGACCAGAATGGGTTGTCGGAGAACCCGAATGGGGGGGGTCAGAATGTGGTAGGGGAGTACCCGAAATGCGGTGCCGGAGTGTGTAAGAGTACCCCACCGACGTTTTGGAGTGTGTCGGAAGACCCGAAAGCGGTGTCGGAAGGGGTCGAAGGACCCGAATGTAGTTTCGGAACGTCCCGGAGGACCAGAATGGGTTGTCGGAGAACCCGAATGGGGGGTCAGAATGTGGTAGGGGAGTACCCGAAATGCGGTGCCGGAGTGTGTAAGAGTACCCCACCGACGTTTTGGAGTGTGTCGGAAGACCCGAAAGCGGTGTCGGAAGAGGTCGAAGGACCCGAATGTAGTTTCGGAACGTCCCGGAGGACCAGAATGGGTTGTCGGAGAACCCGAATGGGGGGGGTCAGAATGTGGTGGGGGAGTACCCGAAATGCGGTGCCGGAGTGTGTAAGAGTACCCCACCGACGTTTTGGAGTGTGTCGGAAGACCCGAAAGCGGTGTCGGAAGAGGTCGAAGGACCCGAATGTAGTTTCGGAACGTCCCGGAGGACCAGAATGGGTTGTCGGAGAACCCGAATGGGGGGTCAGAATGTGGTGTGGGGGAGTACCCGAAATGCGGTGCCGGAGTGTGTAAGAGTACCCCACCGACGTTTTGGAGTGTGTCGGAAGACCCGAAAGCGGTGTCGGAAGAGGTCGAAGGACCCGAATGTAGTTTCGGAACGTCCCGGAGGACCAGAATGGGTTGTCGGAGGAACCCGAATGGGGGGTCAGAATGTGGACGAGGCGTACCCGAAATGCGGTGCCGGAGTGTGTAAGAGTACCCACCGACGTTTTGGAGTGTGTCGGAAGACCCGAAAGCGGTGTCGGAAGAGGTCGAAGGACCCGAATGTAGTTTCGGAACGTCCCGGAGGACCAGAATGGGTTGTCGGAGAACCCGAATGGGGGGGTCAGAATGTGGTGGGGGAGTACCCGAAATGCGGTGCCGGAGTGTGTAAGAGTACCCCACCGACGTTTTGGAGTGTGTCGGAAGACCCGAAAGCGGTGTCGGAAGGGTCGAAGGACCCGAATGTAGTTTCGGAACGTCCCGGAGGACCAGAATGGGTTGTCGGAGAACCCGAATGGGGGGTCAGAATGTGGTGGGGGAGTACCCGAAATGCGGTGCCGGAGTGTGTAAGAGTACCCCACCGACGTTTTGGAGTGTGTCGGAAGACCAAAAAGCGGTGTCGGAAGGGGTCGAAGGACCCGAATGTAGTTTCGGAACGTCCCGGAGGACCAGAATGGGTGTCGGAGGACCCGAATGGGGGTCAGAATCTGGTCCATGTGGTTGGGGAGTACCCAAAATGCGGTGCCGGAGTTGTAAGAGTACCCCACCGACGTTTTGGAGTGTGTCGGAAGACCCGAAAGCGGTGTCGGAAGGGGTCGAAGGACCCGAATGTAGTTTCGGAACGTCCCGGAGGACCAGAATGGGTTGTCGGAGAACCCGAATGGGGGGTCAGAATGTGGTGGGGGAGTACCCGAAATGCGGTGCCGGAGTGTGTAAGAGTACCCCACCGACGTTTTGGAGTGTGTCGGATAACCCGAAAGCGGTGTAGGAAGGGGTCGAAGGACCGGAATGTAGTTTCGGAATGTCCCGGAGGACCAGAATGGGGTCCTTCGGAGGAAACCCGAATGGGGGGGTCAGAATGTGGTAGGGGGAGTACCCGAAAATGCGGTGCCGGAGTGTGTAAGAGTACCCCACCGACGTTTTGGAGTGTGTCGGAAGACCCGAAAGCGGTGTCGGAAGAGGGTCGAAGGTGTTTCGGAACGTCCCGGGACCGTGTCGAGGACCCGAATGGTACGGTTTCGAACCTGGTCCTTCCGAACCGAGTACCCGAAAATCCGGTGGGAGTCGGAGGACCCAAAACGGGGTGTCTTCGGAAACTCCGGAAACCGCATTTGTCGGGTAGGTCGAAGGACCCGACATGTAGTTTCGGAATGAGGACCAGAATGGGGTTGTCCGAACCCGAATGGGGGGTCAGAATGTGGTAGGGGAGTACCCGAAATGCGGTGCCGGAGTGTGTAAGAGTACCCCACCGACGTTTTGGAGTGTGTCGGAAGACCCGAAAGCGGTGTCGGAAGAGGTCGAAGGACCCGAATGTAGTTTCGGAACGTCCCGGAGGACCAGAATGGGGTGTCGGAGAACCCGAATGGGGGGTCAGAATGGGGTGGGGTAGTTACCCGAAATGCGGTGCCGGAGTGTGTAAGAGTACCCCACCGACGTTTTGGAGTGTGTCGGAAGACCCGAAAGCGGTGTCGGATGAGGTCGAAGGACCCGAATGTAGTTTCGGAACGTCCCGGAGGACCAGAATGGGTTGTCGGAGAACCCGAATGGGGGGTCAGAATGTGGTAGGGGAGTACCCGAAATGCGGTGCCGGAGTGTGTAAGAGTACCCCACCGACGTTTTGGAGTCGGGTTTCGGACAGACCCAAAAGGGTCGAAGGTACCCGAATCCGGTAGTCGCATTTCGGAACGTCCCCTAAGGACCAGAATGTATGTCGAGAACCCGAATGGGGGGTAAGAATGTGGTAGGGGAGTACCCGAAATGCGGTGCCGGAGTGTGTAAGAGTACCCCACCGACGTTTTGGAGTGTGCCGGAAGACCCGAAAGCGGTGTCGGGACGTCGAAGGAAACCCAATCGGTAGTTTCGGAACGTCCCCGGACGACCAGAATGGGTTGTCGGAGAGCGCGAGTGGGGGGGCAGTATGTGGTAGGGGAGTGCCCGAAATGCGGTGCCGGAGTGTGTAAGAGTACCCCACCGACGTTTTGGAGTGTGTCGGAAGCCCGAGCGGTGTCGGAAGCGGTCTACTGACGCGAATGTAGTTTCGGAACGTCCCGGAGGACCAGAATTGGTTGTGAGACGACCCCCACGGGGGGGTCAGAATGTGGTAGGGGAGTACCCGAAATGCGGTGCCGGAGTGTGTAAGAGTACCCCACCGACGTTTTGGAGTGTGTCGGAAGACCCGAAAGCGGTGTCTGGACCTCCGGGTCGAAGGACCCCTAAATGGGGTAGTTTCGACCACACTCCGGACACCGAATGGGTTGTCGGGTACTTCCGAGAACCCACCCCCCATTCGGTGTCAGAATGTGGTAGGACAGTACCCGAAATGCACCGCCCTCCGGGTGTGTAAGAGTCCCTCCACACCACGTTTTGGAGACCGGAAGACCCGATTCGGTTGTCGGAAACCCATTCGAAGGACCCGAATGTAGTTCCGAAACTACATTCCCGGAATGGGGACTCTTCCGACACCGCTTTCGGGAACCCGAATGGGGGTCCAAAACGTCGGTGGGGTACTCTTACACACTCCGGCACCGCATTTCGGGTACTCCCCTACCACATTCTGACCCCCCATTCGGGTTCTCCGACACCCAATTCTGGTCCTCCGGGACGTTCCGAAACTACATTCGGGTCCTTCGACCTCTTCCGACACCGCTTTCGGGTCTTCCGACACACTCCAAAACGTCGGTGGGGTACTCTTACACACTCCGGCACCGCATTTCGGGTACTCCCCTACCACATTCTGACCCCCCATTCGGGTTCTCCGACAACCCATTCTGGTCCTCCGGGACGTTCCGAAACTACATTCGGGTCCTTCGACCTCTTCCGACACCGCTTTCGGGTCTTCCGACACACTCCAAAACGTCGGTGGGGTACTCTTACACACTCCGGCACCGCATTTCGGGTACTCCCCTACCACATTCTGACCCCCCATTCGGGTTCTCCGACAACCCATTCTGGTCCTCCGGGACGTTCCGAAACTACATTCGGGTCCTTCGACCTCTTCCGACACCGCTTTCGGGTCTTCCGACACACTCCAAAACGTCGGTGGGGTACTCTTACACACTCCGGCACCGCATTTCGGGTACTCCCCTACCACATTCTGACCCCCCATTCGGGTTCTCCGACAACCCATTCTGGTCCTCCGGGACGTTCCGAAACTACATTCGGGTCCTTCGACCTCTTCCGACACCGCTTTCGGGTCTTCCGACACACTCCAAAACGTCGGTGGGGTACTCTTACACACTCCGGCACCGCATTTCGGGTACTCCCCTACCACATTCTGACCCCCCATTCGGGTTCTCCGACAACCCATTCTGGTCCTCCGGGACGTTCCGAAACTACATTCGGGTCCTTCGACCTCTTCCGACACCGCTTTCGGGTCTTCCGACACACTCCAAAACGTCGGTGGGGTACTCTTACACACTCCGGCACCGCATTTCGGGTACTCCCCTACCACATTCTGACCCCCCATTCGGGTTCTCCGACAACCCATTCTGGTCCTCGGGACGTTCCGAAACTACATTCGGGTCCTTCGACCTCTTCCGACACCGCTTTCGGGTCTTCCGACACACTCCAAAACGTCGGTGGGGTACTCTTACACACTCCGGCACCGCATTTCGGGTACTCCCCTACCACATTCTGACCCCCCATTCGGGTTCTCCGACAACCCATTCTGGTCCTCCGGGACGTTCCGAAACTACATTCGGGTCCTTCGACCTCTTCCGACACCGCTTTCGGGTCTTCCGACACACTCCAAAACGTCGGTGGGGTACTCTTACACACTCCGGCACCGCATTTCGGGTACTCCCCTACCACATTCTCTGACCCCCCATTCGGGTTCTCCGACAACCCATTCTGGTCCTCCGGGACGTTCCGAAACTACATTCGGGTCCTTCGACCTCTTCCGACACCGCTTTCGGGTCTTCCGACACACTCCAAAACGTCGGTGGGGTACTCTTACACACTCCGGCACCGCATTTCGGGTACTCCCCTACCACATTCTGACCCCCCATTCGGGTTCTCCGACAACCCATTCTGGTCCTCCGGGACGTTCCGAAACTACATTCGGGTCCTTCGACCTCTTCCGACACCGCTTTCGGGTCTTCCGACACACTCCAAAACGTCGGTGGGGTACTCTTACACACTCCGGCACCGCATTTCGGGTACTCCCCTACCACATTCTGACCCCCCATTCGGGTTCTCCGACACCCATTCTGGTCCTCCGGGACGTTCCAAAACTACATTCGGGTCCTTCGACCTCTTCCGACACCGCTTTCGGGTCTTCCGACACACTCCAAAACGTCGGTGGGGTACTCTTACACACTCCGGCACCGCATTTCGGGTACTCCCCTACCACATTCTGACCCCCCATTCGGGTTCTCCGACAACCCATTCTGGTCCTCCGGGACGTTCCGAAACTACATTCGGGTCCTTCGACCTCTTCCGACACCGCTTTCGGGTCTTCCGACACACTCCAAAACGTCGGTGGGGTACTCTTACACACTCCGGCACCGCATTTCGGGTACTCCCCTACCACATTCTGACCCCCCATTCGGGTTCTCCGACAACCCATTCTGGTCCTCCGGGACGTTCCGAAACTACATTCGGGTCCTTCGACCTCTTCCGACACCGCTTTCGGGTCTTCCGACACACTCCAAAACGTCGGTGGGGTACTCTTACACACTCCGGCACCGCATTTCGGGTACTCCCCTACCACATTCTGACCCCCCATTCGGGTTCTCCGACAACCCATTCTGGTCCTCCGGGACGTTCCGAAACTACATTCGGGTCCTTCGACCTCTTCCGACACCGCTTTCGGGTCTTCCGACACACTCCAAAACGTCGGTGGGGTACTCTTACACACTCCGGCACCGCATTTCGGGTACTCCCCTACCACATTCTGACCCCCCATTCGGGTTCTCCGACAACCCATTCTGGTCCTCCGGGACGTTCCGAAACTACATTCGGGTCCTTCGACCTCTTCCGACACCGCTTTCGGGTCTTCCGACACACTCCAAAACGTCGGTGGGGTACTCTTACACACTCCGGCACCGCATTTCGGGTACTCCCCTACCACATTCTGACCCCCCATTCGGGTTCTCCGACAACCCATTCTGGTCCTCCGGGACGTTCCGAAACTACATTCGGGTCCTTCGACCTCTTCCGACACCGCTTTCGGGTCTTCCGACACACTCCAAAACGTCGGTGGGGTACTCTTACACACTCCGGCACCGCATTTCGGGTACTCCCCTACCACATTCTGACCCCCCATTCGGGTTCTCCGACAACCCATTCTGGTCCTCCGGGACGTTCCGAAACTACATTCGGGTCCTTCGACCTCTTCCGACACCGCTTTCGGGTCTTCCGACACACTCCAAAACGTCGGTGGGGTACTCTTACACACTCCGGCACCGCATTTCGGGTACTCCCCTACCACATTCTGACCCCCCATTCGGGTTCTCCGACAACCCATTCTGGTCCTCCGGGACGTTCCGAAACTACATTCGGGTCCTTCGACCTCTTCCGACACCGCTTTCGGGTCTTCCGACACACTCCAAAACGTCGGTGGGGTACTCTTACACACTCCGGCACCGCATTTCGGGTACTCCCCTACCACATTCTGACCCCCCATTCGGGTTCTCCGACAACCCATTCTGGTCCTCCGGGACGTTCCGAAACTACATTCGGGTCCTTCGACCTCTTCCGACACCGCTTTCGGGTCTTCCGACACACTCCAAAACGTCGGTGGGGTACTCTTACACACTCCGGCACCGCATTTCGGGTACTCCCCTACCACATTCTGACCCCCCATTCGGGTTCTCCGACAACCCATTCTGGTCCTCCGGGACGTTCCGAAACTACATTCGGGTCCTTCGACCTCTTCCGACACCGCTTTCGGGTCTTCCGACACACTCCAAAACGTCGGTGGGGTACTCTTACACACTCCGGCACCGCATTTCGGGTACTCCCCTACCACATTCTGACCCCCCATTCGGGTTCTCCGACAACCCATTCTGGTCCTCCGGGACGTTCCGAAACTACATTCGGGTCCTTCGACCTCTTCCGACACCGCTTTCGGGTCTTCCGACACACTCCAAAACGTCGGTGGGGTACTCTTACACACTCCGGCACCGCATTTCGGGTACTCCCCTACCACATTCTGACCCCCCATTCGGGTTCTCCGACAACCCATTCTGGTCCTCCGGGACGTTCCGAAACTACATTCGGGTCCTTCGACCTCTTCCGACACCGCTTTCGGGTCTTCCGACACACTCCAAAACGTCGGTGGGGTACTCTTACACACTCCGGCACCGCATTTCGGGTACTCCCCTACCACATTCTGACCCCCCATTCGGGTTCTCCGACAACCCATTCTGGTCCTCCGGGACGTTCCGAAACTACATTCGGGTCCTTCGACCTCTTCCGACACCGCTTTCGGGTCTTCCGACACACTCCAAAACGTCGGTGGGGTACTCTTACACACTCCGGCACCGCATTTCGGGTACTCCCCTACCACATTCTGACCCCCCATTCGGGTTCTCCGACAACCCATTCTGGTCCTCCGGGACGTTCCGAAACTACATTCGGGTCCTTCGACCTCTTCCGACACCGCTTTCGGGTCTTCCGACACACTCCAAAACGTCGGTGGGGTACTCTTACACACTCCGGCACCGCATTTCGGGTACTCCCCTACCACATTCTGACCCCCCATTCGGGTTCTCCGACAACCCATTCTGGTCCTCCGGGACGTTCCGAAACTACATTCGGGTCCTTCGACCTCTTCCGACACCGCTTTCGGGTCTTCCGACACACTCCAAAACGTCGGTGGGGTACTCTTACACACTCCGGCACCGCATTTCGGGTACTCCCCTACCACATTCTGACCCCCCATTCGGGTTCTCCGACAACCCATTCTGGTCCTCCGGGACGTTCCGAAACTACATTCGGGTCCTTCGACCTCTTCCGACACCGCTTTCGGGTCTTCCGACACACTCCAAAACGTCGGTGGGGTACTCTTACACACTCCGGCACCGCATTTCGGGTACTCCCCTACCACATTCTGACCCCCCATTCGGGTTCTCCGACAACCCATTCTGGTCCTCCGGGACGTTCCGAAACTACATTCGGGTCCTTCGACCTCTTCCGACACCGCTTTCGGGTCTTCCGACACACTCCAAAACGTCGGTGGGGTACTCTTACACACTCCGGCACCGCATTTCGGGTACTCCCCTACCACATTCTCTGACCCCCCATTCGGGTTCTCCGACAACCCATTCTGGTCCTCCGGGACGTTCCGAAACTACATTCGGGTCCTTCGACCTCTTCCGACACCGCTTTCGGGTCTTCCGACACACTCCAAAACGTCGGTGGGGTACTCTTACACACTCCGGCACCGCATTTCGGGTACTCCCCTACCACATTCTCTGACCCCCCATTCGGGTTCTCCGACAACCCATTCTGGTCCTCCGGGACGTTCCGAAACTACATTCGGGTCCTTCGACCTCTTCCGACACCGCTTTCGGGTCTTCCGACACACTCCAAAACGTCGGTGGGGTACTCTTACACACTCCGGCACCGCATTTCGGGTACTCCCCTACCACATTCTGACCCCCCATTCGGGTTCTCCGACACCCCATTCTGGTCCTCCGGGACGTTCCGAAACTACATTCGGGTCCTTCGACCTCTTCCGACACCGCTTTTCGGTCTTCCGACACACTCCAAAACGTCGGTGGGGTACTCTTACACACTCCGGCACCGCATTTCGGGTACTCCCCTACCACATTCTGACCCCCCATTCGGGTTCTCCGACAACCCATTCTGGTCCTCCGGGACGTTCCGAAACTACATTCGGGTCCTTCGACTTCTTCCGACACCGCTTTCGGGTCTTCCGACACACTCCAAAACGTCGGTGGGGTACTCTTACACACTCCGGCACCGCATTTCGGGTACTCCCCTACCACATTCTGACCCCCCATTCGGGTTCTCCGAGAACCCATTCTGGTCCTCCGGGACGTTCCGAAACTACATTCGGGTCCTTCGACCTCTTCCGACACCGCTTTCGGGTCTTCCGACACACTCCAAAACGTCGGTGGGGTACTCTTACACACTCCGGCACCGCATTTCGGGTACTCCCCTACCACATTCTGACCCCCCATTCGGGTTCTCCGACAACCCATTCTGGTCCTCCGGGACGTTCCGAAACTACATTCGGGTCCTTCGACCTCTTCCGACACCGCTTTCGGGTCTTCCGACACACTCCAAAACGTCGGTGGGGTACTCTTACACACTCCGGCACCGCATTTCGGGTACTCCCCTACCACATTCTGACCCCCCATTCGGGTTCTCCGACACCCCATTCTGGTCCTCCGGGACGTTCCGAAACTACATTCGGGTCCTTCGACCTCTTCCGACACCGCTTTTGGGTCTTCGGAAGACCTCCAAAACGGTGTCGGAAGAGGGGGTACTCGAATGTACGGAACTCCCGGCACCGCATTTCGGGTCCTCCCCTACCAATTCTGGGTCCCCATTGTGGTAGGGGAGTACCCGAAATGCGGTGCCGGAGTGTGTAAGAGTACCCCACCGACGTTTTGGAGTGTGTCGGGAGACCCGAAAGCGGTGTCGGAAGAGGTCGAAGGACCCGAATGTAGTTTCGGAACGTCCCGGAGGACCAGAATGGGTTGTCGGAGAACCCGAATGGGGGGTCAGAATGTGGTAGGGGAGTACCCGAAATGCGGTGCCGGAGTGTGTAAGAGTACCCCACCGACGTTTTGGAGTGTGTCGGAAGACCCGAAAGCGGTGTCGGAAGTGGTCGAAGGACCCGAATGTAGTTTCGGAACGTCCCGGAGGACCAGAATGGGTTGTCCTCTGGACCACCGAAAGCGGTGTCGGCGTATACGAGGTCGAAGTGGACTCGAATGTAGTTTACACGTCCCGGAGGACCCCCATTGGTTGTTGTCGGCCGACCCGTAATGCTGGGTGGTCTGAAGGTGAGTAGGGGAGTACCCGAAATGAGGGGTGCGACTGAGTGTCCGTAGCACCGCGAGAAGACGGGGTCGACCCACCGACACGTTTTGGAGTGTGTCGGACTCGGGCCACCCTAAAGGCGGTGTCGGAAGAGCGCCGAAGGACCGAAGGTAGTTTCGGAAACGTCCCGGTGGACAGAATGGGGTGTCGGAGAACCCGAATGGGGGGACAGAATGTGGTAGGGGAGTATGCGAAATGCGGTGCCGGAGTGTGTAAGAGTACCCCACCGACGTTTTGGAGTGTGTCGGAAGAAGACCCGAAAGCGGTGGTTAGCGAAGAGGTCGAAGGACCCAGAACTGTTAGTTTCGGAACGGCAAACCGGCGTAGGACCAGAATGGGTTGTCGAAGAACCCGAATGGGGGTTCAGAATGTGGAAGGGGAGTACCCGCAATGCGGTGCCGGCGTGTGTAAGAGTACCCCACCGACGTATTGGAGTGTGTCGGACGACCCGAAAGCGGTGTCGGAAGAGAGGTCGAAGACCCGAATGTAGTATTAGGCAAAACGTCCCGGAGGACCAGAATGGGTTGTCGGAGAACCAGAATGGGGGGTCAGAATGTTGTAGGGGAGTACCCCGAAATTGCGGTGCGGAGTGTGTGAAGGAGTACCCCACCCGACGTTTTGGTAGTGTGTCGGAAGACCCGAAAGCGTGTCCGGAAGAGGTCGAAGGACCCGAATGTAGTTTTCGGAACGTCCCCGGAGAGACCATGCGAAGTATGGTGTACGTGAGAACCGACGTCACGAATGGGGGTTCAGAAATGTGGTAGCAGGGAGGGTACCCGAAATGCGGTGGCCGGAGGTGTGTACAAGACCGTACCCACCGTACGTCTTTGGAGTGTGTCGTAGAAGACCCGAACTCGCGGTGTCGGAAGACAGGTCGTGAAGGACCCGCCCAATGTAGGTTTCGGAACGACCCGCCGGATGACCAGAAATGGCTTGTCTGTCAGAGAACCCGAAATGGAGGAGTCCAGACATCGCTGGTATGAGGGGAGTACCCCGAAATCACGTGGCCGTAAAGTGAGTGACTAAGAATACCCCCACCTGAACGTATTGGAGTGTGTCGAAAGGCGAGTTTACGGAAGACCCGAATAAAGCGGTGATCGGAAGAGGTTCGTAAGGACCCGAAATGTAAGTTTCCGGAACGTCCCGGAGGACCAGTAATGGGTGTCCCCGGAGAACCAGAATGGGGGTCAGAATGTGGTAGGGGAGAAACCCGAAATGCGGTGCCGGAGTGTGTAAAAGAGTACCCCACCGACGTTTTGAGAGTGTGGCGGAAGGGACCCGAAAGCGCGTGTCGGTGAAGAGGTCGAAGGACCCGAATGTAGTTTCTCGGAACGTCCCGGAGGGGGACCAGAGATGGGGGTTGTCGCGGAGGACCGATAATGGGGGTGTCAGAATGAGGTAGGGAGTCGAACCCGAAAAATGCGGTGCCGCGGAGTGTGTAAGAGTTTACACCACCGACGTTTCTTAGGAGGAGTGTACGTCGCACAGACCCGAAACAGCGGTGTCGGAAGAGGTCGAAGGGACCCGAATGTAGGTTTCGTGAACCGTCCCGGAGGAACAGAATGTGTTGTCGGAGAACCCGAATGGGGGGGCAGAATGTGGTAGGAAACAGTACCCGAAAATGCGGTAACACGGAGGTGTCGTCAAGAGTAGTGCCCCACCGACGTATTTGGAGTGTGTCGGAAGACCCGAAAATGCGGTGTCGGAAGACTGGTCGAAGGACCCGAATGTAGTTCGGAACGTCCCCGGAGGCACCAGATTGGGGTGTCGGACTGAACCCGACATGGGGGTCAGAATGTGTGGTAGGGGAGTACGCCCGAAATGGGTGCCGGGAGCCGGAGTGTGTAAGAGTACCCCACCGACGTTTTGGAGTGTGTCGAAAGACCCGAAAGCGGTGTCGGAAGAGGTCGAGGGACCCGAATGTAGTTTCGGAACGTCCCGGAGGACCAGAATGGGTTGTCGGAGAACCCGAACGGGGGGGCAGAATGTGGTAGGGGAGTACCCACCGAAATATGCGGTGTGCCGCAGAGTGTGTAAGAGTACCCCACCGACGTTTTGGAGTGTGTCGGAAGACCAGAAAGCGGTGTCGGACGAGGTCGAAGGACCAGAATGTAGTTTCGGAACGTCCCGGAAGCCCACGTGAAATGGGGTGTCGGAGAAACCCGAATGGGGGGTCAGGGCAAGAATGTGGTAGGGGAGTATGCCGAAATGCAGGGTGCCGGAGTGTGTAAGAGTACCCCACCGACGTTTTGGAGTGTGTCGGAAGACCCGAAAGCGGTGTCGGAAGAGGTCGAAGGACCCGAAAGTAGTTTCGGAACGTCCCGGAGGACCAGAATGGGTTGTCGGAGAAACCAGGAATGGGGGTGTCAGAAGTGGTAGGTTGGGGAGTACCGAAATGCGGTGCCGGAGTGTGTAAGAGTACCCCTCCGACGTTTTGGAGTGTGTCGGATTAAAACCCGAAAGCGGTGTGTCGGCAGGGGTCGGAAGGACTCGCCTTGAAGTATATGTCGCGGAACGGTCCCGGAGGGAACACCAGAGAAGTTTTCGGAAGCCCCGACTGGGGTTTTCCATGCATGTGGTGGGGGGAGAACCAGACATAGCTGTGCCGGAGTGTGGTCCGAACCGCCCCCGGGTGCACGAAAAGGAGCTGCGAGTTACCTCACGCCCCTACCGTCGGATACGTGCCAGGGGTCGCAGGCCCCGACGGTAGTATCGGACCGACCCGAGGTCCCAGGCCATTGTGAGTCGGGCGGACGCCGCAAGGGGTGTCAGCAAGTGGTGGTTGGCGTATAACCCTCATGTGCGAGTGCCCTAGTTTGAACCGATACCCCCGCTACGCTACCGACCGAAAAAAGGTGCGAGAGTCTCACCCGCCTCCCGCGGATACGTCCTTCTACGCAGTGGGCGCCCTCCAGGTTAGATTCGGAACGCGGTCCCGGAGGACCAGAAGGGGTGTCGTGCGGCCGCCGAGCAGGGGGTGAGCCGACCATGAGGTGGTGGCGGAGACCCCTCCAAGCTGAGCCGAGAGAGATATACGGCGCGACGCGAGCCCTCCCCGGACTTAATGTGGAGTGTGGGCATACCCCCAAGCGTGTGTCGCAGGTGTTCGACGAACCCTCAATAGAAGTTACGGAACGTCCCTTAGTCCCAGCAAGTGTGTTGTAGCGTCAGGACCCGACTGGTGTTTCCGGTAATTAGGTAGTGGGAGACCCGCCGATGCGGATGGCCTGAAATAAACAAAAAAGAGACAACAAACCACAAAAAACTCGACCGTTTAATATATATATAGGAGTGAGTCGGCACACCCCGCCCGCGGAGTCAGTCAGGGGACCCGAGGCCGCCGAAAGTATATTACTGGAAACGTCCCGGAGGCACCCAGACAAGGGGATGACGGTCGGATCCGAATGGGGGAGGTCATCGTAATGTGGTGGGGGAGTAACCTCCCCGAAATGCGAGCCTGTCGAAGTGTGTAAGAGTACGCCACCGGACGGTTATTGAGTGATGTCGGAAGCCCCGAAGCGGTGGCCTGGTGGATCCATGGTCTGCAGGACCCCGAGACTGGTAAAATCGAAACGACTCGGGAGTGACCGCGAAATGAGGGGTGACGGAGGACCCGCAAGGGGTGTACAGAACTGTGTTAGGGGGATCTACCCTAAAAGCGGGTTCCGGGTGGATTGTATCAGGAGTACTCCAGACCACGACGGATTAGTGAGTGAGTCGGCTAACGGCCGACCAACGGAGTCTTGTCAGGGGTTCTGCCGTTAGCGGACCCCCCTGACGTAAAGGGGGAACGTACCCGGATGTACCAGCTGGGGTTCCGGAGGACCCTAATTTTGGGGTGTCAGTTGTTTAATGAGGGGGGGAGAAAGCCCGAAATGGCGTGTGCGGCTGGAGTGTGAAAAGAGAACCGCCCGACCGACGTTTATAGGGGAGTGTTCGGATCAACCCCGAAAAGCGGTGTCGAGGGGGACAAGGACCCGAAAGTAGTGTTACGGAACGTCCCGGAGGACGCAAATTGGGGTGTCTGGAGGACTGCCGCATGGGGTGGACAAATGTAGAGGTGGCGATACTTCCCGCTCGGAAATGCGGGTGCCGCGGGAGTGTGTAAGCGTACCCCACCGAACGTTTTGGAGTTTGTCGGTCAGCAACCGGCCTCCCGCGGTGGACGGAAGGGGATCGAAGGACCACGAAAGTTAGTTACGGAACGTCCCCGGAGGACCCAAATGGGGTGTCCGGAAGACCCGAATGGGGGTGTACATGAATGTAGGTTGGGGTAGTACCCAGAAGATGCGGTGCTCCGGGAGATGTGACGAGTACGCCACTCGGGACGAAATTGTGTGGAGTGTGTCGGGAATAACCCGAAAAAGCGGTGTCGAAAACTGGGGACGCAGGACCGCTGAAGCCTGGAAGATTATCTGGGG